>CM067356.1:56319872-56379983 GCA_034190875.2 Urechis unicinctus | reverse complement strand
GTTGCACATCAAAGGGAACATTAAGGTATTTTATCAACGCTGCATTGACAAATATGCTAATTTGGCTTGGCAAAAACTGCATCCTTGATAACAAGCAACTTATTAGCTAGTGAATAATTGCATGGTTTATACCAACACAGCATCAGTCCCCCACAACCATGTATGAATGTAAGCGACACATTATTGCGATAAAATGTACGCTAGCATTGTGACTTACTACGTAGTAAAGGAAAATAATTACATTATATGTCCTTGCTATGAGAGCTCCGCACCTCTCTGCACCGGTCTCTATGCATTAGGTACGAGGTTCATGTTGTGAAATAATCACTTATACTTTAAGCAATGTTATTTTTCCATGAATAATATATGTTCACGTTGACGCATTCCTGTAACTACATTGAGCATGCATATGCATTCATTTATTTGGGCTCGAAATATGTGAATCGTCACAGACAAGTACGGCACTAAACAATACACACACAAAATATGAGTTGGTAAATAGCCAGTGCAAATCAAGGTACTGGAACAATGAGCGAAATAATATCCTTGAGGCCAACCTGATCGTTAGCTACTATTATACCAAGACAACAGGGTTGGCAAAGTGCATGCTAGTGAGAATACTTGCAATTTATTTTACTCCGACTCTATTTAAATACATGATGCGACCGGTACAAGTTGAACACAGTAAAAAGAACTTCAAAAAATCCAGTCCAGGCTGGAATGGCACCATTGCGCAAGTAAATTACGTTATCATAAATTGCTGCTTCCGTTAGTGCATCGGAACAATTAATCACTTTGTTAACTGTTGGTTGCATCTGATATTGGCCAAGGAAGTATGTCTACATAAATCCCAACGCATTAGTGTGTCACTGCATATGCCAGGCATCAGTACTATTTCATTCTGATACAGGGTCATTTCTCATCGCTACTTCGACAGTTGCGCTGTGAACCAAAGTAAACCACGTAGTCGGAGGATTTTGATATGCCCGTCCAATGTTCCCGTATCATTGTCCACAGAGGCGAATGAAACTCGTAGGTAAGGATAAGTGAACTAGAAAACGTAGGCATCATCATTAATACGAATATTAAATAAACCGGGAGTTGATTATTTAGTTTAGCATTGATCCAATGTCGCTCTTGATGGCCCTACAGGTTAATGTAATGTATCACGCTTAGCGAAAGGCACGCAACACACTGACAGGGCCAATATACGAGATACCAGAATATTGTTCTGAGATGTTCGAAAAAGTTTCGTGAGAGTTTACTGCATCGTACCGCCTAATGCATTGGAGCTGTGTGATAGGAAACAATGTAACAAGAAGAACGAAACAAATGATAGCCACGAATTGAAATGTTTGTTCCATATATGTGGTGTTGTTTACAATATCCCTATGTGCTTTGAATATGTTCATCAAACTGAACTATGCTCGCGCATGTTGAAAACGATGCTGAGTGGGGTTACATTGGATCGGTTATTTTTGCCCATTAAGGAAGAAAAACGCCTGACGTAGCACCCCTAAGAAGTCGATACACGTAGACATCAACATGCACGATACTCGTTCATGTAATTCTGGGCAAAACGAAGATTAGTGGCCAACAACGTGACCAATTTTCAAAATTGCATTATTGAATTAATATTTTTGTGTGGAGAAGTTACCCAGTGGGCACAACACGTGGAATCCACGTGGAAATCATGTGGATTTTTGGTGAATTGGTGGATCCACGTGTTTTCACGTGATATCCACGTGGATTCCACGAGTATTAATCACGTGGAATTGACGTGTCAAAAACACGTGGAAAAGACGTGTATTTTAGGACCCATTTGTAAATTATTATTTAAATATTCTTTTTTTCAGTTTATACCAGAAATATGGCCATGTGTTAACCTGACAGCCCCAGCTAGGCTTGTGCTAGATATGCCAAGATATATAGTGGGATTCACAACTTTTGGTGCTATCGATCTATGAGCTCTGGGGATGATGACGGTTTTTGTCTTTCATCTGCTTAGTTACTATCGTGACAGGGGTCTCCTGGAATAATGAGTCGAAATTCAGGTGAGATACTCTCCAAACGTAGGCGAGGTTCGAACCCGTGACCTGCTGGTCCGTGGTGGAGACCCCACCGGGGGTTAACCGCTAACCGCTGATTGGCGCGATTTGCTGCAGTTTTGGAAAGTTGAGAATTCATTTGCTATATTTTTGACAGTTTCTAAGTTTACAAGTGTGTCATATTCAAATGTTATTCTTTCAATGAAAATAAGTTTACTCAAGTAGCTGTACAAAAACTGCTTGCCGTATATAATGTCTTCATGGTTTATGATTTTATGCTCATTGGTGCATGAAACCTGTATTATCGCTCTAAGCAAAGTGCCAGCCGTTGCAGCTAGTTAGTTGCAGCGGAAAGGCTGTAGGCACGCCTCGTGGTTTTTTGGAGGCTTGATCCTTAATACACCCCAAACATCTTATACACACGCCATGGTTCATCTGTTGACTGTTCCTCCATCTCACAGTCATCGTTCATCTGTCAGTCTAGCTCTGGTGTAACGGTAACATGAATTTATACCAGACGTCTTGTAGGGCTACTGTCAGTCCATCTCACAGTCATCGTTCATCAGTCAGTCCATCTCACAGTCATCGTTCATCTGTCAATCCGTTCCACACGTCGTCATCGCTCATTTGTCACTCAGTCACACAGTCCTGGCTCATCTGTCACTCATTCTAGCAGTCGTCCGTTGAGCAATGATGGTTTTCCTTTAACATAAGTGCACATTTGTGAATATTTTCTTTAAATATTTTCTCTGTTTTAATGCTGCTATTGAGAAATGTATTATTTATGAGTTTGTAGTCAGCAGCATAGTAATTGAACACTGCATAATTTGTTTGTGCACAGGTTTTCAGGAGCGCTGCCTCTCCTGCCTCTGCAAATCAGGGATATTCTGAACAGGCAGGAGAGGAGAGAGCTGGCCGATAGTGGCAAAATGCTTCCTGAAGCTGTGCAGATGAACAGCACTGAGGAACTTCAACATTTAAATGAGCAACCAGAGAAAGAATTTGTGGGTATGTAAAATTGCAGTTTTTTCAAGGAGGAGTGGGCATTAGATCTAATAAACAGCAATGAAATATTTTCCAAATGTCACATTTTTGTGTCAGTTTCAGAAGTGTATGAAAATCATTGTGCATTGTCCGGGATACGATGAACGATTTGACAAGCAGGTGAGATTCTCTATGTATATGATGTAAATCCATGATCCAAACAACTTGCACTTATGCATTTTGTCTGAATTGGCAATGTTTAAGAAATTTTCATGCACCAATTGTATTCATTCAGACATATTGCTTGCAGATTAATCACTAATTCCCTGCAGTGCAAGCTTAACATGAACGGGTCAGGTGACAAAGCCAGCTTTGAGAAAATGGCACTCTGCAAATTAATTGTCGGTAGGTTCACCATTGGCTAATTACTTGGAAGTCCAGGATAGTTTTTGATTTTAATGATACACAATAAATAATGAAAGTCAGTTGTACGATGTATGAAATTAGATAGCTTATATTGTCCTCTTTGTACTGTGCAGAAAGTGTAGTGAAGAGTCATGGGTTCACCGAGGCTGCTGTTAATTTCTTTCTAGCCAACCGACTAAGGAATGCACCAAAGAGAAGTTTAAATATTGCCTATTGGTAATGATTGTTGATTTACTAACACACATTTATATTTTTCATAGATTTGACTAGATCGTTTACTTAAAGAGCCACTTACATGCAAAATTCAAATTTGTGTTGTCATCTAATTATGAAGATGATTTTGTGACATTTTGACAACAGTATGACTGAGATGTCATAACTGGTTGCCGAGATATTACCGATCAAACTCGCAGACTTTCCTGTATGAATTCATCAAACTCATTCACTCACTTTCGTTTAGTGGTTTACTGATGGAAGCCATTTACCCAGACGAATTTGACTGATTTGTGTCAATTAGGTGACGTCACCCAGAAAGTCACTTAAAAATTATCATAAAAATGCGATAACAAAAATTCGGTTTTGCATTTCAGTGGCCTTTTAAGTACATTTTATAATTTGCATTTTATTAGGGTGAAAGTAAATCATGTTATATCTGTGTAAATTCATGATGCTCGTGCATGTAGTGACCGATTTAATGTGTTTCATGAACAAACCTGCCTTTTTCCACTAATTTGTTGCCTTTGTATGTTGACATTTGCTCGTAATGTTTAAAACATGTTTAATATTGTTATTTGTGATCATGTAGCACTTATAGTTGGAAATTTCTGAGAAATAAATGTACTTGGTTCAATGATCTTGTGAAATATATTTAAAAAACAAAAAATTTACTAAAGAGGAAGTAAAAACCACCTGAATACCTGTATCGTTGAATTTAGGTGGAAGAGCACACGTGTTTTCCACGTGTCCATATCCACGTGAATTCAACTTGCCTTTTACGCGTATTATCTACGTGAATTACACCAGTTTCTCCACGTATTTTCCACGTGGATTCCACGTGTTGTGCCCACTGGGTAACTTACTAAATATGCAAGACGTGGGCGGATAGGTGTTTGTCAAGTGAGCATGGATACAGTGAGGTAAGTAATGGCACTTTTGAGAGGATTGGATTAGCACATGCACAACGAGAGCCACAAACAACCAAATTACAGATTGTTGGAGATGAACTGCTGTTTTCGGTCATTCTTTAGATAGTGGATCTGTCAATTTCCTTAGCGGGAACTGATTGAAGACGTTCAGCTTCACTGGGCTATATGCATGAGGGTGTCACGTGATTATTGTACCATGTGTTGTTCAGGATGTTGCATTAATGGCTGGCGTCGTGACGGAAACAATATTCTTTACCCTTTGCAATTGAAGAAGATTATTGACTTGAGCTCATGCATATTGCTTGTTTTTTTTATGACGACCTACGTCACAGCTCTTTAAAATATATGACCCAACGATTAGTCACATATTCAACCGCCTAAATACGAAAAAACCTTATAATTGGCGCTCTGTATATTTGATATTAATTATTGCATAAGCTTATTTGAATAGTCATTAGTTGGGCTAAAGTTAGACTGGCCGGCTGCCAAGGCAATCGGTTAAAACAGATGTGATCATGTTATTCTATTTTATAGTTTGAATAGGTAAATCACCTTCACATTCACTCGCATTTAGCATTCAACTCCTTCTGATCAATTGTGCTAATTTTGAGCTATATAAGCAAAATATCATTCCCCTGTCTGACCAAATATAATCAACTTGACCCATAAAATCCTTGGCAAAGAAATCCCTTGATGGTGAGCCGGAAGCAGTCGGCCGAGTCGCTCTTGTATTTTGAAGTTACCTACCACGTGATCGAGTTCCTAGCCAGTGTGCTTTATCTTGTGAAGGTTTTTAACAGTGGCTGCTTTGCATCTGGCACTACCATAAATATGCCATATATTGTGAGTGGAATACTTTGTTGATCCCTTACCTAAAAATATATCACTATCAGTTTCTGACGCAATTGGCAATGCTTATACACACATTCCAACCTAGGTGCATATCAATGTTTACTATCTCAGTCAGGTTGAAAATTCCAAGAAATAAGTTATGGTAGCTTTTATTGTGAACTTTATCAGGTAAACTATACTGCCTGACATTCACGCTCTTACAAAAACAACATGTCAGGCAAATAAAGCATCGATAAGTGGACATGCTCCATGGGGAGGTAAACAATGTTGCCAAGGCACATATATTTGCCTTCGTTACACACCACCTTTAAGGTCAAATCTTCACAGAAACTGGAACACGTGTAGAATTATACTGTATTTATCAAGTTAGAACATTTGGTCTAAAAGCCATGCACGCACAACTGGTGAGTCAACATAGTTGTGAGTAAAAATCAGTGGCGGTTTCTATTTATTTACCATACATGGAAAAGGCGATTTATTAGTAACATATCATATAAATCAAATATGGCTGTTGTGTAAAAGTAACAATGATAGGGGAATAGCAATCACAATTGATCATCAAGTGTTAATTAAAAGCTATTGAAAGTCTTAATTTTGCGCATTTGATATAACCCTAGAAAATTTCCCATAACATTGCCTCAACTGGTTATTAACATTGGATACTTAACTTCCTCGTTATATGAAATTATTATGAATTTTTGATAATAATAGTACTATTCACCACGCTGATGTCACCATTCATTTCAGTTACCGCCGCTATTTACTGCGATGTAGTCTAATCCCAAGACTAAACACACTAGACTTTTGTTGTACTATGTTTTCTGTACGTAGGATAAACTGCATCATGGTTACCTTCTGGCTGATGAGTTATTGACCTTGTATAACGCACATACAAGCGGCCAGATCAATAGCTCTGCTTTATTCGTACTTCCAATTAATTGCAACACGAATATATGTGTAATATGTTCTACCTCAGCGAAGAACAACCGTCCCTTTCACGTTCATACACCGATTAACATCTGTGTACCACCAGAGGGAGAGTTGATTATCCTTGTCAGAAATACTATGCAAAATTGCCTTTATTGAGTCAATGTTCCATTGAATATATTCGCTGCTTGACGCATTATTTATTTACTTTACTAAACAATAAAATATTTTTATATTTTACCCAGAGCATGATTATTTCTTATTCATTATATTACATATTTCGATAAATAAAAATACAACAACAATTGTGCATCAAGTATGTCAATGTCATTTCTAATATTCGAGCATGTGGTCGCTGGGTACTTCTTGTTTTACGCATTAGCTGTCTTGCAGAGAAGAAGAAGGATATCTGTCATAACTCGGCAAGGGTTCTTTTTTTCATTGAAGTCTGACTAATCACATATGTAATTACTATGAGAATCAAAGCGATTATTAGGGTCATGTCAGGTAAAGCCCTGGACGTAATTAAGATAACCACCCTTAAATACGTTTGGATAAGCATATATTGCCTTGATAATGAAATCGTTCCATTCTTAACATCGTCTAAAATCGGCCTTTTCGTGACGTATTCTGCTGCTAATGAGGGTTATGTTAGGTCTCAATAGTCTATTTAGGTTGGATTTCGACTGACCCTTGACACCGTTATACAGTAGCCGTCCCTTTGCTGACCATTCATTATCATTGCCTTTCTCCGCCTGAATTAGCATTATAAGAATACGAACATCATTTTGTATGTGTTGCACTGCCACAGTATGGCACCACGTCGTCGTCGGTGCTTGTAGATAAGTGCAATTATCTTAGTTGCACTCTCCGCAAGATCAGTTGGTAATTGTGTAATTGTGTTTTCGTCGCTCCTTCGGCGACTTTCTACTGCATACAATGACAATGTGCCATGCTATAGAAGGTTGCTGACAATGTAATATCATAATCTACGTCACGGACCTTAAATATCAAAGGACAGTAAACTACGTGGTCACTTTGCGAAACGAACAGCTTTCGAAAAGTCTACCTCAGACCAGGCAATATATTAAGCTGACATTTATTTCATATTGTACTTGTTATTTTTGCTGTTTCTAAGCTTATCGTACGACGTGTTTTGGCAGCGGAAAGAAACTGTTAAACGACATTATCCCGCTCTCATCAATCGCAGTGACGTCAGACCAGTATTTGCATGTGCTATTATTTATATCATGAGTGATCACCGCTGAGCCACTCGAAGTGAACCCTTTTAGCGTAGCTTTAAACTCGTTGACCAAATATCAATCGTTGTGCCTGTTATCTGTAAAGATTCACAATATAGAAATATATAAAGCAAAGTCAATGACGACATTCTTCTTTGAAGATATACCCGCTTGAATGTTTTTGTTTTAAACCGGGAAAAAACATTCGATATGTTATACTATAAAAGCAATGTTCTGTAAGTAAATAGATTAATAAAGGGCCCAGAATTCGCTTTCCTCTTACAATATCCTTTGCCATATATCACAACATAATATGTAATTTGTTGTTCCGAGGTATTGTGAAATTATATTTGGTATATTGAATAAAACTATCATGCTGAGAGAAATTGCCGCTTCCGCTGGAAGCTACCGTGTTCACAACGAATACTTTTACATTAACATGCCAGCTTGTCCTGTAGATGTATCAAGGATATGGTTGGAGCTGTTCCACTGATTATCTGAGAACCCCTCCGTTAATGTCCCTCGTTAAATTTACTCATACAAGTGTAACTACAAGAAGTAGTAAAAAAGCTGCGCAATGAGAAACGCTATGATATATATGTACTAGGTAAGGTATGTTTAAATAATTTTGATCCAATGAGTCATTTTGTCTCGCACATTGTAATGTGTTGGAAGGTTTGACCCATGCCGCGCTCTTAATAAAATACCGTATGCAAGACTTCCTATAATTTACGCACTATGTTTTGATTTAATCAATACAATGTAAGGTTGTGTAGTCTGGGATAGAAATCGAGGTACCGACCTCGCCTCGCCCTCTTCACACGAGCACAAAAACATGCAGTCTATGATGGAACCAGGTGATAAGCCATTTGCGACAAACACCATATGTGGTCAGTCGTTCAATAGGTGCTGATCTTGAGCTGAACATATAAATAGTCGCGCCTTTACTGATCGTGGATTATGGCTAGACGTTAGCTTCATTAACGTTTTTGGCATTGATCGAAAAATGCTAAGCATTGCAAATCCTGAATAGTAAATGCGCCTCTCCCATCATTGTCTGAACATTATCACTCTTTGTTGCAGCTGTATAATGGTCCCAATCCATATTGTATTGTTGCCTCAACAATCTGACTCTCATGCCACATTTGCTACCGACTTCCTGGAAACGTGGCTTATCCTGTAACACATGATGAATTGACGGTAGAACAAAGGACGCTAGACGGACTAATAAAAGAACTGTTGTGGTATGATATCGATTTGATGGATGACGTCCCTTAATGACTCAGAGTGTTAATTTATTGCATTCTCACCTCTATGGACGAGACGCACAATGTAACATGCACCAACGGCGTAGTACAATGACAAATGCTGGCGAAGCAACGGTTGTTTCAGTAACATACCGGTTCCATCTTACGATCAATTCTTTTGATCGGTTCAATGAATATAATAGATGAGTTGAATTGGATTGTATAATGCAAGCCTTCTGATTGCATATACTATGCATTATTCTGGTACAATGATTAAATTTCCAGTGCTGCCATTGATTTCGTATGGAGTAAGGTAGGGTATCATGTGCTTTGTCGGTGTGTGGGGATAAGAAGCTAGACTATATCGATATTCGTCGCGATTACATTTGACCTCCGAGTATATACCCAGCTCAAATGGCTCATTCATACTCATGCAACTAGTTTTATTGTATTCATTATGAAGAGGGTTAGGGTACATTTTGCTTTTTAGTACTTTTGCGTGTAGGAGCACATGTTTTGAATAAATTGCGGATGCATTATGCACCGTCTCTCAGGTGGCATTATATTGCTTTCCGCAATTCTTGCAGCATAGTTTTCCAAATGTCATTTGGTTCGCACAGTGTTGATAATGCACAAACAGCAGTGACACATTTTGGTGCATGTGAAAGATGAAATACCGAGCCCAGATGGATTTCTCAATCGAACCCACCGATAGGATTGTTCGCCAGGAGCACTGACCCCATTGATATATGTCGCATTATATATTCCTCTTTCTGTCGCTCACGTTCGTTCAGTGGGGGAATCATGAGACATTCTTAGACATTTCACTTTCATTTGTTTTTAGGAATTAGCGCGGAACATGGTGGTCTATTTCGTAGGTGTGATTAAGAAACAATGCAGCTTCTGAGAACGAACGCTTTTGTCCAGCATGGTGCGCCATTAACGTTTTAGCTGGGTTGTATCAGCGGAAATTTAATAGCATCTTATATCATCTATACATACATATATGTAAACACACACACACATATATATATACATATATATATATATATATATATATATATATATATATATATATATATATATATATAATATATATATATATACATATATATATATGTATATTTATTTATATATATATATATATATTTGTATATATGCATATATATATATATATATATATATATATATATATATATATATATATATATATATATATGTATATTTATTTATATATGTATATATATATATATATTTGTATGTGATAAGCAACACCTTTTTGACCTTATTTTACCTACCTGCAATGCTAGATGAGGTTTTAACAATTAACCAATCTGAGATCAGGTCATAATATTGTCATTTCGTTTGCTAGGCAATGATCATACACGACCATTTCAGTCGCTGGCAGTCGAATGCTAAATATGTTATCACTGGTTTTGCAGAAGACCATCGTTTCTCTTGCCATAAGGTATTGTAATCCATAAATTCAAGTAGGTTTATCACACAGGAGAATTAATTACAAAATGAAAATATTAAACTCGCTTAAACTAATGGAATTCGTGATTTCTATCCTAGATTTTTAATGTTCCCGAGGAATGTAGCAAAGGCAAACTCCACAAAAGGACTTGTTTTGCCTCAAGGACTATTTGCTGAAGAGTGGCTAGTCATTCGTCATTAATAGCTTGTGCTGAATCATTAATGCGTTTAAAAGACGGGCAATCTGATGCGGCAATGAAGGTCAACAGGCTCATTATGTCAGTAATGTATAACGTCGGATGGCTTCATTTCAGTTCAAGCAGGCACATTATGTCAATAACGTTTGTATCAGAAAATGTAATATACCTTATGATCTACGCTATCAAATATGCGCTTCCTCTGCCATAGTTTTTCCGATTTCACAGCGTACAAGAGTACGCACCACAAAGCCACCGTCAAGGTGCAAAGTTTGCTGTTAATTAGTCACATCGCTTGTGATCTTTCAGTGTTGAAATTGTTAGCATGACAGCTGAGGAGCATGTTAGAGATGTTAAATTTCAAATATGCACAATTACAATAGTCCCTTGTTTAATCCCTTAGCGACTATCCTTGAGCTCAGTTTTTGTATATACTTCAGATAAAAATTTCTCTAAAGCGCCGCTTGATATGTGGGACTTACATTTAATTAACCATCTATTTATCTGCATACTTTTTAAAACTAAATGAGAGTTGCTGCATCACATATCCCACTGCTTGGTTAACTCATGTGGGCGTATGTGTTGACGATAATAACAGCTATTCAACTGACGGAAATGGCATGGGGCAAAAACAAATTATATGATATTTTACATCCAGCAATATGAACGGAGCCTCATCACGATAAATAATGTACATAACACTACGTCCCACATTGGACTCACAGTGAAATTCAATTTAACACCGGAGTTAAAAACTAAATTACTTCGTATGCAAATTGAATAAGATAGAGAGAACGTGGAAATTATATACACACGATCCTAAGAGAAAGGGCTATGAGAGAGTATCTAGGCCACCCCAAAAAGTAGACCTTAAACTCAGAAGCATCAGAGATTAGTTTTGTTATTGGCATCTTAACGTGATCTATTTCAATTCGTTTTTCCGATGATGATTAACAGCTTCCAACCTAAATGAAGCACGCAGAATATGTATTAAGAGTAAGTAACATGCATACTTAGATTGTGGCTCGGGGTGAATCGGCTAAAGGTTATTTTTAACTCGCAGATTATCATAGGCTATCAGCCAATACCTCCGCAGGCAAAAAATAATGATTGATGCATACGTTTGTCTGGTATGAATTTTACTTCATGCAACAGAAATTATGTGCACTGCTTTGGTTATGCCTGCAATCTGACATCTTACGTCATATACAAGTGTTTACACACTGGATTACTGCATCAAATGTCTCATCAATATCACCGAATATATAAGGCTTTGTTAATATTTGGTTGACGGTCTCGATTACGACTTAATTCGATATCGTTTTCGTGTTTGCAGTATTTCAACGAATATGTGAAAATTAGCAACACAGAAACCCTATTAGGGCGAGCACGCTACGTACCCAATCACACTTGAAAGTCATGATTAAAATGTCATTCAACTGCTCGCTTTATAATAGGCAGTCATGTGTACTGGGACAGATAATAATAAATGTAGTCATGTTAAACGCACTGCAAAAATGGTAAGTTATACAAACAATAGACGATTGAAGATATCTAAGCCTTCTTAGATCAATCCTTACGGTGGCTGGGCCCATATGAATATGATAAGACGCTCTCTTCCATAACGCTGTTGTGACACTTTTATCAGGGACAAAGTAAAACACATACATCCTTATAAAGTGAATGCCTTATTATTGCAAAATATTTCTACCATATAAGCTAATGTAGCCAGCGTCGAATGTGCACTTGCATATGGATAAAAGCCTCGTAAATGTTTGTTTACGTACACATATTGCCCGACTGATGGTCACTGTCAAATGTAAGTATCAAGCTGCTGCCTGCTGCATACAATGTGGTCCTGTGACCACAGTCGTAATGAACACGTGGCTGTACATGGATCTTGTATGTATAACACCTATAATACTCATACCATTTGCAATAAAGTAAATTATATTCGTTGTTTTCATGTTGATTGGTTAGGCAACGAAACCAAAATACGTAGGAGGGAGTTATTTTAAAGATATGACATTTTAGAGGATCTGAGACCCGCATATAGCTAGATATGTAGGCCCAGTTCATTAAGTACACCGTTTTGAGAACATAACATTATCGGTGACAATAAGAATGCGCAACAACAAGTAGCATTCCTCCGAGACCAGTGCATATCGAAAAATTAGCACGCATGTGTTTAGGATGCTAACTCAACTGTAAAGATCTATGGGGGCGGCATCTTTAACCAATTACGTACTGAGAAAGGCAATTGGTTCTCCAATGTGCTTAATAAGTGATTAATGCAGACTAAGGCCTCGTAATATGTAGCCCTGCATCTGTTAAATTAAGCCTAACAGCTTCATATTAGAAATACATATTTTATGTTTCAATTCCTTTTGCTTGTTTGGATTGTTTACTGCAAATTCTAATTTGATCATTGATCGTATTATCTGATTGAAGTGCAAGTTGTTTGGTTCTCACTTGCGTATCCCATTATAAAATATACTTTATAGTAATAACATATAATGCAGCTTCTTATTCTCCCATTCCCGGGGCTGCATTTCCGACAGTTAAAGGTCATGTGTCTACGAGGATTTTTTTACCCCATGATATGCCATCGACAAAGTACATTAAGCATTAAATTGTAGCGGCTGATGTTATAAGTCAAAAGCACGCATGCACGCATATTTCATTAGACTGCATAAGTTGTGTCATCTACAATATTTCGTATGAATGCTATTTTCATATAACGCTTTTCGTATGACTTAAGAATGAGTTGCTCTGTTGATTATGATTGTGTTTTAAACTTTCAGGTCGGCTATTAAACAGCTGCTGTCAAAAATTAAATAACAATCACCTAGTCTTCTGTTATGGCAATTCTCTGTTGTGCGGATTCAATTTTTCCTGGTCTTTATACTTGTGTTTGAAAATGAACGTATTGCGAACCTATGTCTGCTATAATCATGTGCTCATTATGATTATTATGCATCTTCAGTCATTGCCTTCCCTATGTAGCAGTCATCCACAAGCTTGTAATTACTAGCTTTCTCTTGAATATCAATACACAAATGTTCGGTCGGACAAGATATGGATTAATAATTCATTAGTTCTCTGCCCATTTTGATAAACCAAAGCCTGATTTATAATAATACAACTAGGCAATATAAAGACACGTATCCCTATCATATATTTCCTTCTTCAAATCAAGATGTCCCAAGTATCGATCTGGTTCACGGTCAATAAAAAGCAACACAATTTACTTGTCAAGAGATAGACTACATGAAAGTTACTGTGACCTATACCTGACACAGGAATATGCGACTTGTATGTAATTGGGAATGAATCTGTGAACTCACTATATATATCTATCTCACTCTGCGTCAAATGTATACTTTTGAAATGGTTATATGGGAATCACATGAAGAAAGAGGGGTTTTGCTCAAATTGTATACAATTAATATTATCTGGGAGTCACATATTTTGTAGACCTTTTGCATTATGTCTCAACGATTAAACCGGTATGCGTCACATTTGAAAAGCTTCCTTCTTTGAGGCTTTGTTGTTCACCTCAAAGCTATTTTGTGGTTTAAATGAGAATATTGACGAATGCTGGTTAATTGACGTCTGACAAACTGTTTTGTGTATTTCATATGATTAATTTATTTCATCGATAGGGCAGGTTTAATTATCTGTGCAAAATCTACGAGCTTACGATTGCAGAAACTATCTTAAGCTTCTTTTCGTTTGCATCACTCTGGACAAAGTACATACGATTAGCGCCGGAATGCGTTAATCTATTTGTTATACGGCGCGGCCACAGTGGTATGTCTGAACATGCAGCAGTGGCGTTTATCACCCTGAGGAGGGATATTTTTAGACTTTAATGTCAGAATCGAAGAAAGTAAAATCGTCATATTCATCCCTCCATCACGTGCCCGATCGACGGTTTGCATTAAACAATTTTTGGTCACCAATCAGTTGGACAAAAGTTCTCTTTTCTGACGTTGGTTATTCAACTTATAGCAACAGGTGCTTGAACGAGTGAACTCTCAATGAATCATTTTAGATTCATTTCTGTTGAAAGTTCGTTCTTCCTATTGATTTCGTTTCACTCAAGGTACTACATTAATATATTGATTACAGAAATTGCCTTCGTGCTGCTATTTCTTAATGGAAACGGTGTGAAGCCTCGGCACCGCTATTACCAACAGAATATCGTAAACTCTCGCCTCCACACGTGTTCAGGGATAGGTGGATTACCCAAAATAACCTCACAGGTGATGTTGCATTATATACATGATTCAAATCACGATGGGAACAAATATAGAGCATTCAATAATATTGCTTTCCTCATTTTGATGTAAAGTATATATCCACTCGGTAACTCATTCACAATGCCCATCAAAATACAAACCCTGGAACGTTAATAACTGACAACAATACCATCCATGGGATGAGAATGTAAAAGCTGATTCTTTGGTGCTATTCAGTAAGGGGGATGGTTTTGCTTTGGTGACGATTTCTGCTTACAGAATGGACACAATAAGGGGGATGTTTGGTAAAAAATCATAAACATAATCCGCTTCTTCCGTTTTAGTGATCAAATTAAAACAGTTAGATAAATAGCCTTTGTACTTCTTGAATATTAGAAGTTGAATCGTCAATGAAGCCGATTTGTTTACCTATTACATCCCACGCAAGCTGCTCGGTTGTTTAATCAATCAGTAAAAAGTTTTACAGTTAATTTGTTCCGAGAATGTAAACTTTTTCGCACGGGTTATACGAGCAATTAGAGAGCATAATAGTTGTAACTGAAGCGGGATATAGCAAACTAAAGTCCACGATCAAGATTACACGGGACTAGTGAACATACCCCCATGCCCTTTATCAAAATGTTTCATTAATATATAGAATAAACACGCGGAAAAGTGCACAGTGAGTCATGACGAATCCTGGACATAGTAATTATTGAGCGAGTGGTAGGACAACGCAGCCAATTGTTTTACTAGGAGATCAAACTCAATTTTGTTGTAAAACCTTATTATAATACAGCCGGCATTTAAAGTTCATGGCAATTTAATCCCGTTGAATGGGCCGAATATTTCAATAAAATACACATTCACTGTTTAAACCACACCACAGTGACTAATCTCGTGTGTAGGGTATCCGGGTAATGTATAAACATTAGGAATGCTTTTGGAAAACATTGCGTCGAGTTCCTCGGCTTTTTTTAATTTTTTTAACTATAATGTATTTACAATGATGCGTACCTAAGGTATCATAGTGGTAGGTTGCCGGACACCGAAGATCGTATGGCCCATAAGTTACCGACCAAAAGTTACCGGCGATTGACTTCAATGTGTACCTAGTACAAAAACGCAGCCAGGAATTTTCTTTACCTAAACCCTTGGTCCTTAACATGCACATACGGTATGAAAGCGTCGAATTAACTGATGCGGTGCTGTAGTACAAATGACTAAGTAAGGCGTCAAGTTGGGTAAAAAAGGCATTCAGTTCAATAGCGCAGTGCGGTTATTACGTATACAAGCTTATTTTATTCGTTAGCTCTATGGAAACGGGAGCTCAAGAATTTGAAAAGAGAGTAGAAAGAAGAAACTAAATTTCATTTAGAGGCATGACGTTTTACGTGGGATCACGTTTTGGTAACGTCATGCGCAAGTGGAATATGTCAAGTGGCCGGGCGAGAAAGGTACGATTCGCTTACAATTGATGAATTGCTAGGCAATGACCACAAAATCGGGATTGTATACTTGCTATTGCATTGTTATACCATCCTTGCCAGTCAATGCTTTTCAGCCAGGGTCAAAGCTCGCAAAACGAATGGAACCATTCCAAGGAGTAAGCCTTGACTTGGTCACATCAACTACAAGATAAGCTTTTGTCTGACACACTAACCAAACTGGCATAAGTACTTACAATTGCAATCAGATCATGGCAATATCGTCCGTGATGCTGACAAACGTAGGCGGGTATTGTTCAAATATAATTAAATGCTGTTGGCAATAACAACCGCGATGCATCCTTCAATTTACAGTAGTTCTGTGACTGCTGGAATAAACATGGTGACTCATGCAAGGACATATTGCATCATTATCGAATCTCAGTTTATATATAATACTGCAAAACATTTTTTCAATTTATTAGATATAAAAGGAGCTTATTCGGTCAATTATGCTGGCTGCTGGTTAGTCATCTGCACCCACTAAATCGTAGAAGGAGCATAATGCACAGTGGACACTGTGCATGTCGGATATTCATCACAAAAGTTCTTTGCCCTGTCCTTCAAGATTAATGAGTGAGATGTTGCCTTTTGCAACCAGCCTGCAACACCTATCTAATTACACACGATGCAGGTGAGTTGCTATAATTCATCTGTTGACATTGTATAGCGATAACTGGTCGTGATAACCTACCTTGGAAGAAGTTTTTGACTTTCATTACAGTAATAATATGACTCAAAAAGTCATACTACGAGGCCGGCTAGTTATATGGCGTCTCAGCCATTGTCAATGTGCTGGCAGTTCTTTAATATACAACCTTATGTATTGCAACATTGGCAAGTCGATTACCATATTAATTGTTGTGCAGAGTTCAAGTCTTCTCCCTTCGCCTGCACTCGTAACATATGAGAAAATATTGCCCGTTTCTTATGGATGTCAAGTGGTCAGGCAATAAAGGTACGATTGGTGAGTTGCTCTGCAATGACCAGAGTATCACGATTCTTTACTTTTTATTGCATTGTTATATCATCCTTGCCATCAATGCTTTTCAGACAGGGTAAAAGCTCGCAAAACGAAGGGAACCATTAAAATGGGATAAGCCCAACAACTGACTTCGTCACATCAACTACCAAATAGATATATATATATATATACATATATATATATATATATATATATATATAGATATATATATATATATATATAGATATATATATATATATATATATATATATATAGATATATATATACATATATATATATACATATATATATATATATATATACATATTTATATATGTATGTATATATAGGTATATATATATACATATATATACATATATATATATGCATATATATATACATATATATATACATATATATACATATATATATATATATATATATATATATATATCTATATATATATATATATATATATATATATATATATATATATATATCAAATAACGACATTGTTTTGTTGTCTGATTTCGTTATAAAATCGAAAATGCTAATTTGGCTGACCAATGATGTTGACAATATGTGCAGTTTTTAGCCTTTTATTGAATTTGTGGATGATTTGCCCGAATATCGCTCTATCACATTTAATAATTTCTTTCTGACGTCTTATGGTTAAGATTAAGCAATTAAGCATTTATGTTGAACCCAAGAAGATATTTAGTAACTGGTCGATGTTGATATATTCATGTGTTCTACCATCCTCTTGAAAACCCAAAAGGAAAGCTAATGGAGACTTCTGTGACAATATTAAAAACATAGCACCCGATATCTATCGTTGCATTGATGCATGCCGTGTTCTACAAAGTACAGAGTGAACGGAGTTCATTATCTTAGAAACCTACTTTAGATATTATGATATTCAAAACGTCCTAATATCTTCATCTCTAATCCCTTGAATCATGTTAGGATCGCATATCACATGCAAATAGCGGAACTTTGACAATTTTTTTGAGCTTGGACACGGAAACATAAAATGCGGGAGCGATTATTGAGATACAAGCTAATTAGACAAAAGCCCCAAGAGTTCCTTCCAGGAATTGTAAATTTAGCGTTTTTTCCGGAATAATAACTGTGACGGAGCCAAATGTAGTAATCATTTTGTTGCATTCCGACTTCTGGATTTCTGATAGTTGAAGAGATTCTTATATTGCACACAAATTCTTGTAAAAGAACAAAAAGGATTACCGTCGGATAGTACTTTTAAGTGAACGGTTATGACAGTTATACCTACAGATATCCCTGTTTATGTCAGAAATTCTGCCCGGAAATATTCTACCAGGTATACCTCCTGATATTGCTTAATGCATGCTGACGTTTGTGTTGGTGTTTTGGTGAGTCCATCTGTTTGGATGTGTTTCTTCGGCAGTTAAACCGAAAGCATCATTACGGCGTAATGCCGAATGAAATGAAACAAATGATGCAATTAAGTTAACGAGAATCATAAAAGCGCCCGTTTATTCAATGTAAGTTTGCCAATTAAAGAGCCAGACAGTCATTAGGAAGCCTTAATGTCAAACGTCGGTATAGCAATGCCCGCTAGTGAATCAGTTCAAAATTGTTGTCTTTGGTATGTAAATGTATACATAACATGCGCGTAGGTTTGCTTAGCTAAGCCATACACAAATGCGCAACTTTATCGCGCAAGCATGCGTCAACAGACCGTTTGATCGGATGCCCAGCTCAGTAAAGAGGTGACAAACGGGAGCATATGTAAAACGTGAGAGAGGCAAAAGAGAGAGCGAGAGCAGCCCATACCATCATGAGTATGAGTACGCTCTTGCTTCATTTTTTTCTTATATCCTGTAAAAACAGATGTCATACATTGAATGTTTCCAAATATGCCACGGAATTACACAATGCAATATAGGCACCATTTCAGTCTATCCAGATTAATACAAAATACTGATTAGAGATGAATCCGGAAACCTGCACATAATCAGGTGTAACGTATTGCCAATGCTATACTGTATATAGCCATGTTGGCGTTGGTCGATTCTCGTCTTAAGAAGATCCGTATGATGAAATTTTCGAGGAAATAAAGTAGAAATGGCGAGCTCTTAATTCGACAAAGTTGACATCTCAATCACTTCCGTTCGGCAATTGGTTACGCAACGTTACTTGGCAAGCATCGCTACAGATTCGTAAAATATTTCAATATTTTGGCTCACTGATTTTGAACGAGTTCACGGTGGCATGCATGTTCACTCTCAGCAACTCAAAGGCCGCCGTTGCTCCATATTGCCTGCTTACCCGGATGTAAATGTAGCGCAATATAAGGAATCCGAGAGCTGAAGGCCGATTGCACTTTCATAAAATATACATATAGTTGTGCATTATGTGATGCTGCCTTAATCTCTAGCATGGTTATCTTGAGGGGTAATCTGCCACGCCCGTCAAAATATGATGAAGCGGGTCTAATGCATACAGGAGCCTGCACGCATTAAACACCAAGCGGGTCATTGGCGTAATTAAAAACAAGATCAGTCGAACTTGAATGATGAATGATGTTTTACGTGCTTTATACTGCCAGATGTTTGAATGACACACACAACCCAATTGGTGGACTGGCTGTGATGACCTTGCACGAGGCAGACGAGCTTTGCTGGCACTCACTTTAATACAAGAGTCATCAACGCACCAAGTGCATCAACCCACCTTAATTTTGTCCCCAGAAGGAAAGCGTTCCCAAGGACACATTTAAATATGCTTCTTGCAATATGTCTTGCAGATAGTTGAATGCAATTATGTCTGTTATAGTTGGCATTGCAAACATTGTGGGGGTCTTAAGATGGCGAAGGCCATGTCGACCGCCGAATGTTATATTTGCTGCATCATGTCGGTCTGGAATACCGTGAATGTTTTTGTGTGACAAGTTGAAACGATGTGTTTTAGCTTTTTTAATTTGTTGGTTTTGCAGCGTGGTTACTTATCATTAACTGATGGCAAATTGGTTGATCTTACTGCCCTTGCTTAGCGAAATTTGATCCTCGTGGGTCGTATGTTTATTTCAAGGCGCCTAATGAATTTTATAATGTTTAATGGCCTACATGTTCCTACTTATTATTCTGATGTCATGAAAGTCCGCAAGCGTTTCGGTTGGGTAATGAAAGCAGAAATTCGGAGATGCTATTTATTGAATCCTTTTTAAAAAATTTAAACATTTTACATGCCGAAACTAACCATCGAATTCAAATAACAAGTCAAGTATATCATACTGGATTAGATTTATTTTGTTTGTTGCATAAACGTTTTTTATTGTGCAGTTGATTGAAGTTAGCAATATTACTTTTTGCCAGTATTTCTTTTGGATTGCTATCATAACGACTAAATGTTAATGTGTTAATCTAAATTCACCCAGATACATATAGATTGCTGCTGGTGTGTTTTGTCTAGTAAACTATGCATAAGAAGCATGCCTCGGATGCGAATTGTCGAATCAAGCCAAGACGAGACTCCGATAGGAATATTCAGCCTCTGATAGCGCCCCATAACTGCCTTTGCCCACGTGACTTGTATCCATATGCGCATGGAGTTGCTCATGTGTTGGAGCAATTGCATAGGGAGATGAATTGCTTAATATCGAGCTTTGTCACCAAATCATTGCCTCAGCTCATTACAGTTCCTGTTATGACACAAAAATAATCCTTTACAGAGGAAATGATTGCGGAATATGATTTTGATATCATATTTGTTTTAGGTAAGACAATAAAAGCAGCGTAATCATGATGATTGCAGGTTATAGTTGAAACCCATAATTGTGGTTTTATGTTGTCGGAATCACCACAGCTTAATTCGAATTAGGCTATATCGGTTGTGAAAGTACGCAACAATATCGACACCAATCATCAGCTATCATTGAATGTTGGCGTCTATAGCAGCTTATCCCTTGGCATCGTTTCAATTGGTTATAAACAACTTTCGCAAAGAATCATGCATTTAATATATTTCACTGCCAGCAAGACACGACAAATCTTAATTAAGCCGTTCGCCATCACCACTGCAGTAACTAAAGACAATTTACCCATACAGTTGTACTCAGCAGTAGATTGATGTCGAATGAACAATGAATAACACGATTGAACGGCTCATGTAAGATAGAAATTGCCATGCATGTTTGACTTGAATTCCCTTGAAATTAGTTGTTGCACATCAAAGGAAACATTAAGGGATTTTATTAACGCTGCATTAACAAGTGAATAATTGCAAGGTTTATACCAACCCAGCAGCAGACCCCCACACCCATGTTTGAAAATAAGTGACACATTATTGCGATAAAATGTATGCTAGCATGTGAATTACTACGTAGGAAAAGGAAAATAATTACATTATATGTCCCTGCTATGAGAGCTGCGCACCTCTCTGCGCCTGCCTCTATGCATTAGGTACGAGGTCCATGTTGTGAAATGATCATTCATACTTTAAGCAATGTTATTTTTGTATGAATAATATATATTCACGTTGACTCATTCCTGTAACTACATTTAGCATGCATATGCATTCATTTATTTGGGCTTGGAATATGTGAATCGTCACAGACAAGTACGGCACTAAATAATACACACACAAAATATGAGTTGGTAAATAGCCAGTGAAAATCAAGGTACTGGAACAATGAGCAAAATAATAACCTTGAGGCCAGCCTGATCGTTAGCTACTATTATACCAAGACAACGGGGCTGGCAAAGTGCATGCTAGTGAGAATACTTGCAATTTATTTTACTCTAGCGATTGTTTACAGCCTAGGCTTTCCCTTTTATCACACATTACCTTATGACATTATGCATACAAACGCCAGCTGCCAGGAATCGGATCCTGTTTTTTGTATTCCAGAAAGTTGCTACATAATAACCTGTCGGGGCTATCATAATAGCTTACAATATGCAGACGATGACATACTTATAATTACGCTTGTAATTTTGGACCTCGGGTGTAAGGGTACGCAGAAACGTTTCGGTTGACACAAGTTCGACTCTATTTAAATACATGATGCGACCGGTACAGAAGTTGAACACAGTAAAACGAACTTCAAAAAATCCAGTCCAGGCTGTAAATTACGTTATCATAAATTGCTGCTACCGTTAGTGCATCGGAACAAATAATCACTATGTCAACTGTTGGTTGCATCTGATGTCGGCCTAGGAAGTATGTCTGCATAATTCCCAATGTTTGAGTGTGCGACTGCATATGCGAGGTATCAGTACTATTTCATTCTGATACAGGGTCATTTCTCATCGCTACTTTGACAGCTGTGAACCAAAGTAAACCACGTAGCCCGTTCCATGTTCCCGTATCATTGTCAACAGAGGCGATTGAAGACAAATGAGGAAACGATAAGTGAACTGGAAAACGTAGGCATCATCATCAGTACGAATATTTAGTAAACCGGGGGTTGATTATAGAGCATAATAGATGGGAGTGATCACAAGGATATTGCTTGAGGGTTTTTCTATTTGATGATTTGGTGACAAAGAGGTGCCACTTAAGGCGAGACACCGGACCGTGCTTTGCTAGGACACTGACCTCCCTAAGTTGATTAGTGTTTGGACAACGGTAGTTTATCTCATCAAGATGTACAGTGTTTCATAGCAGGCGTACAATTATGATCGGTTAGTGTAGTATAGAACCTTTAAGATTTTGAAAGTGACTGTGATGAATCGATTATTGCGACATACACTGCAGACGTTATAATGCGTTTTAAATATAGGTCCACTATCTCCCATGGCTGTAAAATCAGAACTCGGCAGGTGCGCCACAGGGTGCCTTATTGGCGGTACGACCAGCAAGTAAAGCTAGAAATTAATACTGTGTTTTGCCATGTCGATTGACCAGCTACCAAGAATGACATAACAAATGAGTGTCGTGTATCACCTTGGCTATTTCCGCGGCGATTTATGGCGCTGTTACCAGTTAATATTAGATTATCTAACGTAACGATTAATGCATATTGGCTGGGCTAAGTCATATATAAGGTTATGGTAGCCAGTAAATGTAAGGATGCGACGCCCATCAATGTTATCCCGTTACCAGTCTGCACAATTGGCCCCCTCTTGTTAAATGCTGGTTGCTCTGAAGTAATGATCATCATTATGTATATCTAACCGCCACATTTTAACAATTACTCTTGTAATAGAATAGACCAATCAAATAATGTACGGATATCAAAACATGTGACTTCCTAGCCATGGTTGCCTTAAGTCGGTGAGAAATTCAACACCTCACGGAATTAATAGCAGCTGACCACGAAAGCACTATTCGAAATGACTGGCATGAATGGTGCAACCTCAGTATTTGTATTTGCTCTCTGCGCAGAGATGGTACGGTTCAGGTGAGATAACAGAGCAATACATAATGTAGCTTCTTTGGGTAATACCCCCAAGCAGTTAGCTTTTGTATGATATAAATTATTCGCATATGAGCTAACCTGATGATAACAGGTTCCAGCTTTGTCTTTAGATGTCCCTAATAGTGCTTCCAGGAGGTTAACGCAAGGTATATTTTATGGGTTCATGCACGCCAAGTTGTGGTTGCATATGATAAAATGCTACGACATTACTCATTAGTTTACCCAAATAATGGTGCTTCATTCCACAAGAAGATTGAATTCGCAAGACAGTTCAGGTATTTGTCAAAATGATTATAAGCATCACCACAAAAATATCAATTTTGAGAATTGCAGCACCAATTAACGCTGCTGACCTATATCTTGCAATGACATCACCATCAATGCTATTCAGTAATTGATTTTTGTTAGTATGTATAGCAATACCATGAGAAATCGACCAAGAATTATTAGTAACTGCTGGCCTATATTTACACATTTGACCAGAATAACATTCAAAAGAGAACGTATTGCAGGTTTTATCTCATTACCAGCCACACTAGGTCTGTATTCACCACGTCAACTAATATTTAATAGCGCTTTTGGCGTTGAGCAATAGGAGAGCACAAGTTATTTAGCCATAAGTAGCCCAGCCTTTTTCATGTATAGTCCCGGTGAAATCGAGATAAGCACAAATTATCACTAGCCGACAATAGACCAGATATGTTTTGCGCACGTGCCACTCTGAATTAGACTACTCTTGTATTTTCTATTAGACTCACAGACGCCTTAACCATCTAAATTGCCATGACCGTCATCAAAATAGCATATATATAGAGATATAGAGATATATATATATATATATATATATATAGATATATAGATATATAGAGAGATATAGAGAAGATAGAGATAGATAGAGATCTATAGATATATATATATATATATATATATAGATATATCTCTAGATATATAGAGATATAGATAAACACACATAGATATATATATATATATAGAGATATATATATATATATCTCTATATATATATATACTCCTTTTATATATATATATATATATATATATATATATATATATATATATATATATATATATATATATATATATATATATATATATATATATATATATATATAATTATCCTTATCCGACCTTAGTGTCAGTTGTTGTCGATTGTTGCCAAACAAAACAAGGCAATCAATACGCACAATCAATAATAATGTGCTCTCCTTTTTATCCGTCGGTTTTCGACGATAGTTTACACTAAACATGAATGGATGTAAGGCTGCCTAACTTTGTTTCATAAGATTTGAAATCAATTATGCTATTTATATAAGCAAATTACAATGCATTGAATCAGCTCTATTCGTTATGAACTGATAATCATTGGTAAGGATTGGGATCCTGAGAATCTTATTTTAGTCAACGACTGTAAATGGTAAAGCATTTAAGTAACGGTGGGTCCTGGAAATCCGGTTTCTAGCGGTAGCCACACGATCACGTATTTGCTACCTCCGTCCCCACTGTCACCATATATTGTCCTTGTAGTTTTAGTCTCATTATTTGAATATCAATTGTCTATGTTTTTAACGGATATATACACATTCAATCGGGCTAGATACACAATGGACTTTCTTGTTGATTAGTTAATGATGACAGCAAACGCTTGGACAAAATGGGGGCTTAATTAAATACATTAATTAACACATGCATCAGCCAACTAAGAGGTGTATTTTTGACAACACAAAAGTGTTGAAACGCTTTAGTTACATTATTGTAAAGCATTTCCCGTCAACGAGAGGAAGTAATTAACAGGGCAATAGTCATTTCATTTATTCATGGCGCCATAGAACGGCACGCATGGGGTGTTGATCCAAGTAAGGTCTGTGTCAGCATTATCACTCACACAGCAGTACCACTAAACGTCTTGCGATCATTGTTCAGGGATTTTAAAGCTTCAAAAGATACTTGTTTTGCTTTATTCATAAGAAATTTTTCTGCAGTTAAAGTTGAAGCTGCCGAGCAGTCCATGTAAGCATTATGGGCTACGTTTTTGTAATGTTTTACGCCATAAACTCCAAACCGTCAGAAAGATATGCAGATGCTGTTTGGAACAAAACGCACCATCGAGTTTGTTACGCTATCCGAGTTTCTCTATACATAGGAATGCTGGTTCAATGCTATATAGCCGTGACTGCTAGCGTAATGTACCCTAGTAATGGAAATTGCTGCAATCATGGCTTCTATATACATGACTTATTCCTCATATGCCCTTGGCTACTTGTACAAGCCAATATATGTCCATGGCTTACAGTTAATTCAGGTTGTGAAATTGAACGAAAAGCGTAGTGGATCGATTAAGAGGATAGTATACAATAACATTTACACCAGGAATTAACAGGATAATTCCAGGAACAATTATTAATTAAGCACCATATGCATGATTGGAGCTGTACATGATAAAACCTATGCATACGAAAGAGGCTGATGAGGACATTTGACTCTGCAGTGTGATAATTATGTTAGGGGGGATGATTGATTTGGTAACGGTAGAAAAACGAAAGTTGGTGATTCTGTGGCAGTTAAATAATTACGCAACAGTTCAACTAAATATGAATTGAGGCACCCGAAACAATTAAAACCATGAACAATATATAATTAAGGCCACTAAGACATGTGAGATTACAATAATGGAGTCGGACCATGCTTCTACACTGATGTCAGTGTTGGGACAACGAGATGCTGGGAATGGATACCGCACGTCAGAGAATGATGTTCTGCCTTCGTATTTGTTGTAGCAGTGTCGTTGTTGGGGTAATTAAATAGAAATTCGATAATCCGGCCTTTATTAGTAGCTAGCGAGTACATGGTCAGAAAGAAGCTTGCACTTACCCTTCCGCCAATCAAAACAAAGCCATGATACACTAATCGACATGATAAGTATCGCATTGCGTTGATAATAAACCGGTAACATTAATATGGGATTGCTCTCATTCACCATGGGTGATTTATCGAAAGACACCGGTGTCCTTCCGGACATGGTATTATGCGTAAGAGTCCAAACCAGGATAAGCAGATGACCTATCATGGCATTAAGTATGATGCACGAGGCAGTATATAATTGCTTCGCTAAAACTGAGAAATGTCGCTGACCTCCATGAAGTGATTATCATTGGGACACCGATGTTTAACTCAAGATGAACAGCGCCCACTAGCAAGCATACAAGATGTTTAAGCCGTTAGTTTAGCATGGATCCAATGTCGTTCTTGATGGCCCTACAGGTTAATGTAATGTATCACGCTTAGCGAAAGGCACTCAACACGCTGACAGGGCCAACATACGAGATACCAACATATTGTTCTGAGATGTTCGAAAAAGTTTCGTGAAAGTTTACTGCATCGTAGCTCGCACCGCCTAATGCATTGGAGCTGTGTGATAGGAAACAATGTAACAAGAAGAACAGAACAAATGATAGTTACAAATTTAAATGTTTGTTCCATATATGTGGTGTTGTTTACAATATCCCTATGTGCTTTGAATATGTTCATCAAACTGAACTATGCTCGCGCAGGTTGAAAACGATGCTGAGTGGGGCTACATGGCATCGGTTATTTTTGCCCATTAAGGAAGAAAAACGCATGACGTAGCACCCCTACGAGGTCGCATTACGTAGACATTAACATGCACGATACTCGTTCATGTAATTCTGGGCAAAACGAAGATTAGTGGCCAGCAACGTGACCAATTTTCAAAATTGCATTATTGAATTAATATTTTTGTGTGGAGAAGTTAACTTACTGAATATGCAAGACGTGGGCGGATAGGTGTTTGTCAAGTGAGCATGGATACAGTGAGGTGAGTAATGGCACTTTTGAGAGGATTGGATTAGCACAACGAGAGCCACAAACATCCAAATTACAGATTGTTGGAGATGAAATGCTGTTTTCGGTCATTCTTTAGATGGTGGATCTATCAATTTCCGTAGCGGTAACTGATTGAAGACGTCCAGCTTTGCTGGACTATTAGTATGAGGGTGTCACTTGATTATTGTGCTTGTTCAGGATGTTGCATTAATGGCTGGCGTTGTGACAGAAACAATATTCTTTACCCTTTGCAATTGAAGAAGATTATTGACTTGAGCGCATGCATATTGCTTGTAATTTTTATGACGACCTACGTCACAGTTCTTTAAAATATATGAGCCAACGATTAGTCACATATTCAAACGCCCAAATACGAAAAAAACCTTATAATTGGCGCGCTGTATATTTGATATTAATTATTGCATAAGCTTATTTGAATAGTCATTAGTTGGGCTAAAGTTAGACTGGCTGGCTGCCAAGGCAATCGGTTAAAACAGATGTGGTCATGTTATTGTTTTTCGTAGTTTGAATAGGTAAATCACCTTCACATTCACTCGCATTTAGCATTCAACTCCTCCTGATCAATCGTGCTAATAGTGAGCTATATAAGCAAAATATCATTCCCCTGTCTGACCAAATATAATCAACTTGACCCATAAAATCCTTGGCAAAGAAATCCCTTGATGGTGAGCCTGAAGCAGTCGGAATTGGCAATGCTAATACACACATTCCAACCTAGGTGCATATCAATGTTTACTATCTCAGTCAGGTTGAAAATTCCAAGAAATAAGTTATGGTAGCTTTTATTGTGAACTTTATCAGGTAAACTATACTGCCTGACATTCACGCTCTTACAAAAACAACATGTCAGGCAAATAAAGCATCGACAAGTGGACATGCTCCATGGGGAGGTAAACAACGTTGCCAAGGCACATATATTTGCCTTCGTTACAAACCATCTTCAAGGTCAAATCTTCACAGAAACTGGAATTATACTGTATTTATCAAGTTAGAACATTTGGTCTAAAAGCCATGCACGCACAACTGGTGAGTCAACATAGTTGTGAGTAAAAATCAGTGGCGGTTTCTATTTATTTACCATATATGGAAAAGGCGATTTATTAATAACATATCATATAAATCAAATATGGCTACTGTGTAAAAGTAACAATGATAAGGGAATCACAATCACAATTGATCATCAAGTGTTAATTAGAAGCTATTGAGATTATGATGAATAAAAGCTGAAACCTACCTTTCCATCAAGTATGGAAGCAACCTAAACTAAAATAACAGATCATGTTGAACTAACTGATATGGTAGAGACCGTAAGTCTTTGATAATACACTCGTAACATAAATGTATGCTTGCCCTCATTTATCCTGGGCGAATAATAGAAACACATTGGCTTCCCTCCGGCATTGTTTTCAAAGCTGTGTGCAATATCGTGTCACAAAGTTCGAACAAGGATAGGCAGACAACCTGTCCTGGCGTTCTGCATGATGCATGAGGCAGTATGTAATTGCTTTGCTAGAGCTGAACAACTTCGCTGACCTCCCTAAGGCAAATAGTGTTGGGACACAGATGGTTTATGATCTCAAGATGAACAGCACACCCCGGCAAAATACTTGTTTGTAGCTGTTTGCTGTGTGAGTTATGATGTCAAAGTCATTGGCACCGGACCACAATCATCTAATGGACGGAGGATCAGAGGTTGATATATTAAAACAAAGCCAGATTGCTTTATAGCCTATAGTTTGGATTCGACCATGATAAGCTTTACTCAGCCTAGTAATTGTTATCACATTCAAGCCGTACACCTTTATTGACTCACAATGTAGAAAAGTTACCAACAATATCATCGCAACATAATTGCCCATTTATATCGTTAATCCAGCAAGTGGGCTGTATGATTGGATGTATCGGTCTATAATGGGATTAAATTAGGCATATTCATGACCCTTGGCAATTACAATAGATAAATTTATCGAGAATTTGTGTCTTTGAATGGCGACCATTGCCATCATCAACGAATTCTCCCAAATATTTCGAGTATGCTGACAGAAATCAGAACCAAACAGTATATCCCACTTTCCATTGCCCGATTACGTACGAATTGCGTTTATTGGCTCTCTGTACGCTTGAGACCGATTTCGAGCCCCCGGTTTATTGCGATGGTCTATATGTCTAGCATAAGTTTGACAGTTGCTATCAACCATCGGATGACTTTTGAAACAGTTTCCGTTGGCGAGTTAGATTTGCCGGACTGCCAGTCAAATGTTTGAAAACACACGCCGTTATTTACAAAATACCACTATTTAAAATGGTTAATCATCCTTTGTAATCCATTCCGATTCCAGTAGTAATTTGGCCTAGAACTATCTGATGAATAAGAATGCGCATATTGAGCTATATTTGCAAAACGTCTTCTTCCTCTCTGCCCAAATATAGGTAACTTGACCTATTTAATTCGAGACCCTACAATCCCAAGGGTGAGTCATTATTGTATTTCCAAGTAATTCATCTTGGGACACAGTTATTTGTTATTCCTGGCCCACGTGTTTGATTTTGTTCTGCGTTTAAAACTGGACATTACTTAAATTTCCGCTATCTAGCTTTGAAATAAATATCTCACTTCACCGCCATTGCTATAGCACTGATACAAACGATAGCGCAAATCAATTTTACTAACGCTCTCAGGTAGAGTACTAAGTTCGGCTTTTCAAAGAAGTTATTTGTTGTTGCTTTGAATCATTTCAGGGAAACCATCAAGAACGGATAATTTTCTTCAATGAAAAACCTTGAAAATTAAAGCAATACATTTGCTCGCTTAAATAATAAGCCGACCTATATAATGCCACCTGAGCATTTAGAAGAAAACTGCGGTAGTGGCGCCGGTCATTTCGTTAATTGAGCTGTTCACCACACGATCCGGCGATGAAAACGAAGTACTATGCAGAATCCGAATTGTTTTCAATAGCACTTTTTTATTCGCCCATTGAAAGAATCAAAATACTTTAGCGTGCTTATCCGCATTGCAATACAGCAGCTTAATCGATATTTACATTATAACTCCCAAATAATGCTGTACCATCGGAAGGCTTCAAGCTTATTATCAGCTCGCGCAAAGAACCCTATAGTTGTGACCCAACGGCATATTGTCCGACATAGATGCGGCAGGCATCGGAAGGAATGAATAACAATCACAACAAGTTGGCATTGGACTTGTCTAGTACCAGAACAATTGCACCCGCACCTGCATCGATAAATGGCTTTTAACATGAAAGCATGAATATGACATATATTTTTCCGAAAAACAGGCATTGGGGAGCGTTTAGGGATTATGCCCCCTGCAATCAATTAAGCAGCGTTTATAAAGGGAACTAGATTGTTCTGCTCTGTAAATTTGCAGTGCGTGTCTGAGTTCAGACAGCCTGAAATGCGATGCGACGACGATGTTGGAGCCCAACCACATTTATTTTCTCAATCGAACGAAGCTTACCATCTCATTGCTTTTGCTGTATCCCAGCGTACGGTCTTTTGCAATGAAAGCCTTAATTTTGCGCATTTGATATAACCCTAGAAAATTTCCCAAACGATTGCCTCAACTGGTTGTTAACATTGGATACTTAACTTCCTCGTTATATGAAATTATTATGAATTTTTGATAATAATAGTACTATTCACCACGCTGATGTCACCATTCATGTCAGTTACCGCCGCTATTTACTGCGATGTAGTCTAATCCCAAGACTAAACACACTAGACTTTTGTTGTACTATGTTTTCTGTACGTAGGATAAACTGCATCATGGTTAACTTCTGGCTGATGAGTTATTGACCTTGTATAATGCACATGCAAGCGGCCAGATCAATAGCGTTGGTTAATTCGTACTTCCAATTAATTGCAATACCAATATATGGGTAATATGTTCTACCTTTGCAAAGATCAACCGTTCCTTTCACGTTATCACACCGATTAACATCTGTGTACCACCAGAGTGAGAGTTGATTATCCTTGTCAGAAATACTATGCAAAATTGCCTTTATTAACTAAATGTTCTATTGAATATATTCGCTGCTTGACGTATTATTTGTTTATTTACTTTACTAAACAATAAAATATTTTTTATATTTTACCCAGAGCATGATTATTTCTTATTCATTATATTACATATTTCGATAAATAAAAATACGACAACAATTGTGCATCAAGTATGTCAATGTCATTTCTAATATTCGAGCATGTGGTCGATGGGTACTTCTTGCTTTACGCATTAGCTGTCTGGCAGAGAAGAAGAAGGCTATCTGTAATAACTCGGCAAGGGTTCTTTTTTCATTTAAGTCTGACTAATCACATATGTAATTACTATGAGAATCAAAGCGATTATAAGTGTCATGTCAGGTAAAGCCCTGGACGTAATTAAGATAATCACCCTTAAATACGTTTGGATGAGCATATATTGCCTTGATAACGAAATCGTTCCATTCTTATCATCGTCTATAATCGGCCTTTCCGTGATGTATTCTGCTACTAATGAGGGTAATGTTAGGTCTCAAAAGTCTATTTAGGTTTCATTTCGACGGACCCTTGACAACGTTATGCAGTAGAACATAGCCGTCCCTTTGCTGACCATTCATTATCATTGGCTTTCTCGCCTGAATTAGCATTATAGGAATGCGAACATGATTTTCTATGTGTTGCACTGCCACAGTATGGTACCACGTCGTCGTCGGTGCTTGTTGATAAGTGCAATTATCTTCGTTGCATTCTCCGCAAGATCAGATGATAATTGTGTAATTGTGTTTTCGTCGCTCCTTCGGCGACTTTCTACTGCAGACAATGACAATATGTCCCTGTACCAGTTGTTCAATGGCTTAATAATAGCGTAATGATCGCAAAACCTAATATCGATATAAACAAGGTGATATCGTGTTGTAATTGGTTGTCGGTTTGGGGTTGAAAGCCTTGTTTTATAGGCGTGTGAAATATATTTCAATGGTACGCTATGAGTGCTCACTCGAGCGTCCGCCCGAAACAGTATGTAAGGTTACCCATGAGCCGCCGCGTTTTGCTTTGTCAAAGCGTATCTTCAAACTTCGGAGCCCTGGTCGCCTCGACAAATCAGATGACTCTATATCTTAAACAGACGCAGACCCCGCAAGACGTTGTATCAACATTCTCTTGTGCTTTGTTGATTTTATGGTATATTTTGCCTGATGAAGGGGGAGTAATTCATGTAATTTTATAATCAATATACAGATTAGCTTAGCTATAAACTCTTTGCTTGAGACCGTCACAAGCCCTGATAAGCCAACACATGTTAATGTCAAGCCGAGGCCAGTTCCCTTGCTATAGACGGTTGCTGACAATCTAATATCATAATCTACAGCACGGACCTTAAATATCAAAGGACAGTAAACTACGTGGTCACTTTGCGAAGCGAACAGCTTTCGAAAAGTCTACCTCAGGCCAGGCAAAATATTAAGCTGATATTTATTTCATATTGTACTTGTTAATTTTGCTATTTTTAAGCTTATCGTACGACGTGTTTTGGCAGCGGAAAGAAACTGTTAAACGATATTATCCCGCTCTCATCAATTGCAGTGACGTCAGTCCAGTATTTGCATGTGCTATTATTTATCTCATGGTAGCTCTATCTAACGATTGTGGTGTATTATGATTAGTGAAGTGATCACCGCTGAACCACTGGAAGTGAACCCTTTTAGCCTAGCTTTAAATTCGTTGACCAAATATCAATCGTAATGCCTGTTATCAGTAAAGATTCACAATATATAAATATATAAAGCACAGTCAATGACAACATTCCTCTTTAAAAATATACCCGCTTGAATTTTTTTGTTTTAAACCGGGAAAAAACATTCGATATGTTATACTATTAAAGCAATGTTCTGTAAGTAAATAGATCAATAAAGGGCCCAGAATTCCCTTTCCACTTATAATATCCTTTGCCATATATCACAACATAATATGTAATTTGTTGTTCCGAGGTATTGTGAAATTATATTTGGTATATTGAATAAAACTATCATGCTGAGAGAACATGCCGCTTCCGCTGGAAGCTACCGTGTTCACAACGATGAATACTTTTACATTAACATGCCAGCTTGTCCTGTAGGTGTATCACGGATATTGTTGGAGCTCTCCGCAACATGATTACCTGAGAACCCCTCAGTTAATGTCCCTCAATTTACTCATACAAGTGTAACTGCAAGAAGTAGTAAAAAAGCTGCGCAATGAGAAACACTATGATATATATGTACAAGGTAAGGTATGTTTAAATAATTTTGATCAAATGAGTCATTTTGTCTCGCACATTGTAATGTGTTGGAAGGTTTGACCCATGCCACGCACTTAATAAAATAGCGTATGCAAGACTTCCTATAATTTAATATGATTTAATCAATACAATGTAAGGTTGTGTAAGTCTGGGATAGAAATCGAGGTAATTGTGTTTACAACTGTCATAACCCCAATATTACATCGTACCCACCTTGCCTCGCCCTCATCACACGAGCACAAAAACATGCAGTCATCATTGTTATTATGCTTGAAAGCTACAGAAACTTGATTATGGTCATTTCTGGCTCCCGACTCGTCGATTGTATAAGCGTCATGTAACGCTGTATTGCATGATGCTATTTTCATGCCATATACGTAATTGGCGTCTAGAAACATTATCACATTGTTTGCATGCATGTCCTATTTTGCATCGCATGAATGTTCTTGAAAAATGGAAGTTTAGTATGTTGTGCGTTGAACAATGCGGTGTTGGGTACATAAATATGCATACAGGTAAAATTAGAATTTTTTGAATGTTATAAGCAAGAGCTTACTCAGTTCGGGGACAAATTGCACAATGGTTGCTCGTCGTAACTCCGCTCAGTACGTACGTATGCAGACATGTTTTAAACGCTGGTTGCAATTTAGGGAATATAGTTGATCTATGAATTTCAATTCTTTTTGCAATACATTGAAAGTGCGACATTCACTTGCATCCTCAGTTGCCCAATTTAACCATGCACATCAGCTTCCTGATCCCTGATTCGCTCTTGATGCTGCGTATTTGCACTTCCCAAGCACTCTCTCGCCGCAAGCTTGCAGAAACCTATTGCTCCAAATTCCATTTATGCATGCGTTGTTACTATCACACTTGCCAGTCGACAATTGTGAAGGAGGAGTCAGTTATTACTAACACGAGTACACAAGCTTGCGTATGAGCACACTCGCCCACGTAATCACACCCATACATGAGACAAATACCGTCGATGGCAGTCGAAGGTTATTTTAATTCATTCGAGGTAACTTAGGATACAAAGCAGACAACATTCCCTAAGTATACATTACATTGATTCACTGACCTAAAGAGCGTATTTGTGGATATAATAGCATGATTTACGCTATCATCCGTGAGCATGCATCAAGTCGCACATTTCTATCGGCGACCAATCCCCTGGTTTGGATATTTTATCCGCATATGTGAGCTATAGATGTAATGAGTCTGTTTGATGCCAGAAGTTTAAACTCATTAAATGATATGCCGTACTAAAGAAGTTGACGCCTACACGGCGGCTTTATTTAAGGACTGTTTTAATAATTGTAATTTCATGAATTCTCTGGTTGATTGGGGCTGAAATAATGAACCATAGCAAATATTATACTGCAACACGCAACATAACGAGAGTAATAGTGTAATAATATCAACATTCTGACCAAATGGTACACTTGACGAGACTTTTGCATCATTCTCCTTGTTGAGCGCATCGGGATTCACGACCAGCTTAGGACGGGACCCGAAGACATTGCGATTTCTGCCTTTGATCCCTGAATGCATTGGTGAGGTGCAAGTTGCCTGCTAACCCTAGGAAGTACCATATTCAGCTAAATGTGTATGATTTATATTTTCATGAGGTATTGCCAGATAATCGGATGCTTTGCTCAGCTGGGCCAAACTTTCTTCCGGACAATTCTTAATTAATTCGTGCGGGTACCAAAATAATTTGCGATGAAGGTGCTGATATGAGCATTTATGTCATTTAACATATCCCGCGTCTAAACTTAAGTTTAAATCCCAATATGTCCATGATTTACATTAAAAAAGACTACGTTAAAGACCAGAAGTTTATCTGCATTACGTTTAAAAGTCCCATTCAAAGTCCTCAATTATAGTTAATGGTTCAAGAGACATACGCAATACTCCACAAGCTGTATTTGACCTAATCGTCGCCGTGAACCGACCGATGTATAATACTTAATAGAGACAAGTAACAACTTACACTTAAGTGTGCATATTCCGATAGTCAGCTAACATCATCAGCGAAATCAAATTGTGCTGTTGTGATTAAAGATCACTTTAACATATTCATCAGCGTGGTATAAATGATTGTTTTTAAATATAATAGCCGCTGGTATAGAAACGTGGTATGATAATGCATTGGCAATGTCACTGCTGAGATCGAACGTTTTATATTCCTCAAAGTCGAGTTGTCATGCTTTTTAGTTCCTAATTGCGCTTGGCTGGAACGCCTGTTATTGGAGATCACGAGATTGCATGACGCCTTGAATTACCATACGCCGTACACACGCCGCCGAAGTATAATGGAACCAGGTCATAAGCTATTTGCGACAAACACCATATGTGATCAGTCGTTCTATAGGTGCTGATCTTGAGCTGAACATATAAATAGTCGCGCCTTTACTGATCGTGGATTATGGCTAGACGTTAGCTTCATTGACGTTTTTGGCATTGATCGAAAAATGCTTAGCATTGCAAATCCTGAATAGTAAATGCGCCTCTCCCATCTTTGTCTGAACATTATCACTCTTTGTTGCAGCTGTATAATGGTCCCAATCCATATTGTATTGTTGCCTCAACAACCTGACTCTCATGCCACATTTGCTATCGACTTCCTGGAAACGTGGCTTATCCTGTAACACATGATGAATTGACGGTAGAACAAAGGACGCTACACGGACTAATAAAAGAACTGTTGTGGTATGATATCAATTTGATGGATGGCGTCGCTTAATGACGCAGAGTGTTAATTTATTGCATTCTCACCTCTATAGACGAGACGCACAATGTATCATGTACAAACGGCGTAGTACAAAGATAATGGCTGGCGAAGCAAAGGTTGTTTCAGTAACATACCGTTTTGAACGGTTCAATGAATATAATAGATGAGTTGAATTGGATTGTATAATGCAAGCCTTCTGATTGCATATACTATGCATTATTCTGGTACAATGATTGCATCTCCAGTGCTGCCATTGATTTCGTATGGAGTAAGGTAGGGTATCATGTGCTATGTCGGTGTGTGGGGATAAGAAGCTAGACTAAATCCTATATCGATATTCTTCACGATTTCATTTGACCTCCGAGTATATACCCAACTCAAATGGCTCATTCATACTCATGCAACTAGTTTTATTGTATTCATTATGAAGAGGGTTAGGGTACATTTTGCTTTTTAGTACTTTTGCGTGTAGGAGCACATGTTTTGAATAAATTTCGGATGCATTATGCACCGTCTCTCAGGTGCGGACAAGAACTATGCTAATAACGCGTTTGCATTAATGGATTGTAATCACTTCGTTCTATCTTTGAATGAAGTACGGACCCCAATAACTGACTACACAATCTACTGATCAATATTTCTTGGATAAGAATGCGTCGTAGAGGCAATGCTTCTGCGCGCATTCGTTACCGTAGACTCGTGCGAATTGAAGCCATAATACTTGAGATTACTTGTCTTACACATAGAGTTTTTGTTTCGTATTTTTGCATTATATTGCTTTCCGCAATTCTTGCAGCATAGTTTTCCAAATGTCATTTGGTTCGCACAATGTTGATAATGCACACACAGCAGTGACACATTTTGGTGCATGTGAAAGATGAAATACCGAGCCCAGATGGATTTCTCAATCGAACCCACCGATAGGACTGTTCGCCAGGGGCACTGACCCCATTGATATATGTCGCATTATATATTCCTCTTTCTGTCGCTCACGTTCGTTCAGTGGGGGAATCATGAGACATTCTTAGACATTTCACTTTCATTTGTTTTTAGGAATTAGCGCGGAACATGGTGGTCTATTTCGTAGGTGTGATTAAGAAACAAAGCAGCTTCTGAGAACGAACGCTTTTGTCCAGCATGGTGCGCCATTAACGTTTTAGGTGGGTTGTATCAGCGGAAATTTAATAGCATCTTATATCATCTATACATACATATATGGAAAACACACACACACACATATATATATACATATATATATATATATAGATAGATATATATATATATATATATATATATATATATATATATATAAATATATATATATATATATATATACATATATATATGTATATTTATTTATATATATATATATATATATATATATATATATTTGTATATATGCATATATATATATATATATATATATATATATATATATATGTATATTTATTTATATATGTATATATATATATTTGTATGTGATAAGCAACACCTTTTTGACCTTATTTTACCTACCTGCAATGCTAGATGAGGTTTTAACAATTAACCAATCTGAGATCAGGCCATAACATTGTCATTTCGTTTGCTAGGCAATGATCATACACGACCATTTCAGTCGCTGGCAGTCGAATGCTAAATATGTTATCACTGGTTTTGCAGAAGGCCATCGTTTCTCTTGCCATAAGGTATTATAATCCATAAATTCAAGTAGGTTTATCACACAGAAGAATTAATTACAAAATGAAAATATTAAACTCGCTTAAACTAATGGAATTCGTGATTTCTATCCTAGATTTTTAATGTTCCCGAGGAATGTAGCAAAGGCAAACTCCACAAAAGGAGTTGTTTTGCCTCAAGGACTATTTGCTGAAGAGTGGCTAGTCATTCGTCATTAATAGCTTGTGCTGAATCATTAATGCGTTTAAAAGACGGGCAATCTGATGCGGCAATGAAGGTCAACAGGCTCATTATGTCAGTAATGTATAACGTCGGATGGCTTCATTTCAGTTCAAGCAGGCACATTATGTCAATAACGTTTGTATCAGAAAATGTAATATACCTTATGATCTACGCTATCAAATATGTGCTTCCTCTGCCATAGTTTTTCCGATTTCACAGCGTACAAGTGTACGCACCACAAAGCCACCGTCAAGGTGCAAAGTTTGCTGTTAATTAGTCACATCGCTTATGATCTTTCAGTGTTGAAATTGTTAGCATGACAGCTGAGGAGCATGTTAGAGATGTTAAATTTCAAATATGCACAATTACATGTCGGAATCATACTAATAGTCCCTTGTTTAATCCCTTAGCGACTATCCTTGAGCTCAGTTTTTGTATATACTTCAGATAAAAATTTCTCTAAAGCGCCGCTTGATATGTGGGACTTACATTTAATTAACCATCTATTTATCTGCATACTTTTTTAAAACTAAATGAGAGTTGCTGCATCACATATCCAACTGCTTGGTTAACTCATGTGGGCGTATGTGTTGACGATAATAACAGCTATTCAACTGACGGAAATGGCATGGGGGCAAAAACAAATTATATGATATTTTTACATCCAGCAATATGAACGGAGCCTCATCACGATGAATAATGTACATAACACTACGTCCCACATAGGACTCACAGTGAAATTCAATTTAACACCGGAGTTAAAAACTAAATTACTTCGTATGCAAATTGAATAAGATAGAGAGAACGTGGAAATTATATACACACGATCCTAAGAGAAAGGGCTATGAGAGAGTATCTAGGCCGCCCCAAAAAGTAGACCTTAAACTCAGAAGCATCAGAGATTAGTTTTGTTATTGGCATCTTAACGTGATCTATTTCCATTCGTTTTTCCGATGATGATTAACAGCTTCCAACCTAAATGAAGCACGCAGAATATGTATTAAGAGTAAGTAACATGCATACTTAGATTGTGGCTCGGGGTGAATCGGCTAAAGGTTATTTTTAACTCGCAGATTATCATAGGCTATCAGCCAATACCTTCGCAGGCAAAAAATAATGATTGATGCATACGTTTGTCTGGTATGAATTTTACTTCATGCAACAGAAATTATGTGCACTGCTTTGGTTATGCCTGCAATCTTACATCTTACGTCATATACAAGTGTTTACACACTGGATTACTGCATCAAATGTCTCATCAATATCACCGAATATATAAGGGTTTGTTAATATTTGGTTGATGGTCTCGATTACGACTTAATTCGATATCGTTTTCGTGTTTGAACATTGCAGTATTTCAACGAATATGTGAAAAATAGCAACACAGAAACCCTATTAGGGCGAGCACGCTACGTACACAATCACACTTGAAAGTCATGATTAAAATGTCATTCAACTGCTCGCTTTATAATAGGCAGTCATGTGTACTGGGACAGATAATAATAAATGTAGTCATGTTAAACGCACTGCAAAAATGGTAAGTTGAACAAACAATAGACGATTGAAGATATCTAAGCCTTCTTAGATCAATCCATACTGTGGCTGGGCTCATATGAATATGATAAGACGCTCTCTTGCATAACGCTGTTGGGACACCTTTATCAGGGACAAAGTAAAACACACACATCCTTATAAAGTGAATGCCTTATTATTGCAAAATATTTGTTCCATATAAGCTAATGTAGCCAGCGTCGAATGTGCACTTGCATATGGATAAAAGCCTCGTAAATGTTTGTTTACGTACATATATTGCCCGGCTGATGGTCACTGTCAAATGTAAGTATAAAGCTGCTGCCTGCTGCATACAATGTGGTCCTGTGACCACAGTCGTTATGAATACGTGGCTGTACATGGATCTTGTATGTATTGCACCAATAGTACCATATCATTTGCAATAAAGTAAATTATATTCGTTGTTTTCATGAGAAATAGAGAGATTGGATGAGATTCTACCAGCATGTTGATTGGTTAGGCAACGAAACCAAAATGCGTAGGAGGGTGTTATTTTAAAGATATGAATATTTTAGAGGATCTGAGACCGGTATATAACTAGATATGTAGGCCCAGTTCATTAAGTACACCGTTTTGAGAACATAACATTATCGCTGACAATAAGAATGCGCAGCAACAAGTAGCATTCTTCCGAGACCAGTGCATATCGAAAAATTAGCATGCTCGTGTTTAGGATGCTAACTCAACTGTAAAGATCTAAGGGGGCGGCATCTTTAACTAATTACGTACTGAGAAAGGCAATTGGTTATCCAATGTGCTTAATAAGTGATTGATGCAGACTAAGGCCTCGTAATATGTAGCCCTGCATCTGTTACATTAAGCCTAACAGCTTCATATAGAATCCACGCAAGCTGAAAGGAGAACTGATTTGAATTTGAGCATTCATTACATTCGAAATCAGAATCAGAAGGTGAATCGTCCAATGCCAAATTGACAAGATACCTGCCAGTCATCACGCCTGGAGTTCAAGTCTTCAGTACTACAAGTACCTACCGTGTGCATCTCTACATCACATTTCACGATGCAACACATTCCTGCTCCAAATGTTGTTTTTTCCTGATCGCCTTTTGAGTTTAAGGTTGGGTAATTTCGGAAACGTAATTTAAAATGGAAGGTTTCCCGCTGTAATTGAAGACCAGGGGCATTGACTGTAAAATTAACATGCAGGGTGTTAATCAACACATTCCTCATGTATTTAATAAATCTGAACGTCGCAATTCCGTTCTATGAATATTCCCCGATTAAAATTGCCAATATTAAGCATAACAATTATTGAACAGAATAGTCATCACTCAGGTGCAGTTATTAAGCACGATGACATTCAATCACTACACGTTCATCAATAGAGAACAAGAACAAAGGTTAATCTCCTCTCGTTATGGCTGTTTTCGTCTGATATTCGCATCCGTTAATCACACTCAAGAATAATCATTTATAGGGACCGATGTCAGATCGCCTAGCGCTCCTCGTGGACAAATATGTTATTCCGGTACATTGAACGTCAGAACCTTGACATTGCTCTGAATGAAACTGTAAACTATACTGACAATGTGTTTGTTTCTCTTAGTAACCCTTCCTAGGAAATAGACATTACGATCCACCTAATGCCTACAAAATTTGCATAAAAAAAGTTTCGATGTTTTACCAACTATGCTTGTCTACTCATCTATTCATTAGCCAAATAGACGGAAACAAACAATTGCCTAACTGAAAATTGTTTCTCTTAGGAAATACATTACATTTTTTTTACTGGAGTAACTGGTCACAAACACAATACTTCTTAAACATAAGCAACCGCTACACTTGCAGACGCTTACAAAGAAAGCTTTAGGTCTCAATCTGCCGCCACGTGTTAAGTGAGTTTATCTACAAAAGTGGCTGATTTTTCGATTCGTTCCCGATTCTTCTTGATTTCAGTGCCTTAAACTCAACTGCCGGATATATGCGAAATAAATATAATTGCATTTAATTTCTAAAGACGATTGCAGGCCACTGGGCTAATCAGTACAAGTTTTTTGAAGCACGATTCTGGTGGAATTCATACCGAGCCATTCCGTTTATGTGCTGAAACAACGCTATTGACCATGGTCATTGCCAAACATAATATCTCATTACATAAATTCTACCTGTCTTCCTTCTGCGTAGTCACAACTACAGCAGTACGTATTTCTTCCATTTCGTCATACACTTAATAACGGTGGTCCGTAATTTAGCTGAATCAAACGCAAACTTGAAATCGAGCTAATTCATTCCGTTGTGTAAATCCCGCTTCTGTTTTATTTAGTTGATAATTAGAGGGTTGGATGTCGTTACGTTACCTCTAGGAGTCTGTGTCAGCTTATCAATTATCCAGGGGTTATTAAACCAATAAGGTTAATTATCTAGAGTCGTTCAACGGTCACACGTAAGTGAATTTAGCTGCATTTTGTGCGGCTACATAATAACGGTGCAGCCGTAAAATGAAGGTATATTAGGATTGTCGTGTCAAGTTCTCGACATGCCAGCTGATTTAGACGTGATTTCCGCTTGATGTGTCAAAGGTATATCGGAAGTAGCTGTGAAAGTCATCGCACTAGGTTGGTTGGGCCTTTGATCAGCCGCAAGGAGCTGGCAAATCGGGTGTCGTAGATCAGGTCATTCTTAATTCTTCCAGCAGTCACATTACTGTGTGCAGAATTCAGCTTATATACCACCAGCAGTATAATCGTCAAACAACCCAGAAGAAAACACCTTGGTTTCGCATAGGTCGACTTCAAACTAGCCATGGTCTTTGATGTGAAACATTCCAACCCAGCCTGTCCAGTCGCTCAGGTCATAAAGTATGTGGTTGTTGTTTTAATTCCAGAAACCAGATCATTTCCTGCTTTTCATTGCCATTTGATGACAGTTCGTAGAGTGTGTTATCGTCTTCTGGGCTTTTGCTTTCGAGGCCGACTGTAATATTCAGCGTATGCCCGCCTCAAAACAGCTTCCATTGGTCCTGCAGAAAGTCACTGACTCGATTCTTGGTCGCGTTGTAATAATCTGATGTGTCAACCTCCGTTACTGGGCATTAATCCGTTCTTTTGAAGGTCACCCGGGGATCGCTTTTCTTAGAAATAGGATAAGGAATCATTTTATAGCAGTTCTTGATGGTCTGTCCTGGTTTACGCACTACGCTGGCTCACCTGAAGGAGGACCTCACCTGCTGCCTGAAGGTTTGTTTTCCGCCCCTCGCAGTCAAGGCCAAACAGCTAAACGAGGTCAGGGACTTGGTGGACAACAAGATTAACACAACTACAAGCCAAGTGTCTACCCTGTTGGTATATAGCAGGCTCTTAGGTGATGAATGTTGTCACATCACAGGTAAGGTCACTAAGTACAATAAGAGCATTATAGTTGTTCTTGATGCCACCAGAAACTCACCGATATAGCCAATTTTCGACAATATTTGTATGTAATTATGCATGGTCGAAAAATATGGGTTAGTATCATTTTTGACAGTACTAAAAACAACCATTGTCATATATTGAGCTAACAACCGCAATCAACATAGCTCATTCAAAACGAACATTGTCATGAGATGACAGAGAAAGGTAGCATATTACAATATTCTCGTCATTGTTATTTATAATACCCTTAGAGCTTGTTCCTCTTCTGTGTCATTAACGAGTGATCTCGTTTCGATCATCTTACAGCCAACCGAAAACGCGTTTGCATTAATGGATAGTAATCACTTCATTCTATCTTTGAATGAAGTACGGACCCCAATAATTGTTTACACAATCTACTGATCAATATTTATTGGATAAGAATGCGTCGTAGAGGCAATGCTTCTGCGCGCATTCGTTACCGTAGACCCATGCGGATCGAGGCCATAATACTTGAGATTACTTGTCTTACACGTGGATTTTTGTTCTTTGCATTATATTTCTTTCCGCAATTCTTGCAGCATAATTTTCCAAATGTCATTTGGTTCGCACAGTGTTGATAATGCACAAACAGCAGTGACACATTTTGGTGCATGTATAAGATGTAATACCGAGCCCAGATCGATTTCTCAATCGGACCCACCGATAGGACTGTTCGCCAGGGGCACTGACCCTATTGATATATGGCGCATTATATATTCCTCTTTCTGTCGCTAACGTTCGTTCAGTTGGGGAATCATGAGACATTCTTAGACATTTCCCTTTGATTTGTTTTTTAGGAATTAGCGCGGAACATGGTGATCTTGAAACATTATCTATTTCATAAAACTTATTAAGAAACAATGCAGCTTCTGATGACGAACTTTTTTTGTCCAGCATGGTGCGCCATTACATTTTAGCTGAGTTGTATCAGCGGAAATTTAATAGCATCTTATATCATTTATACAAACATATATGCAAAAATATATATATATATATATATATATATATATATATATATATATATATATATATATATATATATATATATATATATATATATATATATATATATGCATATATACATATATATATATATAAATAGGATATATATATATATAATTATATATATATATGCATATATAATAATATAACACCCTTTTTGACTTTATATTTTACCTACCTGCAATGCTAGATGAGGCTTTAACAATTAAACAATCAGGTCATAAAATTGTCATTTCGTTCGCTTGGCAATGATCATAACCGACCATTTCAGTCGCTGGCAGTCGAATGCTAAATATGTTATCACTGGTTTTGCAGAAGACCATCGTTTCTCTTGCCATAAGGTATTATGATCCATAAATTCAAGTAGGTTTATCACACAAGATAATTAATTACAAAATGAAAATATTAAACTCGCTTAAGCTAATGGAATTCGTGATTTCTATCCTAGATTTTTAACACGTTCCCGAGTAATGTAGCAAAGGCAAACTCCACAAAAGGGCTTGTATTGCCTCAGAGACTATTTGCTGTAGAGTGGCTAGTCATTCGTCATTAATAGCTTGTTCTGAAGCATTAATGCGTTTAAAAGATGGGCAATCTGATGCGGGCAATGAAAGTCAACAGGCTCATTATGTCAGTAACTTATTTCGTCGGATGGCTTCATTTCAGTTCAAGCAGGCACATTAAGTCAATAACGTTTGTAACAGAAAATGTAATATACCTTGTGATCTACGCTATCAAATATGCGCTTCCTCTGCCATAGTTTTTCCGATTTCACAGCTTACAAGAGTACGCACCACAAAGCCACCGTGAAGGTGCCAAGTTTGCAGTTAATTTGTCACATCGCTTATGATCTTTCAGTTTTAAACTTGTTAGTATGACAGCTGTTTTAATGTGGACCATGTTAGAGATGTTAGATTTCAAATATGCACAATTACAAGTCGGAATCATACTAATAGTCCCTTGTTTAATCCCTTAGTGACTATCCTTGAGCTCAGTTTTTGTATATACTTCAGATGAAAAATTTCTCTAAAGCGCCGCTTGATCTGTAGGACTTACATTAAATTAACCATCTATTTATCTGCATTATTTTTAAAACTAAATGAGAGTTGCTGCATCACATATCCAACTGCTTGGTTAATGTGAGTATGACGTTAGGATATTTCGACAACTCTTGTGGGGGTGTGTGTTGACGATGATAACAGCAATTGAACTGACGGAAATGGCATGGGGCAAAAACAAGTTATATTATATTTTGCATCCAGCAATATGAACGGAGCTTCATCAAGATGAATAATGTGCATACACTACGTCCCACATAGGACTCACAGTGAAATTCAATTTAACACCTGAGTTAAAAACTAAATTACTTCGTCTGCAAATTGAATAAGATAGAGAGAGCGTGGAAATTATATACACACGATCCTAAGAGGAAGGGCTATGAGAGAGTATCTAGGCCGCCCCAAAAAGTAGACCTTAAACTCAGAAGCATCAGAGATTAGTTTTGTTATTGGCATCTTAACGTGCTCTATTTCAATTCGTTTTTCCGATGATGATTAACAGCTTCCAACCTAAGTGAAACAAGCAGAATATGTATCAAGAGTAAGTAACATGCATACTTAGATTGTGGCTCGGGGCTGAATCGGCAATAGGTTATTTTTAACTCGCAGATTATCATAGGCTATCAGCCAATACCTCCGTAGGCAAAAAATAATGATTGATGCATACGTTTGTCTGGTATGAATTTTACTTCATGCAACAGAAATTATGTGCACTGCTTTTGTTATCCCTGCAATCTTACATCTGTGTCATATACAAGTGTTTACACACTGGATTACTGCATCAAATGTCTCATCAATATCACCGAATATATAAGGGTTTGTTAATATTTGGTTGACGGTCTCGATTATGACTTAATTCGATATCGTTTTCGTGTTTGAACATTGCAGTATTTCAACGAATATGTGAAAATTAGCAACACAGAAACCCTATTAGGGCGAGCACGCTACGTACCCAATCACACTTGAAAGTCATGATTAAAATGATGATGCTTATTTCGTTCTATTAGCGTCTTTGAGCTCGCAACGAAATTCGGCAAAAAAACACCCTTAGTCATGTAAATGTCATTCAACTGCTCGCTTTTTAATAGGCAGTCATGTGTACTGGGACAGATAATAATAAATGTAGTCATGTTAAACGCACTGCAAAAATGGTAAGTTGTACAAACAATAGACGATTGAAGATATCTAAGCCTTCTTAGATCAATCCTTACGGTGGCTGGGCCCATATGAAATATGATAAGACGCTCTCTTGCATAACGCTGTTGTGACACTTTTATCAGGGACAAAGTAAAACACATACATCCTTATAAAGTGAATGCCTTATTATTGGAAAATATTTGTTCCATATAAGCTTATGTAGCCAGCGTCGAATGTGCACTTGCATATGGATAAAAGCCTCGTAAATGTTTGTTTACGTACATATATTGCCCGGCTGATGGTCACTGTCAAATGTAAGTATCAAGCTGCTGCCTGCTGCATACAATGTGGTCCTGTGACCACAGTCGTAATGAATACGTGGCTGTACATGGATCTTGTATGTATTACACCTATAGTACTCATACCATTTGCAATAAAGTAAATTATATTCGTTGTTTTCATGAGAAATAGAGAGATTGGATGGGATTCTACCAGCATGTTGATTGGTTAGGCAACGAAACCAAAATACGTAGGAGGGTGTTATTTTAAAGATATGACGTTTTAGAGGATCTGAGACCCGCATATAGCTAGATATGTAGGTCCAGTTCATTAAGTACACCGTTTTGAGAACATAACATTATCGCTGACAATAAGAATGTGCAACAACAAGTAGCATTCCTCCGAGACCAGTGCATATCAAAAAATTAGCACGCATGTGTTTAGGATGCTAACTCAACTGTAAAGATCTAAGGGGCGACATCTTTAACCAATTACGTACTGAGTAAGGCAATTGGTTCTCCAATGTGCTTAATAAGTGATTGATGCAGACTAAGGCCTCGTAATATGTAGCCCTGCATCTGTTAAATTAAGCCTAACAGCTTCATATAGAACCCACGCAAGCTGAAAGGAGAACTGATTTGAATTTGAGCTTTCATTACATTCGCAAAAATTAACAATATATATATTATATATATATATATATATATATATATATATATATATATATATATATATATATATATATATATATATATATATATATATATATATATTATATATATATATATATATATATATATATATATATATATATATATATTTATGTATTTATATATATATATATATATATATATATATATATATATATATATATATATATATATATATACATTTATATATATGTATCTATATATGTATATTTATATTTACATTAACTGTAGCATTGCATCTACAGGGCGACATGCTGCTGCGCTAGAGCGCCATAGATTTGAGAATAAAAAGAGAAGCTAGTTTGACTGAATGTATTCAGAATCAAAAGGCGAATCGTCCAATGCCAAATTGACAAGATACCTGCCAGTCATCACGCCTGGAGTTCGAGTCTTCAGTACTACAAGTACCTATCGTGTGCATCTCTACATCACATTTCACGATGCAACACATTCCGGCTCCAAATGTTGTTTTTTCCTGATCGCCTTTTGGTTTAAGGTTCGGTAATTTCGGAAACGTAATTTAAAATGGAACGTCTCCCGCTGTAATTGAGGACCAGGGGTATTGACTGTAAAATTAACATGCAGGGTGTTAATCAACACATTCCTCATGTATTTAATAAATCTGAACGTCGCAATTCCGTTCTACGAATATTCCCCGCTTAGAATTGCCAATATTAAGCATAACAATTATTTAACCAAATAGTCATCACTCAGATGCAGTTATTAAACACGATGACATTCAATCACTACAATTCTGCTTGTTGTTCATCAAGTTAGAGAACAAGAACAAAGGTTAATCTCCTCTCGTTGTGGATCGTGTTTTCGTCTGATATTCGCATCCGGTAATAACACACTCCACTTATAGAATAATCCATTTATAGGGACCGAGGAGTTTTATTCATCACTAATCATAGCCTCAGCGCTCTCCTCGTGGACAAAGCGAGGAAACATGTTATTCCGGTACGTTGACTACGTCAGAACCTTGACATTGCTCTGAATGGCAACGAAACTGTAAACAATATACCTTTTATGTACAATGTGTGGTACCGATATATTTCAACCCATCGTTAGAAATACATAATTTGTGTTTCAATTCCTTTTGCTTGTTTGGATTGTTTACTGCAAATTCTAATTTGATCATTGATCGTATTATCTGATTGAAGTGCAAGTTGTTTGGTTCTCACTTGCGTATCCCATTATAAAATATACTTCGTAGTAATAACATATATTGCAGATTTCTTACTCTCCCATTCCCGGGGCTGCATTTCCAACAGTTAAAGGTCATGTGTCTACGAGGATTTTTTTACCCCATGATATGCCATCGGCAAGGTACATTAAGCATTTACTTTTAGCGGCTGATGTTAAAAACTCAAAAGCACGCATGCACGCATAGTTGATTTGATGGCGTAAGTTGTGTCATCTACAATAGTTCGTATGAATGCTATTTTCATATAACGCTTTTCGTATGACTTAAGAATGAGTTGCTCTGTTGATTATGATTGTGTTTTAAACTTTCAGGTCGGCTATTAAACAGCTGCTGTCAATAATTACATAACAATCACCTAGTCTTCTGTTATGACAATTCTCTGCTGTGCGGATACAATGTTTCCCGGTCTATATATTTTTTTCCAAAATGAAGGTAATGCAAACAAATATCTGTTATAGTTCTGTGTAAATCCTGATTATTATGCAACTTCAGCCACTGCCTTTCCTATGTAGCAGTCATCCACAAGCAGGATATACTAACGTTCTCATGAATATCAATAAAAAAAATGTTCGGTTGGACGAAGATATGGATGAATGGTTCAATAATGCTCTCCCCATTGTGATCAACTAAAGCCTGATGCATAATAATACATCAACTGTTACTAGGCAATATAAAGACCGTTATTCTTATCATATATTTCCTTCTCCAAATCATGGATGTCCCAAGTATCGAATCTGGTTCACGGTCAATAAAAAGCAATACAATTGCATTCGTCAAGAGATAGACCACCTGAAATCGACTGTGACCTATACCTGATCACAGGACCCCCAGACTTGTATGTATCCATTGGGAATGTTCTGCTCTTCACTCACTATATTATCTATCTCACTCTGCGTAAATCGTATACTTTTGACTGGTTATATGGGAATCACATGAAGAAAGAGGGGTTTTGCTCGTTGTATACAATTAATATGTCTGGGCAGTAGCATATTTTGTAGACCTTCATTATGTCTCAACGATTACACCGGTATGCGTCACATTTGAAAAGCTTCCTTCTTTGAGGCTTTGTTGTTCACCTCAAAGCTAGTTTAGCGGTTTAAGTGAGAATATTGACGAATGCTGGTTAATTGACGTCTGACATACTGTTTTGTGTATTTCAATATTAATTTATTTCATCGATTGGGCGGCGTAATTATCTGTGCAAAATCTACGAGGTACTATCTTGAGCTTATTTTTCGTTTGCATCACTCTGGACAAAGTACATACGATTAGCGCCGGAATGCGTTAATCTATTTGTTATACAGCGACGTTGGATATTCAACTTATAGAAATAGGTGCTTGAACGAGTGAACTCTCAATGAATCATTTTAGATTCATGCATTACCCGCGACGCTATTTTCTTGTAATTCGTTGTGACATTGAATCACACATTTCTGTTGAAGTTTCGTTCTTCTTATTGAATTTCCTTTCGTTCAAGGTACTACATTAATATATTGATTACAGAAATTGCCTTCGTGCTGCTATTTCTTAATGGAAACGGTGTGAAGCCTCGGCGCCGCTATTACCAACAGAATATCGTAAACTCTCGCCTTCACACGTGTTCAGGGATAGGTGTAAAGTATATATCCACGCGGTACCTCATTCACAATGTCCATCACAATACAAACCCTGGAACGTTAATAACTGCCAACAATACCATCAATGGATGAGAATGTAAACGCTGATTTTTTGTGCTATTCAGAACATGGTTCTGCTTTGGTGACGATTTCTACATTACAATAAGGGGGATGTTGTAACATAATCCGATTCTTCCGTTTTAGTGATCAAATTAAAACAGTTAGATAAATGTAGCTTTTGGCTAACAAAATGGACGCAAATTAATGGGATAGCTGGTAGAGATACATGTTGCTGGTATCATCAAACCAACTTACTCACCACCATTAAAACCTGATTACCAAAATAAGGCTCGTTTTTATAAAAAAAGGCAAGCATGAATATCCATGTTTTGCACAATCGTCAAACTGGTTCTTCAGTACATTGAATTAGCTCCTTTTCCGTAATATCTTTCTGGACCACAAGCGCACTTCAATCCGTATTTAGGCCTCGAGATTAGTTGCCACTTAGAGAGTCAATGAAGACTATTTGTTTACATAACATCAGACGCAACCTGCTCGATTGTTTAATCAGTCAATAAAAAGATTTACGGCTAAATTGTTCCGAGATTATACAATAGTATTTCTTAGCAAAGCTTGTTGAGAGTCGTACTCGCTGCAGCCTTAGTACTTCTTGATATATAGTAGTTGAATCGTAACATTATTTAATTGATAGCATATTTGTTAACCTATGAAACACAGGTCACACGGGTTATACGAGCGATAAGAGAGCATACTAGGTGTAACTGAAGCGGGATATCGCAAACTTAAGTCAACGATCAAGATTACACGGGACTAGTAAACATACCCATGCCCTTTATCAAAATTAATATATAGAATAAACACGCGGGAAATTGCCCAGTGAGTCATGACAAATCCTAGACATAATAATTATTGAGCGAGTGGTAGTACAACGCAGCCAATTGTTTTACTAGGAGATCAAACTCAATCTTGTTGTAAAACCTTATTATAATACAGCGGCATTTTAAGTTCATGGCAATTTAATCCCGTTGAATGGGCCAAATATTGCAATAAAATACACTTTCACTGTTTAAACCACACCACAATGACTAATCTCGTGTGTAGTGTATCCGGGTAAGGTATAAACATTAGGAATGCTTTTGGAAAACATTGCGTCGAGTTCCTCGGCTTTTTTTAAATTTTTTAACTATAATGTATTTACAATGATGCGTACCTAAGGTATCATAGTGGTAGGTTGCCTGAGACCTAAGATCGTATGGCCCATAAGATTCCGACCAAAAATTACAGGCGATTGACTACAATGTGTACCTAGTACAATAACACAGCCAGGAATTTTCTTTACCTAAACCCTTGGTCCTTAACATGCACATACGGTATGAAAGAGTCGAATTAACTGATGCGGTGCTGTACTACAAATGACTAAGTAGGGCGTCAAGTTGGGTAAAAAAGGCATTCAGTTCAATAGCGCAGTGCGGTTATTACGTATACAAGCTTATTTAATCCGTTAGCTCTATGGAAACGGGAGCTCAAGAATTTGAAAAGAGAGTAGAAAGAAGAAACTAAATTTCAATTAGAGGCATGATGTTTTACGTGGGATCACGTATTGGTAACGTCATGCGCAAGTGGAATATGTCAAATGGCCGGGCGAGAAAGGTACGATTCGCTTACAATTGATGAATTGCTAGGCAATGACCACAAAATCAGGATTGTATACTTGTTATTGCATTGTTATACCATCCTTGCCAGTCAATGCTTTTCAGCCAGGGTAAAAGCTCGCAAAACGAAGGGAACCATTCCAAGGAGTAAGCCTTGACTTGGTCACATCAACTAAGATAAGCTTTTGTCTGACGCACCTACCAAACTGGCATAAGTACTTACATTTGCAATCAGATCATGGCAATATCGTCCGTGATGCTGACAAACGTAGGCGGGTATTGTTCCAATATAATTAAAAGCTGATGGCAATAACAACCGCGTTGCATCCTTCAATTTACAGTAGTTCTGTGACTGCTGGAATAAACATGGTGACTCATGCAAGGACATATTGCATCATTATCAAATCTCAGTTTTTATATAATACTGCAAAACATTTTTTCAATTTATTAGATATAAAAGGAGCTTATTCGGTCAATTATGCTGGCTGCTGGTTAGTCATCTGCACCCACTAAATCGTAGAAGGAGCATAATGCACAGTGGACACTGTGCAGGTCGGATATTCATCACAAAAGTTCTTTGCCCTGTCCTTCAAGATTAATCAGTGAGATGTTGCCTTTTGCAACCAGCCTGCAACCACCTATTTAATTACACACGATGCAGGTGAGTTGCTATAATTCATCTGTTGACATTGTATGGCGATAACAGGTTGTGATAACCTACCTTGGAAGAAGTTTTTGTCTTTCATTACAGTAATAATATGACTCAAAAAGGCATACTACGAGGCCGGCTAGTTATATGGCGTCTCAGCCGTTGCCAATGTGCTGGCAGTGCCTTTAATCTACAACCTTATGTATTGCAACATTGGCAAGTCGATTACCATCTAAACTGTTGTGCAGAGTTCATGTCTTCTACACTTGTAAGGTAAATTTAGATAACAACTTGCATTTCAATATCGTAGTTTGGTTACCTGGACTGTTACTTATATCGCGCCATAACGCATTTAGCCACTCTAAATAATGCACAACCCTCTGCGCCGATGTTTTACATTCAGACTCAGCTCTACAAATCATATGTTTTTTGTTCACAAAAAATCGCTGAAAGACCAGGGAATAACGTTACGAATGGTTTTTCGACCTCTTGTACACGGAAAACTACCTCTCCAACGTCAAAAAACTAAAGAAGTTGTATTGATTGTATTGAACCACATAACGGTTAACTAGATTAATCTGCGTTGTCATAGTGACTAGTGATGATGCAACGTAATGGATCACGTTACCTGGTCGCAGTGGTTGTCGCATAACATTTGCCACAAACAAGAACTAATGAATTGATACAAGTCAGCAAGAAAAGAATGCATAACATTCTAGTGACACGAAAGGCATGGGAACGAAATTCAGCATCCATGATATATGATGTTTCAGCCAGCATGACATTTGTCTGCAGTTGTTGTTAAGCAACCTATAATCGAGTCGTCAATCTACACGAGATCGATATGTCATTATGAAGTCGTTATAACATAGATCAATACACACCCTAGCACCCAATTTCATATGCCGACTCAAACATAAAGCCCACAGCTGTGACGCAGTCTATGAGCTGAAGCTTCTGTCAATCAAGTGTGATTTCATATCGAAGCGGAAACGCGTAATGAATAATGCGCCAATTATTCAATGCCTCCCGTGCGACGCAACTGTGCGTTCCTAATGTGTCGAACGTAAATTGCTGGAGCGTGCAAAAGGGTGCGGAAAACAAATCGAAGGGTATATTTATTGTTTAAGTTTTTATTGATTATCTTAAGACGCAGATACAATTACAGAACAAATCGTAATTTTAGCTGGCCTGGTATCATCCCCCTTCGCTTGCACTCGTAACATATGAGAAAATATTGCCCGTTTCTTATGGATGTCAAGTGGTCGGGCAATAAAGGTACGATTGGTGAGTCGCTCTGCAATGACCAGAGTATCAAGATTCTTTACTTTTTATTGCATTGTTATATCATCCTTGCCATCAATGCTTTTCAGACAGGGTAAAAGCTCGCAAAACGAAGGCAACCACTCAAATGGGATAAGCCCAACAACTGACTTCGTCACATCAACTACCAGGTATATATATATATATATATATATATATATATATATATAACGACATTATTTTATATGTCTGATTTCGTTATAAATCGATAAATGCTAATTAGATATATATATATGACCAATGATGTTATATATATGTGCAGTTTTTAGCCTTTTATTGAATTTGTGGATGATATTGCCCGAATATCGCTCTATCATATATATATATATATATATAATTTCACCTTGTTTTTTGTTCTGATTTCGTTATAAACTCGTCTAATTTGGTGACCAATGATGTTAAGCAAATTGCAAGCTTTGATTGAATTTGTTGATTTGCCCGAATATCGCTCTATCACATTTAATAATTTCTATCTGACGTCTTATGGTTAAGATTAGCAATTAAGCATTTATGTTGAACCCAAGAAGATATTTAGTGACTGGTCGATGTTGATATAATCATGTGTTCTACCAAGTGAACGCTCGACGCGCATTAAATGATTGCCATCCTCTTGAAAGCCCAAAATGAAAGCTAAGTGAGACTTCTGTGACAATATTAAAAACATAGCACCCGATATCTATCGTTGCATTGATGTATGCCGTGTTCTACAAAGTACAGAGTGGACGGAGTTCATTATCTTAGAAACCTATTTTGATATTATGATCATTCAAAACGTCCTAACATCTTTATCTCTTATCCCTTGAATCATGTTAGGATCGCATATCACATGCAAATAGCGGAACTTTGACAATTTTTTGGAGCTTCGACACGGAAACATAAAATGCGGGAGCGATTATTGAGATACAAGCTAATTAGACAAAAGCCCCAGGAGTTCCTTCCAGGAATTGTAAATTTAAGCGTTTTTTCCGGAATAATAACTTGCCTGTGACGGAGCCGAATGAAGTAATCATTTTGTTGCATTCCGATTTCTGGATTTCTGAGAGTTGAAGAGATCCTTAAATTGCACAAAATCCTTGAAAAAGACGCATCCAAGACTATGCTGTAAGTCATCAAAAAGCAGTCAAAAAAATATATAGAGGAAGCGTTTTCTTCACATTTTGGACTAATATTTTTATATCAGCGAGTATGCTTGTGTTCCTTAGTTATTCTAAACATGGCAAAACCATGGTTTGGTTAGCACTTAGGTTCTTATAAACTAGGCTTACAAAGGCACTTTGGAATGAAATGGAACTTCAAAAGCATTACCTTTCAAGTTGATTTGATGATGAGTGGCCAATCATCAAGCTGTAAACCACAAGTTATCAGATCATCTACCAGCTGATGTCTTAGTTACTTATCTCGATCTATTAGATCCGTCTCACCTAGGTACCTCCGATTGAAATCAGGTAATGTCATTTGCTTCGGTATATCCTGTGTGTGTGTGTGTGTGTGTGTGTGTGTGTGTGTGTGTGTATGTGTGTGTTGTGTGTGTGTGTGTGTGTGTGTGTGTGTGTGTGTGTGTGTGTGTGTGTGTGTGTGTGTGTGTGTGTGTGTGTGTGTGTGTGTGTGTGTGTGTGTGTGTGTGTGTGTGTGTGTGTGTGTGTGTGTGTGTGTGTGTGTGTGTGTGTGTGTGTGTGTGTGTGTGTGTATCAGTGCCGACGTAGTATTGACTGGTGCAGCCAAAAGTGAGAGGTTAGAACAGCGTTTGATAATGGGATATCGTTCTGGTAAAGTAGTTATAATTCATTCAATACAAAATAATATGATTGGTGTGGATATCCGGCGATATCGAATTTCATATTTGACCCTACTGATGCAACTGGCTATGTCGTGTATGCTATGGCTAAGGTGACACTTATAGTTGTACGGTGCAAGTTGTGGATTTTAATTGCGAAAAGATTGCAACTGCAAGAAATAAATGCGTTTCGTTATCGATTCTGTACATTTCTGTACATCACAGCCATTTGACGGTCTTCCATCTTAACAAAATAAATGTGTCATTGGTGAATCCCGCATAAAATTTATCAATACACGCCCATGTACACACACATGCACGCATGTACGCCCACTTTTGCTATGAAGCACATGCATACGACATAGTCCATGCACGGAAGTCTAATTATCTTTTGCTAATACAATGTGTTCTCATGTGTTTTACTCACAAATGCGCCGATTAATCATTGCCGCCGTTATCGATGCGACGCAACCATTAAACAACTCGGTCAGTTTGCGATGAGTATAAGGTCGCTGAACAACCAAAGAGGGTGCAAAAGTGTGCGGAAAACAACTGAAAGGGTATATTTACTGCTCCCGTTCAAGTCTGTAAAATTGCATGTGAAATAATTATCATGGCCGTAATATCGATGCGTAATGTTATCGGGTCTAGACAAAGGTAACCCCGCAGACAGACGTGGTAATTTCAGCGCCATTGCCAATTCAATCAAGGTCATAAAGCTACTTACAATCTAGAAATTATGGGGAGGGTTCTAAAATGCGAACTCTCTTGCAGTGCGTTGCGGTTATTTGCACTTATTTATGCCATTATAGAACATAGAAGCACGTAGACATCAATATGACGGCAGTGACATCAGGTTACACATAATGTTATCATTATTTTATACCCATTCAAACAAACTCGGTGCTCTATGGGTGGTCAATGTCAGTCAAATCCGAATTAACCAATTTTTGATGAGTGAAATGTGCGCGCACGCGGTGGTTGTCTACTTTCAGCTATGAAATACTTCAGCGAACCCCCAAGAAAATTGCTGAGAGACCCTGTTGCGCACATATGCGAGGTACCTCAATCAATGGAGCTTCATGTTGAAAGCCTAATGCCGCGGTTAGTACATCGGAACATTTCTATGTACGTCATCTAGAAATTATTTATGGTAACTTGTTGTTGCATCGAGCGTGTTTGTATATTCTGCAGTACGCATGTCAGCAATCAAGAGGATGATGTGCGTGTACTTCTTTCGTTATCCCTGCAATCTTACATCTGCATACTTAGATTGTGGCTCGGGGCTGATTCGGCTTATGGTTATTTTAAATTCGCAGATTATCAGAGGCTATCAGCCAATACCTCCGCAGGCAAAAAATAATGATTGATGCATATGTTTGTCTGGTATGACTTTTACGCGTCAAATATATGTACTGCTTTTGTTTTCCCTGCAATCTTACGTCTGTGCCATATACAAGTGTTTACGCACTGGATTACTGCATCAAATGTCTCATCAATATCACCGAATATATAAGGGTTTGTGAATATTTTTTATGACCTAATTCGATATTGTTATCGTGTTTGAACATTGCAGTATTTCAACGAAGATGTGAAAATTAGCAACACAGTAATCCTTTTAGGGCGAGCACGCTACGTACTCAATCACACTTGAAAGTCATGATTATAATGATGATGCTTATTTCGTTACATTAGCTTCCTTTAGCTCGCACAGAATTCGGCAAAAAAACAACATTAGTCATGTAAATGTCATTCAACTGCTCGCTTTATAATAGGCAGTCATGTGTACTGGGACAGATAATAATAAATGTAGTCACGTTAAAAGCACTGCAAAAATGGTAAGTTGTACAAACAATAGACGATTGAAGATATCTAAGCCTTCTTAGATCAATCCTTACGGTGGCCGGGCCCATATGGATATGATAAGGCTCAAGCTCTCTTGCATAACATACAATGTTGTGACACTTTTATCAGGGACAAAGCAAAACACATACATCCGTATAAACTGAATGTCTTATTATTTGAAAATATTTGTACCATATATATGCATGAGAAATGGAGCGAGGGAACAAGTATGTATTACACCCATAGTACCATTTGCAATTAAGTAGACTACATTCATTCACGAGAAACGGAGCGAGGGAACAAGTGAGGACTATTGCGAGAACATGAGATGAACTATATTACTATATGATGTAATTGATTTAGTGTATTTAGTTGAAAATTTTCAATCTGCTTTCCAATCGTATTGGGTCGTTTGACAGGTACGATGTAGATCTGACTGCACAAGCGTCTTAAATCCTTTTTTATGTCATTATGGGAACTCGACCAGTCCTGACAGAGCCTCAAATCGACCCAATATGGAAAACTCTCAAGTGTGATCCGTATTAAAGCAGCGTGAAGTTTTCAATGATGCAAAATTTGCGAATATCATAATACGCAACCAGAATTAAACCATAAGTACCAAAGATTGTCAAATTTATTTTAATTAAATGACCTTAATGTTGGCGATGCATACGTCCCATCGACAACAGTAAGTTTATCCGGTGTACAAGGACATATTTAGAAGCGAAATAGAAGTGAGTTGATATTGATCCACCACTCTCTGGTCCGTCCATACAGGCCTGCAACGTACTGGCCCGTCCCCGGTGGCCCGCACGCTGGCACGTCACCCGCTGGTGCGTCACCCACTGGCCCATCACCTATAGGTCTATCTTCCCTTGTTCGTCCCCACTGGTCCGTCCCCACTGGTCTGTCTCTGCTGTTCCGTCCTCATTGGTACTTCACCCACTGGCCCGTCACCCACTGATCCGTCCCCACGGGTCTGTCCACACGGGTCCGGCCCCACTGGTCCGTCACCAACTCATCCATCCCCACTGGTCTGTCCACACGGGTCCGGCCCCACTGGTCCGTCCCCACTGTTCCATCCCAACTGGTCTGTCACCAACTGGTCCGTCCCCAACGATCCCATCCCACTGGACTGATGCATTCTAACATCAGACCATGAATTGTGTTTTCAGCAACCTAGATAACACTTGATATGTCTGTCCTTATTTTTAAAACATAAAACGTTACCCTCCCTCAGAAAAAGTGCCTGTAAATATCTACTAACACTTTTGCATTACAGATCCACCTACTAAAGTTTCTTACTGCTGCGAAATCACATATGCCATGCACAAAAAAGGATCAGTTTCGATGTGATCACATTCGACAGCCATGATGCATGACACACGCAATGCACTGGCATGTCTTCTTTAATCTATGTCAAATCGTCTAGCCAAATAGAAAGAAACGGTTGCCAAATTGATAATTGTTTCTCTTTGGATATAGACATGTGCCTATATTTGTCACAACTCGTACCAATTATGTGCATTTCATTATGGCCATAGAAACAATCATTTTTCCTGGAGTAACTTGTGACAAACACAGTACTTCGCTAACATAAACAACCGCTACACGTGCAGACGATTGCAAAGATTTAGGTATCGATCTGTCGCCGCGTGTTCAGTAAGCATATCTACAGAAGTGGCTTCTTTTTCGATTCGTACCCGATTCATACTGACTTCAGTGTCATAAACTCAACTGCCAAATATATGCGAAATAAATATGATTGTATTCGATTAACAGCGACGAGTGCATGCCACTAGGCAAATAAGTGCAAGCAGTTTGACCCACGATAAATTCTACCTGTCTTTATTCTGCGTGGACACAGCTACAACAGTATGTATTTCTTCCATTTCGTCATACACTAAGTAATGGTGGTCCGTAACTTAGCTGAATCAAAAGCAAACTTGAATCGAGCTAATTTATTCCGTTGTGTAAATCCCACTTCTGTTTTATTTAGATAATAATTAGAGGGATGGATGTCGTTACGTTAACTCTAGGAGTCGGTTTCAGCGGATTAATTCACCAATCGGGGTACTTATCTCGGGTCGATCAACGGTCACACGTAGGTGAAATTTGTATGCTGTAGTTACCGTAGCTTTGGTTGTACAGTTTTGCATTTTGTGCGGCTATATAATAATTGACCAGCCGTAATGTAAGGTAAATTACGATTACCGTGTCAGGTTTTCGATAGAGTAGCTGATTTGGACGGAGGAGCTAGCCTATCTCTCTTGCAAGGCGTGATTTCCGATTGCAGTGTCAAAGGTATATCGGAAGTAGGTGTGAAAGTCATCGCACTAGGTTGGTTGTGCATGTTCAGTATACTCAGGGAGCTGGCAAATCGGGGTTCGTAGATCAGGGTCATTCTTAGCTATTCAAGCTGTCACATTACAGAATTC
>CM067356.1:56302425-56313061 GCA_034190875.2 Urechis unicinctus | reverse complement strand
ACTTGCTTCACCATGTGCTCCCTGAAATAAATGAATAGTTGTTTTGATATTTCAGCAATCAATATAACTACTGGCCATTTTCATAATGCTACAGTTGATATTTGCCAAACGCCCTTCAGCTAATTAGAGCCGATTCCAATGGGGGGACGAAGCATTGTTTGCAGTATTGCTAATTGGTATATTCGTCTACATCCTCATAGATCGGGATGAACAGAGCATTTCTTAGAAACGTAGAGATATCCCCGAGCAACATCATCACCAAGCGATTATACGAAATATGTAAAAAGATGTAATAGATATTTGTTCAATATCTCTGAAGAGGAGATCGAAAGTTGGTGCGTTTAATGAAGCTAGTGCAACAGAAAATTAAAACACTTCGACTAGTGTTGCCTGTGTTGCCGAGCTCGGTATTTATTATTTGGATTTTGTAGCGCCAGGGGGGCTTTATTCAAAGTGATATGTCAGTAATATTTACAGTGTTCATGAAGTGTCGACCCTGAGTACAAATAGAAATGATTATTCACATGTATGTAAATAATATCATTCGTAGCTATTTCTCCCAAACAGTATAATTATGTTGGTCAGTATATTTTTGCACGCTTCACGTGATTTATAATATGAAAGTAAAAAATCATTGAACTTAATTTGTTGAAAGCTTTATATATTTACATTTAGTAATAAGCTGCGTCCTTGCCATAGTATTGTGTATTTTGCTGCCTCCTTGCATCTTACTGGAGTGCAGTAGAACATCGTAATGTGAGCGCTACGGCGGTTCGGGCTGATAAGATAAATGGCATTAATGTGTTGAATGAGTGAGACAAGGCATTTACAATCAAGCCACAAACGCTTGCACAACTAGGTAACACCTTCAAAGTTGCTCTTAATAAGGTTGGTATATGCTTCGACATCATATCTCCAGTGGCGTTCATGATTGTAAATTAATTCATGTAAGTAAAGTAGTTACACCCCCTAAAGCCATCGTACACCATCTAAAAGCCCTGACCAAGGCTACCCGACTCGTTCCAAATATAGGGCCTGAAGCCAAGGCTGCTAATTGCTTCAGCACACAAGCTGGTTCGACCTCGAGTAACCTCAAAATTATCCTACACATGATAAGTTTTCTTGCTCGAATGATTCCCTAGTAAATACCTTTACCTTTATCAGTCAATTACTATGGTGAAATTAGAATCAAGCGACGTCTTGTTTTCCATATTGGATTTTATAACTTCGATTTATGATAAAGCATATATATATATATATATATATATATATATATATATATATATATATATATATATATATATATATATATATATATATATATATATATATATATATATATATATATATATATATATATATATATATATATTTATATATATATATATATATCGACTATTGTCTTCACATATCTTCTGTCACGCTTCATTTGACTGGGAAGGAGGTCACTATGTGAAGAAAAATGATCTCCTCTGTTTGCCATAGCCTCACACTCTCGAGTGATAGCTCCTCTCGCATTATGTGACCATATCCATCTGTTGACGGTGCCTTTGCTGGTGGTCATTCCGACCATTCTTCCTTTGTTCTCAGAATCCCTATCGGCGGTTTGTTCAAATGGTCTAGTCGTATGCTGTCTGAGCAAAGGCATTTTGGCATCTCTGTGCTGCGAAATCGCCCTCCATAAATCTTCTGTAAACGGCTGTATGGGTTGTTGCTACATTGGACATTTCGAGCCAATATGCAGAAAGGTATCTGGCATAATTGATGTGGTCATAAGCAAATATCCATGGCAGCATTGCCCTTAGACTTGCAAGATGAAGATTCCAGTTGGCCTTTCTGATAGATCTATGGAAGAGTACAAGGATTTGAACCATGTCGATGTATTTGGACTAGTATCTGATGGTGTGTTTCTTGCTGCCAGATTCAATGAATTGCTGATACATTGAAGTAATTTGGTGAAACTCATCACTCTCCACATGTTTGAGACAGTCCAGAAAATCTTCCGACATGCTGGTGATCAATTTTCTTACTCTGTTGGCATCTTCATCAGATAAAGGCTGTAGATATGCATCACGGCGAATTGGCTGCATGGCTTCCATCATGAGCATATGTGCCCGAATTTAATATGTTATAATGTTTACCACTGGTCACACCATTTACGGGCTCTATCAGAATATCTTCGAGGCCCCCATCTCGAAAACGCTTGCCTATGCACCCTATGAATGACATGGCAGTGTGGAAAGCACCCAGGCGAATGACTAATCTCTGCATGAAAACTGCATTCCTCCATCTAATAAGCTGGAGTTTGGAGTAGATTGCCTGATCCACAACAATCACTATTGTTTCTAAACCCAGCTTGTTTGCAATCTCAATAATTCGCTTAAGTATTGTCAAGACCGTGCTCATTGCGGTCGGATTGGCGTCAATGACAGACAGATAACCAATCACAAACTTGGGTGGCACTTCCTTGCTTGACAGTAGTGGATTGAATCCAGTCCATGATGGAATCAACTGGCCATCAATGTACAATCGTGTGAGGATATAGGCAAAGTCGTTCTCCGCAGAACTCTTCAGCAATGGTGCATACGCTGACATCTCCAAAGGAATTCCTGTTGCAGAGGATGCATGTCCTGCCTTCTTCACTCCAGAGTAGGTAGCCAGGTTTGGTGGTGGTGGCTGCATCGATCTTTCTCAAGTCCGCTTTACACTGGGTGTATTTGTAGACTCATCTGATGCACAGGTAGTGCCTGTAACAGATGAAGACAACGGATGACAAAGCCATTTGTGTTGTGTGTCGTTCCATGGCCTGTTAGAGTTTCTTCTCTGAAATCATTATTGTCCCAGACCAATGTGTTGTGCTTTCCCGGCAGTATTGTAGATGGCAGAGTCCCCTCGACTGAGTTCATGTTTAGCAATACTCGTGTCAAAATTCCATGTGACAGAGTGGGCGACGCAGTGACCAAACCCATTCAGCAAATCAATTAATTGAGCTGAACCAGTCAAATGGCGGACGGCCATTGCCAATGACAAGTGTTTGGGCGTCTGCATTGTTCGTTGTGACTGCAGATAAATAATATCCTGAGCCAATGAAAGGATCTTCTTGTGAGTTACATCTGGTACATTCACAAACGTATCAGCCTCAGGATCCTCGGAGGCGCCAACTATCCAAGCGAGAAAGTTGAACAGGCAGGGTTTTTGTAGTCAGGTATTCAGATGTAGGGGGCCATGGGATTTTGGATTGAACAGCATCTATGGCATTTAGTATCAACAATGCTGGCATAAAGCCATCTTTCGGTCTGGGATTTCCTTGGTAATCTGGCAGTGGAGTTGATACAAGTGGTTCATCGTCATCACTGCTTGACTCGTTACTCGTACTTGCGTCATGGATTGCTCCTTGGCTGACCTTTTGTTCTACCAGCAGTGTTTCTGTGGCAATGTCATTGACAAAGACAATATATCCTTGAGATCGCACGCTGGGTGTGAGAAAATGGAGCTGTGGGAATGTTTTCTGCAGGCGAGTTTTCAGATTTCCTGTCTTATATGTGTGAACCTCTATCTATTCCATGGCTGGTTTTAGTCTGATCAATTAACATTTTCTTTAATCTTGTGAGCCTGTAGATCTCTTTCTGGTCAATGATTAGAACACATGATATGCCTCTGAGTATCGTTGATCTACTGGATCGGCTGGCTTTTGTTTGGTCAAATACCTTTTGTACTCTTTGTAGCATCTTGGCTTCGATGGCCACACAATCTTTGTCCTGAATCTGAAGTAGAAGGGTTGTGTTGTTGTTGTCTCCTGCTGCTTGCTTTCAGTTGTTCGCGTCGATGGTTGAACATGAGGCGAGTCTTACTTTTTTCCTCTTGCGAGTGTGAGCCTCTACAGCATACTGCTCGTTTTGACAAATCACACTTATTTTTGACAAAACGTGCAGATATCCAAAATTTTAAAAAGGGCGAGTTGTAAGGTCCAAGTTACTTGGACTAGGACTAATGCAGTAATGAACTTATGGACTCGGGGCTTAGTAATTTATGGAATTTTGCTTCCCTTCAATCCTGTCCATAATAATGTTTACCTTTATCCACTTTACTGCACTTGGGGTACGAGTTGCACCCTGAACGAGCCGTCCTGTATTTCCATTCACGATATACCTCTACCAGAGTTCAGCATGGGTCAAAAATCTCAACCCACTCCCGGTGCACTTTTACTTTACTCTTGACTTTAGCCGAAGCCAAAAATGTGAAATAAAACAAAGTTAACATACCTGTACTGGCGACGCTGCTTGCTAGTGCTTCTTTTCTCTTGGTGATACGTTTGTGCACTCGCAAAATATGTTGTTTATCTGTGAATTTTGCGTAGCAAATGCGATAAAAGCCGGCATCCATTGGAATGGGCATCGAAGCTGCAATGTCACCACCGTTTCTTTCTATTTCTGCTGCTTGTGCGTGCACAAAATATAAAATACAGTCTAACATTGTTCCGGCATCACCGGCATTATCGTGAGATAGTTTGCCAGAGTATAACCAAAACAAGCCGGAAAGCTGAATTCGTATTAATGTCCCGGATGTTGGTGCCGGAAAACGAGGTAGTTTCATCATGAACGTGCTGATTGAATGCCCCGTGGCCCCGGATGGCGATACGATAGAATAAATGACGCACACGTTTTCTCTGAATATGGATTAGACCGACGCACCACTCGTGTCTCAGAACATTAATAAAAACCTACTCTTCATTAATGCTGACATGGACCAATACCCACCGGGAATGACATAAGATGGTTGCCAGAGGCTATGGTTAAGTAAAGGGATATGTCAACCCAACGACTTATAACTCAGGGTTTTCATTGAAATAGCACTCCCGTTCAGGATTTCGTTTATCACTCATTCGTAGTAGATGAAACAGATAGTGATGAGCCATGGGATTGAACGATTCCTATTCAAAAGTCACTGGAACTAAGTTAAAGAGACACATCTCTCTGATTAAGAACAACCCGCAAAAACCGCTGATGATATTAACACTGAAGTTTTATAGCTAATGAAACAGCAATAGAATGATACGTCCGCAATGGGCTAGAATGCGGCAAGCCAGCTCGTAGATGCATCTGCGAGGCCCTTAAGCCTATAACACGCTCTTGCCACACTGCCGTAGTGCTGTTATTTTCAGAATATCATTTTATTATATCAGTTTGTGTACCAGTTAATTAACACGATGGAAGGCCGCCGGTTTTTTGAAATATTGCACCATTTTATCAATATTATGGCTATCAGGCGGAACCCGAAATTGTCCAGAGCACAAACACATGCTTCACCAAGGACCGTGTCCTCGCGTCCTATTTCCCCGATCAATCACATTTATTATGTTCGCATCCTTGCCAGTCAGTTGAGGACTTTGATCCGCAAAATCGACAAAAAAGGGTTTGGGCCGTTCTCTCGATTTTAGCTTGTTGTGTACATCAATTGGCGTGATATGAGCCGCTGTCAACAACCGTCAGGTCTCTGGATTGAATCAAAGTTCATGAATTTGCCTTACGTACATCAAAACACGTAGCAATCCATTTCATCAAATTAATATTATGTGATACATAAATATATCCTTACTAAAATATACTGAAGCAACACTTTAAATGCATGTGATAGCATATTAAGGCTTATTTAGTTGACAATTACACAAATATTATTGAACTCTGGCCAGCAAATATCGTTCATGCATAGTCCTCGCGTGTCTACGAAATAGCAATCGTTGCAGTTTTCGACAACCAGATGCAGTCAATGTTTCAAATGAGCCAAATGCTGTTAAATGCTGGCAATTTCATAGGTACTCCATATTTCGTTATCCAGCTCTTAGTTCTCGAACAGGAGGTGTTTTTGTGAGGTGGCTACTAATGATGGGTTGGGACGGGCCATCATAGCCGTTCCACCCTGTAATTTTGTCCTAATCTATAATGATTCATGGAAAGACCCGTCAAAGCACCTACTGCTTTACGTTGACTATCCAACGTCAGCAAGGAGAACGTTTGTCCACGTGATTGGTGACCGAAATCGCTCAATGCACACCGTCGAGCGGGCGCTTGATGGAGGGCTGAATATGATGGTTTATTTTTTTCGATTATGCCATTTAAGTCTAAACATACCCCCCTCAGAGTGATAAACGCCACCGCTGCATGATCAGGCATACCACGGCGGCCGCGTCCTATGATAAACTGATCAGCGAATTCCGGCGCTAATCATGTGCACTTTGTCTAGAGTGATGCAAACGAAAAAGGAGCTTAAGATAGAACCTACAACATTGGAAGCTCGTGAGCTCGTAGGTTTTGCACAGATAATTACGCTGCTCTAACGACGAAATGATTAATTAATATTGAAACACACAAAACAGCTTGTCAGACGTCATTTAACCAGCATTCTTCAATATTTGCACATAAACAGCCAAAATAGCATTGAGGTGAACCACAAAGCCTCAAATAAGGTAGCGTTTCAAATTCCACGCATACGGGTATAATCGTTGAGACATAATGCAGGTCTAGAGATATGCTACAGCTCACGCATATCAATTATATATTACGAGCAAATCTCATTAATAAGAAACAAAACCCCACTTTTGGTCCAGTGATTCCCATTGGACTGAGCGTGTTATTCGGGTTATATTAACACGTATAATCTCCATGCGCTGTCACGTGCATATTGTAAAGTCAAAAGAACACCTAATGTGTTTAGTGTATGTTATGCCTTAATGGCGGGTGACATTAATGACAACGGCATATCTGGTATTACAGAAGCAATAACTGTGAAATATTTTCTTAGGTCGTTATCATATGTCGGTTTCCAATATCCATCAATGTGATCATGATCTGAAGAATCTGGACATATGATAAATGTCCTATACTGCTACAACAACTATGGCATAGACATATATCACCACTGGGTAATACATCTTCAATGGTTTGGGTCTTATCTGTATTTTAACTGATGAGCAATTCTTACAGCTACTGTGCACAAATGATGTATGCATAATACAAAATGCCTGAGAGCGTGGAGGGGCCGGGAATGAGAACTCTAGGGCTGCGCTTTTCTCTGCAAACCAGAAGAAAGGTCTTAGAAAGCTAGCTGATGTTTTGTTACTTACTATTGTACATATACAATGCTATTTATGCTTCGCCGAATCAGATGCATATTACATACCACCATATATCCGGTTGCATGAACCGAACATTTACGATATGTGTATGATGTCTGTTGAACATACTTTTAAGCAGTCAATGTCGGAACAGTTAATCTGTGAAATCACGTGTAACTCGAATGGTGATTATACCAACGGATCACAGATGTGGCGAGATCTGTAAGCATCCAAGCCAACATTTCCGGCAGCAGGTTGTTAGTCAATGAGTTTTCGTGCGAGGCTTACATTTAATACACATGCGGTCAATATTCAATGGCTAGAAAAATGTCAGCAATTTACATCTGTTATTATGATATTTATGTGCGAGGGAAACCTTGTGAAATCTCTCGGGTTAAAATATTTTGTATAAGAGTAATATTGATGTGGTGTCTCCGAGGTATGATGATAGTACTGTTGTGTAAACCACTGCTAAGGATGGATGTATGTCGGCCAATAAATATTAGTTTGATTTTGCACAAATTTAGCGCTATGATCTCAATATCACAAATACATCACTACAAATACAAAGCACCTGAGAACAGCCCTTATGAATATTAGCATAACTACCAACAAAAGAAAATAATTTTACAGCATTTTGATTTATGTTAAAGGTAGTCATGCTGTCAGCAGCACAATATTGAAAGGTACAAAAAGCAAAATGAAATAATTATTGTTCAACGTATCGGCCGTAGTGTCAGATAATTCACGGTTGTTAATGTTTTATATATATATATATTCAAAATTGGCAAGGTTGCACCATGTCCCCAGAACCCAAAAGACAATCTTGGACTGACCTATATGAATATTTCATACTCCAGTATATAATATTTGTCTAGAAGTCTGAAAACCGTGATGAGCTTTGGCTCTATGCAACTAAACTACGCTAAATTTAGCGTTGAAAATAATTCATTGATAGGTGAAAGGGTGGCGCACAGATTAGTCATAATCCCCTCACATGGAGGTATCCGGCACCATGCCTACCGACAGTGCAATTGCATATTTTTTACTGTTACTACTAATGTAATTTCGCCACTCGCGATGCATTTTTATTGGCGCAGTATGTATCTAGTTTTTAGGAATGCCAAATAATAGAAATTATTGCTAAAAGGATGCAAAAAGTTTTAATTGTCTGCATTGGTTCCGGTGAGAGAGTCGACCAGTCTTGGCGTTGCTCTTACTGTAAACTAAATGGCTTGTTTAAAAAGATGCAGCAAATCGTTCTTAATATTGGCTGCAAAGCCACTCGACTTGAGGCATGAGTGCCAAACACATATTTGGGTTATATCCTCGCAATGATAACTACAACACCTGACTTTTATGTCGATATACAGCTAAACATTGAGCTCACATATATGGAACATCGATTCATCTATATTAAATCCACGGTGCCTCAGTACCTTAAACGACAACTAGCAATCTTTATGTCTTGTGGCATCCTAGTTCATGGCATTCATTCAAAGCATTTACACAAAGCGCTATTTCATCCCACACTATGTAGTACAGTTATAAGTAGATTTCACGCTTGCATTGTCTGCAAATAACGTTTCAGCACAAGGTGGACTTTACATTATTTTTGCTGTACTATTCTAGTCATAATCAGGAAGGCAAATAGTGTCCGATCGAATGAAAGGGGCCGCGATCGGGATACAAACAGTTACGATCAGTCGTCAAACATTCTTATTGCTCGTAACAACACTTTGTAAGGTGTTTTTAAGTTTCGTCCATTGTTATTGCGATGCCAAGCCAATATGCACATTAGTATGTTCATCTCATGACAATATAATGCTGCTCGCTGTATGCTTACGAAATGCGTCATTCGGTTAGCAGGGGTTGTAACTGCATGCGCCCTATACATTCGGCACGCATGGCTGCGACTGCTGATATGCTCTCCTTAATGCTAGCTTTGCGACATGGCTAATATATTGGGTTTTTACTGCCGGCACTTTTCTACTTTCAAACAAGACAATAACAATTCCCATCTGCGCCTTTTGGCCAGGTCGGTGAAAAATACATCTGCTTTATCAAATATTTGTCTTCTGTTCATAATGCAAAATGGATAGCCAGATGCGCTCGTCATTGCCGTTTTGAATGCTCATCGGATAGATTGTAAATACATACGTCTTAAAATATGGTAGCTTATGTGTCCATGCAGGTGAACAATGAATGCCAGAATACTCATAACGGGCTTTAAATACCAGCATCACGCACCATATTACTCTTTCAACAGCAAATGTTACACTATTGCAAATATTACAACTACAATCTTAACGGTACTTATATGTAGTGGCTAACGCGTATGACAACTTAGATCTGGCAAAGGGATCGTAGACCAGTTTAAATGCTTATTTGGGATGCTTCCATGTATTACTAAGGTTGTTTTTGTTGCTACACCGTAGGATATTCTGCAAAGGATAGCCAACATTATTGATTGAAGAGTGCATTACAATAGAAGTAGGAAGGCAAACACTGTGGTCATGATAAAGGAATCGGCCATGAAATAAAAGCATGCAGAGCTATAACAAGCTGGTGAATCTGATTGTCAAAACTCCCAAATATATTGCCATCTCCCATCTTAATACGTTGATGGTAGGCAAAAGTCATTCGAACGTTTGGTTGACAATATTACCAGTACTATCATGTGGATTTTTGTGGGCGGGTCTACTGTTCATAGATATGACGAATAGAATGCTGCCTTATGTGCAGGGTGACTAGAACAAAACAGAATAACACGAAAAGGTAGCGTTTAACAAGCAGACAAGTTCATCCATCACATGTATGCAACAAAAAACTGCTTACCTGGTAATTTTACTTTGAATCATTAGAACAATCCTTTAAATGTCTGGTGAAATCATGAAATAAATGAAAAGTTTTGATATTTTCAGCAATCAGTAAACCTTCATGCTCTCCATTGTACGATTGACCGCACATAATGTTTAAAGTTGAATGTTTACATAAAACAAAGCCCGCGTTTAAAGGGTAATTGTGTACATCGTAGGACTGGAAAACAATCTCTTGAATTGTTATTGTTCTCGCTGTATAAGGTATATCCATTCATAATGCAATGATAGTTCCGCAAATGAAACAATATACAATTTGCGTAATGTTACGGTTGACATTACTTAACGCCCTTAAGTTAATTAGAGCCGATTCCACCCGGCGACAAAGCATTGTTTGCTATTTGTTATATTCGCCTACACCCTCACAGATCGTGATGAATAGAGGATTTCTTAGAAACGTCCAGATGTCCCCGAGCAACATCACAACCAAGCGATTATAAAAATGTTGTTAAAATTTCCAATAGATATATGTTCAATGCCTCTAAAGAAGAGATCGAAAGTAGGTGCGTTTGATAAAACAAGTGCAACAGCAAATTAAAACACTCCGACCAGTGAGCCTGTGTTGCCGCGCACGGTATTTATAAGTTGCATTTTGTAGCGCCAGAGGGTCTATTTTCATGGTGATGTGTCAGTAATATTCACAGTG
>CM067356.1:56224925-56299925 GCA_034190875.2 Urechis unicinctus | reverse complement strand
ATATGAGATATATAAGTAAAACATCACGACTGAGGAAAACATTGTAGGAAAATCAATTGCTGCCTTAAAGGAAATAGGCTGTTAAAAAACCTTAATTTGATCGAGAGTAACATGAAGATATTCAGATCAATTCGGACTCTGCCCAAATACTGATACGTATTCTATTGTCCAACCCGTTTCGTAGTGTATTGAGTTTTCTTGCCAAGCGTCTATATTGGTACAGCGTGTCTGGAAAGATATTGATTTGGATCACGGGCCATGATTGTATATATCAATGTGTAACGAGGCATTGCTACATATTATTGATCAGGGTCAATAGATATTGGCTGTTCACTGCTGAACTGCAAGTACTATCCAAGTATTGAGGATTATTTTAAAACATGTTGTTGTCACGAAACTCGAGTCGGCTTATGTTACAGAGCATCGCTTATATGGTTTATTGCAGTGAGGGCATTAGCGTGGAGAAGGGTGTAAATGCATAAATTATGAGTGCAAACAGACATGCCGTAAGATCCTGTTTTCCCGCGGAGAGATGCTAGCTATGAAAAAAAAAATTCTAAATATGCTGAAATCAAGACCATTAAAAAAATGCCCCAAACCACGACCAAATGAAATCAATTCGGTTATCTGACACAAAATATTGATTTATTTCATACAAACTGAGATATACATGGAATGTCACTTCTTATAGAATGTCTATGTAATGAAGCAAGTAACATTTGTGAGCATGTTACATCTCATTACTCGATAAAAACTTAAGTAACAAATATATTAACGCATTTTTCTTCCACGAATTGAACTATTGGCACCACAACCATTGACTTATCAAACACAAGTATAAGTTACGTACATCACTCCAATGTGGACAATAGAAACTCAGTCAAGCCTTGTAGCAGGTTCAAGCATACGCACCCGTTAACCGGTCAGCAAAACCCCCTGTTCGCTGTGACGTACTCTGAACATTGACATGGAAAAGTTAGCACACGCATAGATGTAGGATTATTTCAAGTGTCTCATATCACAGCGTACATCGTGAAATGTTGTAAAACATGTTATTTACTCCCGTCCAAAGGGTGTAGCATGCATTTGCATTCTATAAGAATCCGGCAAGTGCATGTAAAATGCACCATAGCAGTGAAAATTCACGTATAGGAAAAACTGACCTAGTGACAATTTTACAAGGATCCTGTTCCACTTAGGTTTACGCATTAATAGCAGAGCGAGCAAGAGTACAACCCTCAAAAGGAAACCGGTCAACAAATGTCAGATATTCATCTTAGATTGTGAGCGGAATGAAAGCATTTCAAATGATTTATTAGTGATTCAAACACAAACACGACAATTACTAAATGGTTCTTACCATGACGCTTTGGAACTGCGCCAAAAAGGAAAAAAATGCAGCCTTTCATTGTTCCGACTTAACAGAGATTACCGTGAGATAGTTTGCCAGAGTATGAGCAGAACAAGCCGGAAAGCAGAATTTGTATTAATGTCCCGGATGTTGGTGCCGGAAAACGAGGTAGTTTTATCATTAACGTGCTGATTGAATGCCCATGGCCCCGGATGGCGATACGGGGACAGTATGATGATGATAGAATAGATGACGCACTCTTTTTCTCTGAATATTGATTAGACCGACGCACCACTCTTGTTTCAGAACGTCAATAAAACAACCTGACTTTCATTAATGCTGACATGGACCAATACCCACCGGGAATGACATAAGATGGTTGCCAGAGGCTATGGTTAAGTAAAGGGATATGTCAACCCAACGACTTACAACTCATGGTTTTCATTGAAATAGCACTCCAGTTCAAGATTTCGTTTATCACTCATTCGTAGTAGATAAAGCAGATAGTGATGAGCCATTTGACCGATTCCTATTCAAAAGTCACTGGAGACGCATCTCTCGCGTCGAGGATGAATAAGAGCAACCCGCAAAACCCGCTCATGGTATTAACACAGAAGAATGACAGTTACTGAAACAGCAATAGTATGAAACGTCCGCAATGTGCTAGAATGCGGCAAGCCAGCTCGTAGATGCAACTGCGAGGTCCTTAAGCCTATAACACGCTCTTGCCACACTGCCGTAGTGCTGTTATTTTCAGAATATCATATCATTATATCAGTTTGTGTACCAGTAAATAAACATGATTGAAGGCCGCCGCTGCAAGTTCGAGAGAATATGTCACAACAATCTTCGTTGAAATATTGCCCCATTTTATCAATATTATGGCTATCAGGCGGAACTCGAACTTGTCCAGAGCACAAACACATGCTTACTCGGGGCCTTGTCCTCGCGGCCTATTTCCCCGATCAATCTCCGTTATTATGTTTGCATCCTAGCTAGTCAGTTAAGGATATCGATCCGCAAAATTGACAAAAAAGGGATTTGGGCCGTTCCTTAGATTTCGGCTTGTTGTGTCAATCGAATGGCGTGATATGAGCCGCTCTTATTGATGCCTATATCAACACTACTAGGCCTCCGCATTATCAGCTCATGAATTTGCCTAACCTACATCGAAACACGAAGCAATCCATTTCACCAAATTAAGATTATGTGATACACAAATATATCATTACTAAAATATACTGGAGCAACACTTTAAATGCCTGTGATAGGATATGTAAAGCACATCAACAGGTTGACTCCACGTTAACGCTTAGGTAGTTGACAAATACACCATTGACAAAAAGTATCGTTGAACTCTGGCCAGCCAATATCGTTCATGCCAATTTTTTGCTGCTCAGCAGCCGTGTCCACGGAATAGCAATCGTTGCAGTCCTCTGCTACCAGATGCAGCCAATGTTTCGAATGAGCCTAATGCTGTTAAACGCTGGCAATTTCATAGGTAGTCCATATTTCGTTGTCCAGCTCTGAGTTCTCGAACCAGGAGGTGTTTTTGTGAGGTGGCTCCAGGTGATGGGCTGAGACGGGCCATCATTGCCGTTCCACCATGTATTTCCGTCCTAGTTTTCGCCATACCGCAACAAGCATACGCTAGCGTGTAAAAGAGATCGGCAAGGCTGCGTTTTATGCGTTTAAGCAGGGACACCAGCGCCTTGCGAAAATTGGACCCTAGTGCACTGTATAAGAATACATTGACGCAGAAATGGATGTAATAGAGGAAATGAAACACTTTCTGCGACATAATTAAGCCATGAGATGGTAAACTATGACCGCTGAGGCCACGGATGAAGGTGTATGTTCTCGCTGTATGCCGGGGTAGATTGAGCACCAGGAACATGGTGGAAACGGTTAGCAGCATCTTGGTAACACGCACCTGATTACGGAAATAGCCATTCCGTTGGTTCACGCCGTTAGCGCCCGATGACGCCACTGTTATACGCAAACCAGTCGAGTAGGATCTGTGCCGGAAAGTTCGACTGGCTGACGTCATTGATGAATGCATCGGCGATGTCCCGGTATTCCCCATTTCCCGTCGGGCGCGGTAAAACTGCACGACTTTGTAGGCAATACGAAGGTTCATAACGAGGATGGCCATGAAAGGCAAAATGAGAGTTATCACCGTGTCTACGTTGTTGACAATGTTGACAAATGAGTTGTATTGGGGAATAATGTGACAGACGCGTTTGTCACCATACTTGTTCACCCCTGAAGTCCAAGTTCCGAAGCTATAGAGAAGAGCAGCAAATATTGCCAGGCTCATAACAACCAGCTTGGCTCTAGCTGGGGTGCAGAAATCATATCTTCGCAAGGGATAGTAAACTGCTATGTATCGCTCCACTGTAAAGCTGACTACAAACCAGACGGATAGGAAACTTGTGACGTAGACGAGATAGAGGAAGGTTTGGCACCAGCCATCCCGTTGGTATAAATCCACATTTATATGCCTGGCCCATGAGACGAACACACATATGAGAAATACCATATCGACAAAGCTGAGAGCCGCCAAATACACGCTCGATGACAAGCGTCGCATATAAGTAGCCGTAAACACTACAAAACTCACCAGGTTACCTGTCAGTCCAACCAATACCAACAGCGGTACGAGGTACACATCCATGTGATAGATAATTGTAGATATGACTCGATTCTCATCCAATTCCATGTACTCACGAATCTGAGAATCAATATCGCTGGTGTTTAGGTCATTCAAAGTGAAGTTTGCCAAGTGAAGCCTCTTATACATGTCTTCGTAGTCACTCTCATCAAGCATATCCCCATCCATATTGAAGAGTTTGACGAGGGAATTATGGGTAAAAGATAGCAATTCCGGCTGGACGGCGATAAAGTCTGTTCAATATTGGTCTATATACGACACACATTAAACGGTAGAAGTTGCTAGAAGTATTGATGGAGTTATATTCAGCAAATGTGTGACATTTGCCGTTCCAAAGCAAGCTACTGGTAATCCATCATAAGTCGATTTGTAGAACGTGTATCTATTTGAGCGGCGAGAGATCAATTTTTTCTGACTTTTGGGTAGAACGCTCTGGTTCAGTCCTGTCAGAGATACACCTACGACAGCTGGGGTGTACGTTCGTAGTCACGGCAACAACTTCCTCCATGTAGCTCTTTCGTTGATAAACCGATGCAAGTCTGTTTCCCACGCTCGAAGTCTAAGCGCTCTGTGTGTTTGCGGGTTTCATTCGCGTGTAACCGAAACTAGCCGCATATTGCACAAATCTCTAACTTAAGTAAAGCTCCTGCAGGCCTACAGATGGCTCTGGCTGGTAGATATTCGATCACAAAAGGCATCTATTGCTGTGGCTGGCGCTGCCTGCTGCAGCGGCAGCATATCCACGCTATCTGCCTTGTCTACCTTCCTCCCTCCCTCACCCGCCCTCTTCCTGCTGCACCTACCGCAGTGGCACTGCGCATGCGTACACGGGTCTCTCATGACACTTCCACGGTGCGTGGGTGCTGCGCCCATAGACAGCTAATTGTCAGGATGGTGTGCGACCGTTTGGGTTAGGCGTTGTAGTATAGCCATGTACAGATCCTTACCGTGTGCTTTCAATACCGCCTGCCAGCTTCTCCTGGCGGTCAACAAATGGGCCATAACCAGGCTCCGCGCATCTCCGCATTGCTTTAGATAACCCTGCTACTGTGGCTGTCGGGTCCCCGACAGGTTTTATCGTCGCATAAAATGTCTCTAGTCTGAACATTACACGTACCTATGACTCATCATCCAGACGGACGTCGCCTGGTCCTGGTCGGTCATTTATATCACCCCGATTAGACATATTATGAGTAACCCTATGTACACACAAGCTTGATCGTGTATTTGACCAGCAGCAATACTTGCCACAAATCGATAAACGCGTTATCACTTAAAACGAATCCTCGCTGGGGTTTTTGCTGCATTCTGAGCCTATTTAACGTCAGCTGCGGACTGCTGCTGTTCCGTTCAACTCGTCGCTTTGTCTCCTAAATGGCTGACCCCATTTACACCCGTGGTCTCGCATCCCGCAATCGCCCGTCAATACATAGGCAGTAAGCTGATCTGAGCCCAACGTGCTGCTGAATCAATAATACAGTGAAGGATAAAACAGCTGCTGCCATTGACAACAAAAGCCAGTCGATAACCTGTCCCAGTTCAAGTGGGCGCTGAGAACGTCGCATATGCTCCAAAGGGTGACCATTGGCATCGGAACAAGGCGAGTCGCCGCAATTCTATTGTTCAACTTGACCAAGAGGGAGGTAATGAGTTAATTGACGCAGAAGAGAAAATGAGCATACATACACACACATACATACATACATACATACATACATACATACATACATACATACATACATACATACATACATACATACATACATACATACATACATACATACATACATACATACATACATACATACATACATACATACATACATACATACACATACATACATACATACATACATACATACATACATACACACACATACACTCATACATACATACATACATACATACATACATACATACATACATACATACATACATACATACATGCATACACACATACATACATACATGCATACATGCATACATACGTGCATTCATAAATACATACAAATATGCATGCATACAAACAGTAAACGACTATGTACAAATATGAAAAAAAAAAAAAATAGAGAGGAAAAAATATTAAAAATCCACAGATATGAAAAATAACTCTACACAAAAAAATTAATTATAATTTTGTCTATGTTGTTTTTCCATTTCTTAAAAAGTTAAGGTTTTATCCTTTCCATTTATTTACAATACTGTTTGTTCCATTTTTCTTAAACTGCTTTTTAGGAGGGCTTATTGTATTCAGGAAAGATAAAAAAAAAAAAACAAATATTAAGTACACGACATTTCTTTTATCTAAAATAACATGCAAAGTGCAAATCGAGTTCCACTCTGAAAAGGTGAATTGATTGTAACATGACTATTCCACACTAGTTCACAGTTCACTGTAATGGCATAATACTAGTCCACATCCTCCTAGGTATCATCCTGGGTCTGCGAATGGGCCTGCTCTCCAATGCTCCGGCGGGTGAGGCCAGCAAGGAATTCTGGGAACTGGCCGTAGAGGATGGCCATGACCTGGCTGAGCGACCCCGGATATGTGTCCTGCAAACTGTGGTTGGAGAGAGTGGTGGACCAGACACGTGACGGACTCTGCCGCAGAACAAACAAAAGAACAAAGTAAATAAAACATGAACAGTAATAGACATCGAAAAAACTAACGATACATTAGAACAATGAAGAATATTCATTGTAAAGGTTTACATAGCGGCCTCTTCAAAGTCTTCTGCTGCTGGTGGTGGGAGGTGGGGAGTGGTGTGGGCAGCTGCTGAGGACGCGTTGGCATCTCAAACTGCTTTTGGTGCTGCTCGGGAGGCGGCTAATGGGCCACAAAGCTGTGCTGCTGCTGCTGGGTGGCCCGGTGCTGCTACGAAGCCACGTCTCATACAAAACTCCTGTGGATGTCCTGGTGGACGCTGGACTTCCACAGTACCCATCACTCGCGCCCCAACACACATAACTCTTTCTTCCTGCTCTTCTTGTAGGCGGGAAATGACGAACTGCTACTAAAAATTCACCAATCCTAGTTAATTACATGAATACTACTCTCCATCTCCCTCTTCTCGACTTGAGGTTGCTTTCTCCTCCTTGGGGAGCTTCTGGTGGGTGCCACATTCTTCCCCTTTCTGTCCTCCCTCATTTGCCTAGGGTACCTTGCTGTACTTGTATTATGGAACTTGTACTACGAAACTACGAAGAGAGCAAGCGGATAATGTGATGTATCATGCGATGAGCCGCCTTTTTTACCCTACGAGCGGATGAGTGGCTTATACATACATACATACATACATACATACATACATACATACATACATACATACATACATACATACATACATACATACATACATACATACATACATACATACATACATACAGACAGACATACATACATATACAGACATACATACAGACAGACAGACATACAGACATACATACAGACATACATACATACATACAGACAGACATACATACAGACATACATACATACATACATACAACATACATACATACATACATACATACATACATACATACATACACATACATACATACATACAGACATACATACATACATACATACATACATACATACATACATACATACATACATACATACATACATACATACATACATACATACATACATACATACATACATACATACATACATACATACATACATACATACATACATACATACATACATACATACATACATACATACATACATACATACATACATACATACATACATACATACATACATACATACATACATAAATGCGTAGATGAATACATGCTTCATCGTCTGAAGCTTTCCTTGTCCAGGTGCAATGAAACTTTATCTCCAAGCGAAGATCATAAAGCTTACCATTTTTGTCATTTAAGCTCGTTATTGTTGTAATGCGCTGTCACGGCAATAGGCGCGGCCAAGCGGTTATGTCACTTAATCTACAGCCATACAAAATGTTAGGTATGCTTTAATAAGACACCTTATAACAAAATGATTAGATGCCAACCTCTATAGCCACACCCATGTGAAGGTAGTTATAGTTACAGTTGTTTATGCAGCTATGAGGTGCGATGACATATGATCATGGCAGTTGTTAATTAGTGCCATTTCGCAAGAAGTATGGTGAGCATTAATTAATTTGTCAACAAAGCAGCATTGAAGGTGAGGAAGTAGTGATTGCAGGGGCGTCGCCAAAGGGGGGGGTGTAGGGGGGTTTGAAACCCCCATCCCGCCCCCCCCCCCCACCCCCCCCCTCCATTCAAACCGACAGTACCCTCGTGCAATGTTTGGTGTTGTTGGGTTATATCTCAGTGCGTGATAGCGATAGACCTTCTGCTCCAATCATCTACTGCTATGGCGATTATAAGCAGGAATGATCTTTAAAAGGGTTTCTTTCACCAATTAGAACGCGTCACATGTTCATACGATTACCAGTCACACACTGAACTCAAAATTCAAACAAGTTGCAAATCTTTTTAGAATAAAAGTTTCCTGTGTATTTTATCAGTCTATGAGAAATCGGCCATTCTGTCATCAGCTCTCCTTTTAGAACATACAACAGTATATAACAACTGTAAAAAAGTTCCTTACAATGCCAGACTGAAATATTCCTGATATTCAGGATTTATAACGCAAGGTAGTCATCGACCGTTCAGAAAGCATACCAGCACAACGACCTGAGAACCACCCCTCAACTAAAATGCTGCACTAAGTGTTGTTACTTCCGAGTGGTTTGTGGTTTAAGCGGGCATTTATTGTGCCTGAATGGAGGACCGGCACCTACGCTGGGTAATGGGGTGAGAGATGCGGTATTATTACCGTACATCAAAGGTATTGACCCATAACCGCTATTCCAACGGAGAGATTGCAAAATGAAGACTTTCGACGATAAAAACTTTTATAAATGAAAATAGAATAGTTATTGAATATAAAGGGCGATGAGGAATACACACGCATCTGGTTGTGTAGAATACGTTAGTGCGGCGGATGCAATTCCAGGATAATGTCACCATGTTATTACCATTCGGCAATGGGAATTGGAGGTAACAGGGTTGCTTCCATCAGTAAGTCGTTATATGCGATACTTTGTTTAAGCATCACGCAAACCCACGACCTCGACTGCTTCCATTTGTTGGCTTTAATAAAGCAATTAAGCCCCAAAGACCGAGTGTGTCTCCGCAATATTCTTAGAGCTGAAAATGCATGGTGGATAGAACAATGGGCAGTTTACATGAGGTATACATGTGCATTGTTAACAAGCAGGAATAATGTACATTGCTACATGGTTTCGTGGTATGTTACACAGAGTCGCAATTTAGCAGTGTACAATGACGTGTTGGAACTGTGTCGTGATACCCTGGTGTAATATATCAGTAATGCGTTAGTTTGTGGCATGTATTATATCAGTTTGATGATCGTCACCATGTATTTAATACGACGATGGTTCGTGGGACACACACACTCCTTTCAGCTATCCGAACGTGCTCAGTTAATGTAATTCTGAGTTGCAACAAAACCTTGGGTATTCTCACACGAGCGTGATCACCGACGCCGACGTTTTGATAATATGACCGTAGACATAGGATCTATATAACTCAGATATGTCTATGACAGTGGTATCGGCGATATTTTGCCATGCGTGGTCAACAGTTAGTCGTCGTTTTCGAAACCAAGCACACCTTATGATGGCGTATCGATGTTCCAAGGAAAGTAACGCCAACATAATATCTACACACAAGGTTTGCAGTGAATAGATAGATTGCCAAAGTACAGAGGCCATGTCAGTATTTTGCATTGTTTGACATCATTGTAAATTCTTTCTTACAGTATGCCGCATATAGAAGCAGCTGGACGCTAGGTGGCATGTGATGTCTAGTGTCAAGGACATAGCACTCGCTCTTCTTAATCGAACCATCGACCTGAGGATCAAAGACAACGTGGTCAGCCGCTTCTTTGCTTGCACGGTTCCGCCGACCATATGGCAAAACCCCAGTACCAACAATGGGATCAAAGGATGGCGTTTGGTAACACTAAGCTGGTCGTAATATCGATGGAACTAGCGATGAGTTGAGCAAGGCAACTGCATCAAAGTTCGTATGGGCACATGTTGATGGAAGGTGCGGACACAAACGCGAGATACGCCATTTGAGACGCAAAGTTCCTAGTCTCAATAACTGTCTTTTTGCAATCACAATCAATATGCCTTGCTTTTAATTCACGCATTCTGTGCATCGATTGATGGTTGGAAATCAGATATGTCTTCATAATGGTTTAATAACATACGCTGAAAACGGCAGCCAAGTAGCAGAACATCAGGTGCCATAAAGGTTATCAAATAACATTGCATTATGAATCCAGGTCTCAATCGAAGCTAAATTGGCCGCTGTTATGTAATTAGCTTATAAGTGCTGGATGGATATTGCCAATTAAGTTGTGGCAGTCATCATCAAATGCTGCCGTGGTACAGCAGTACGAATGCCACCTGTCAAACCGTCGTTACCGCTAGTTATGATTAAATTGAAATTCTGCCTAATACAAATACGGTATGCCTCCTGACCTTGGTGCAGCGGCACATTGAAGGGGTAAAGGCAGGGTTCAACTCTGACGTGTTAAACGGGGCCTACAAAGGTAGGTAAATATGATCAGATAGGATTTGCCTTATTGAACAACCGCCTTCTAGGATAAACCGTCATGTGAGGTAACTACACGTGGACGGTGATGAACAGAGACCGGAAGATGAACACGATAATATTGCAAATGATTTTCCTATGGCATGCATCAACCTGCCGATGAATTTAATTATGCAAATCTAGTCTCTTGGCCAGGCAAAACCCGTGTGAAGTGGTGTGACACGACACGCGTCCAAAAACCACGACAAGCATGTTCCATTCCCCCCCACCCCACCGCCTATTTGTACAAGCAGGAAGATACCGTGGGTCTATTCTACCCCCGGACTTACAGGGTTTGTATTAAAGCGAACTAAATCATTTTGAATAATTTGGTCAAATTAGATATTGGCTTTAGGCAGTCACCTTACTTTACAAATCCATTATTTAAAACCAATTTTAGTCAGTTGTTAGCCGTGTCAGACCGCATTTGCAAGGGTTAGATCAGAATTAAATATGGGCATTAACGATTTACATAATGAGGCTATGATCTATGTGGGTGTGATCGTGACAAAGGTGTAAATTGCAGACAGCCACAAGTGATGCATTACGTCGGCTTGCCTTATTTAAAAAGTCCAATACATTGTGAACACATTGACAACCATAGAAAAGCAGTAATTGGGACACATTTGCTGGCAGGCTGAATTGAATATCACAATTGTTAATATTGCTGTACTGCATAGCAGTTATGTGGGTGCTGGAGTGTTTCACGCAAATTGCACTTCCGGTTAGGCTTAAGCTTAAGTTGGCTGTTGTTTATTTTGTAGCAATTTTATCCCCCACAAGAAATCCATTATTTTTGTGTAAAGCATTTACCGAAATTTCGGTGGGTTTACACTAATATAATAATATTAGGAATATTCCGTGCTTTGTAATCCGACAATGTCGATTATGCATACATAAAATTGGTTCTGACACGCCCCCGATGACATCATAAGGCATGTAATAATAAAATGTCAACTTTGACTCCTCTAGTTACCGGAGCAGACGTCCATTGTGCTTGGCGTGTATATTATATCGATTTACGATAATTTGATCATGTTGTCAGCTGTTTTAATTGGGGAAAACCTTTATCCCCTACTACAAACTTAGTTGAAATATGTTACTGTTAGGTTGAAGCTGGTACTGGACTCACAGCACAAATCACTCCTCCATAGGTCAATACTGCATACCAGTTCAAAGACTTGCAACCTAATCTTCAATCGAACAACCGCAGTAAGTGACATTGATTACAAGTGGCTTTTGGCTCTTACCGGGCTAATTGTACGGATGAATACTGGACCAATGGGCGAAGGGTGGAGTATTGGAAAAGATGCAGTATCACCGCGAGTCAATGGAAGTAAGGATATTACGCTATTCATTGCGGAGACCGACGGAGTGTATGCATGCACACTTACGGGTTCTCGTATTGTTTTACGATTGCCACAGATTCAGGGTGTTTCGCGTGGCGTTCATGGTACTGAGGCTGGCATGAGAATGCAAGATCCATTGATAGATTGTGTAGTGGTTTCGGATCAACGTTAAGGTGGTAAAGTGTATGCTACACAGATACGTTTGCTTTATTGTATAACGGTGCGAATACCTTTGATTTAATGTACATTGCAATATGCTTCGGTTGTTCCGTGGTACTACGGCGTGGATAATCAATAGTGCATCGTGAAGGTACTTGGTGTTATCGGCGAATAGCATCTTAGTCAACTGTACAAATGTGTTCTTCTACAGACAGAAACTTGCCATGGGATGGGCACTATTGCTGCAATCAAATCCACTCATTCTTGATTATCTGACAATATGGTATGGAAACTATTTCCAAGTATCATACATACTTATTACACTTGTTGACCAACGAATAAATCGTATCGATAGATGATTTTACATGAAGGGTCGGGGTTTCAGGCAGGGCGATAGGCGACGCAACCAGATGCAAAATATTTACATTCTGATATGTATTGCTTCGAAACTGAACCAACGGCATCAGTATCAGCTAGTATACTTAATTACAATGTGAGACATCAGACAGAAGTATTTTACTGGATGCAAAATAAAGGTGCGGCTTGTTGCATAATTCCGCTGATTCACTCTACAAACACGTTGCCATAAATATTTTTAGTTTGATCGGACGGATAACGGTGAGGAATGACACGAATAGTTACGGCATCCATTGTCCTATCATTATGGAATATAGCATAATCTAATAAAAACCACTGAAGCGGATGAAGCATCATAGCTAATTTTGTTTGCGACGCAAAGTAATGATTCTTGTTTGTTGCTTTCAACGTCACTGCTACTTTTATCATCACTTTCATCATTCGATGTCATATCCTTACTTCTTTCAATGTGCTATAGAACATTGCATGCTATTCGATTGCTCCGCACAACATTGGGAGCCTACAGAGCCATGTGACTTCAAAAGCGGACATATGTAATAAGGCTTTTATTGGTACACTATATTCTTTCACAGCAAGTGACACCGTGTATACATGTTGACTTAAACACCATTAAATGTACAGTAATAGTGGTTTCATGAAGCGAATTGAACGGTCACGAAATGCTACATACATCATGAATAGAGGCATGTCGACATCACTATCATTATCGGTCTTGCTTTGTTTGTGTCGGCTGGGCTTTCTTAGTTGCGAATCTAATTCTGCGTTGATGACAGTCCAATGACATTCACGGATTTTGGCAACTACATTTCGTATCACGTTGCATGGCTGATCGGAACATCAAGCCATCATGATAGAATAGTTGCTAGCATACTGCTTCTCGCACACGTTCAAAATAGTTCTCACAGGTTTGGCAAGGCTCATTGCATCAACGGATACGAAGAGTTTAAATGGACATTGTCATCTCGGAAGCAAAACCCATTCACACAGCAGTTGTTATACCAGACGAATATTAAGTGTGTAAGCTTGTTTGTGTTCTTATGAAAAAGTACCTCCATATTGACAGCCACAATTGAAGCAAAATCTTGGAGACGATGACTGTATGAAACAGATCAGCCTTCCAGGCATACCGCATAGTTATCGGTTAAATAACGCCCACAATCTTTCGCTATGCCACGCTAGTGCAATAGGGGTGGTTAATCACATAATAATTCATAATCGTACTCTTTGTCAACTCGAAATATAAAGGAACTGTTATATTTTCGTTCAACAAAATTGCTGCCCATCTAATTCTCTGCCGCAAATGTTCATAGGAAACCGCGAAAACATCGATATCGGCAGCGATTGCGACTGCCATTTCATAAAAGTCTTTCAAACAGTCATACACGCGCAAAATGGTTGTGTGATGGCATACGTTATACGTTACTCAATTCAACATAAGAGGGGCAACAGCGATCGTGCGGTAGGTTAATTTATACATTATGTAGCAGCCAAGCAGCCTATAACAACGTACGTTGCTGGCACGTTGCCATTTATTTACGCGGAAGGATTTCATACCTGACTATCCTTACATGTTAACGTTAAGGTATTTAGATAGACAAATACCATGACTGATACACACACTCGAGTCTTGGTGTGTACTATTATAAATGTAACAAATTATGGTTCAATCAAAGATACCTCTTGTTAGCGAAAACGGCATACTGGCATATTCAACGTGGTCATTGCTTACATGTGCGCTGTCTATTTTAAGACATTATTTGCATATTGCAACGCGTGGTTAGCAGTACATTATTCAATTTATGACGCATCAACATTTGGTGAAATTTGTGAATGTACGAATCGGTCAGTAATGGAGTAACATGAATGGCGTACACATCTACATTGATAATTCAAACTATGTATATCGGTCCGCTTCTCCCCTTTCAATATGGTTGGCAAGCTCACGAGTTTCAAAAGAGCTGCTGACATGATGAACCGCACCGCAGTGATCAGTAAAGGGTGCGCGCAACGTCATCGCTTGTAAAAAATGCCAATAATAATGTTGACTACGCATCTAAAAAGCAAGTCAGTGTTAGCATTGTTCGAATCTATGTCAACTCTGTAGACTCAAGCGTAATGTCGGAATATCGTTTCGCATTATCAATCAGCGGCTTTGAAAGTCGATTCATCTGCGTTTAAAAAAATTTCCCCCCACCCCAAATGTACACATAATGTGCACGGTTTCTTTGATCAATAAATAACAGTTTAGTATATTAACAGCTGCAGTGCTGACCTTGAAATGAGCGCAATTCTGTGTTCATGGTATTGATTGTCCCATTCATACTTCTATTGTGTTCTAATTGAACCTTCATGTTTAACTAAAATGTTGGACTCTTCAAGTTGTAAGGGATAGCGTAGGTACATTTTATGATGTTATGTGTTAATACTACGCTCTTTACTATAGATATTTGGCAGGGGCGCTCTACTTGTTGCCCCATCACGCGACCACGATTGCTACCATTGTTTGGCTAATAGAAAGCAACTAAGCCCCCAAGACTAGATGTGTTTCCGCGTTTTAAAACTGATGTAGGTCTGAAAATGCACGAAGAATAGAACAATGGACAGTTTACACGAGGTACGCATGTACATTGGGAACGAGAAGGCATAATGCACATGCTAATTGGTTTCGCAGTAGATTGCTTAGATGATGGCAATGTGTATTTTACACACAGCCTCTATTGAGCTTAGTGCAGTGTACAATAACGTGTTTAACGTGTTCGAACTGTGTCGTTGTACCAAGATGAGATTGTTAAGTAATGAGTTAGTTCTGGCAGAACATGATATCAGTTTGATGATCGTCACCATGTATTACGTAACACAAAGGTTCGTGGGACAAATGATTCCTTTTAGCCATACGAACGAGCGTGATCACCGACGCCGTCGGTTTGATAATACGACCATTAGCGTAAATATAAGGATCTTTATAACTCAGATATGTCCCATACAGCGGTATCGGCGATATTTTGCCATGAGTGGTCAAAACTTAATCGTCGCATTCTCAACCCAGCACAACTTATGATGGTGAATCGATGTTCCAAGGACAGTAAACACAATATATTCCCTTGACACAAGGTTTGCAGTGAATAAATAAATTGCCACACATACAGAAGCCATTATCGCCCTGATAATGTTGGCACATTATGTGGAAGCCCTGGCGATTATCATAATATGACAGTATTTTGCATCGTAGGTACTTAAATTGTTTGACATTATTGTAAATTCGCTCCTATAATATGCCGAATATAGAAGCAGGTGGCATGTGCTGTCTAGAGTCTAGGACATAGCACTCGCTCTTCTTAATCGGTCAACCGACCTGAGGAGCAAAGTCAACGTGGTTAACCACTACTCCACTTTCACGGACTCCGGCCATATGGCAAAAACCCACTACTAGCAATATGATTAAAGGAGGGCGTTTTATAAAAATAAGCTGGTCGTAATATCGATGGAACTAACGATGAGTGAGGCAAGGTAACTACATCAAAGTTCGCATGGGCACAGGATGATGGAAGGGCAGACAAAAACGCGAGATACGCCATTTGAGACCAACCAAAACACAAGGTTCCTAGTTTCGATAGCTGTCTTTTTTGATATCGCAACTATTATGCCATGCTTTTAATCCACGCAACCTGTGCAACGATTGATTGTTGGTAATCGAGACAAGTTTAGATAAGGCATCATAATCGTAAGATGACTTATGGTGAAACTGGCAGCCAAGTAGCAGAGCGCCAGGTGCTATTGAGGTACCGTTCCGTTGTCTCCATCACAGGCGCTCGGTCCCCGATGTCAAGCTTCCGAGCGCCGAGTCGCTTCCGAGCGCCGAGCACCGAAATGTGCCCGGGACAATGTGAGCTGACACCCACGATTAGTGAGTATCTCTTACGCTGCGGCTTGCTCGTGATTAAACGCGATATTCAAATCGTTTGAACGTCGATCAACAAGGTCGGAAAGCTTGATGATGGATACGATTATATTGATCATTAGCAGCGCCCATCAGAATGTAGTCTTAGATTTCGCGTGTGAATGAGATATGGAGGAGCTGGTCATTTGCATACCTTGTAGCATACATATTAATAACGGCTTGGCGCTCAGAAGCGGCTGGGCTCTCCGAAGTTTTGAATTAGTAACCGAGCGCCTGTGGTCTCGAGCACCAGCATGTTCGAAATCCGGAGTGATACATTAACTACGCAGCTGGCATATCGAGCGGTAACGGGCGTTTGACAGGTGGCGATCGTACTGCTCTACCACAGCGGCATTTGATTATGAAGACCACAACTTAATTGGCAATCTCTATCCAACACTTATAAGCCACGTTCATAACAGAGGGCAATTAAGCTTTGATTGAGACCTGGATTCATAATGCAACATTCCTTTTATAATCAAGCCTGCAACATCTAGGCAGTACAAACTGCTGTTTACGCATGCGCGCATCTACTTAATAGAACACCATTATACGTGACTAGGTTATGCGTGTGTGACTACTAATAACATTAGTCGTCTGTTAACAGACACATGGTTTTGTCATATCAAATGCAAAACATTGAGAGTGCAAGGTTGGATATATTGCGATCCTAAAATGAAACATGGCATAATCTACATGGATGCATTACTGTTCGAGGTTAAAATACCGGACAAATTCGTGTTACGCACAGTGCAACTAACTGCTATTTGAAAAAGCCACAGCATTCGTTCGCACCACCTAGGAAACCAGTAGAGCCATGCTGTGATGGAGCACTGGAGCTGAACAATAAATCACAGTCGCTTAATCCTCTAAATTAAGTCACAACTCTGAGACTAAATCACTCCAAATATGTTTTTGCGTATAGGTTTTAGCCGTATAATGACATTTTCTTCGGTGGTAAAGTGGGCCATTGCGATGTGTACATTGGTCAAGTAATAAAATATTCATTTGATAGCATAGCTCCTGGCGTGTTCTTTTATATAACTCTCCAATGTGCAACCAATCGAATATTTTTTAACACCCATTGAATGAGCGTATACAATAATATTATTGAATACCGTCGCTGTGCATTTTAATCTATGACAGTCATGTTTTATCATTAGGGGTATTGTGCACCAACCCTAAACCATGATAATGGTAACTTTGTCGCACCATAATAGCTATTGGTGAATGATTTTACAGCCAATATCTTTTACAAATAAAACAATTCGATTGGTAGCCTACCTTGTTATTCCTAAAATTCATGATTCAATTGAAATTATGCATCAAACAAACACGGTATGTGATTGCTTTGCAATAGAAATGTCTCCTGCCTTTGGTGCAGCGATACAGTGAATGGGTAAGGGTAGGGGTGTGGCAAATATAGGATTTAACGGCACGCCAACTCTGACGTGTTATATGGTGCCTACAAAGGTTACGCTAATGTGATCAGATATGATTGGCTTTATTGAGGTACCGCCTTGTAGGATAAGCAAAACGTGAAGGAACTACACGTGGATGGTGCTAAACTGGAACAAAAAAAAATGAACAGGATAATATTGCACATTATTTAACATAGACATGTATCCAACTGTCGATTAAATTGATTATGCCACTCTTGCCTCTTTTCTAGGCAAGATTGGCATAGCAGGCCATCATCTGCCCCACGCGCCCCCCCTATTAGTCGCCCCTTTCTACAAAAAAGTGGATGCCGTGGGCTTATCCTACCCCCGGACTCACAGGAGTTGCATTAAAGCGAACAAAAAAACATAGTGTGGTCCAAATAGTTGTCGGTTATGTACAGTCACCGTTTTGTTCAAATCCATCATTTAAAGTCAATTTTTGTCAGTTGTTAACCGTGTCAGACAGCATTTGCAAGGGTTAGATAATAATTTAGTATGGGCACTAAAGTTCATATTATGAGGCTCTGATCTATGTGGGTGTGATCGTGACCAAGGTGTAAATTACAGACAGTCCACAAGTGATGCACGACGTCGGCCTACGCTATTAAAAAAATCCCATAGATTGTGAACGCCCTGAAAACTATTATGGGAAAGGAGTAATTGGGACACATTTGCAGGCAAACTGCATCACAATTGTTAATATTGCTGTATTGCATAGCAGTACGGTGGCTGCTCAACTGTTGCACGTAAATTGTACTTCTGGTTGGGCTTAAGAGTAAGTTGGCTCTTGTTGGTTTTGTAGCAATTCTATTCCCCACAAGAAATGCATGATATTCAAGTGATGCATTTACCGAACAGTCGTTGGGTATACAATGATCTAATAATATTGGGAACAGATGTATAACAAAAGTGAAACATTCCGTCCTTTGTAATCCGACAGTCTAGATTCTGCACACATAAAATTGCTTCTGACTCGCCCCCGATGACATTATTAAGCATGAAATCATAAAATGTCAACTTAAACTCCTCTAATTACCGGAACGGCTAGCACTTGAAACAATCCAATGAGGAATTTGCCTCATCTGATCAAACATAATTCCCCACATTCAATCATTTTGCTTGCGGTTCTACTCGATTGATTTTCGATCATTGCGTAAAGCTCTCGACTTCAAAACCTATTCATGTTGCGCTGTACAGGGTAGGTGCTCTAATACTCCAACAAATTATGAGCTGTCATGCCATGTCTGAGGGTGTGCAGAACAATTGACAAGAACCACTTGCAGAATTGAATAGGCAATACAACTTGATTCATTTGTAATCCAAGACACATATCATTCAGCAAAAGGCTCGAAATATTTTTTTCTCTTAAGGCAAATATAAAATACACTAAGGGCGAAATGGCAGTTGGCTGCATCGGCATCCTTTACACAACAACAAAGAGCCCTGGTTAAATGGGTCTGCAATAGCAGTAATTTGCGAATTTTATTCAGTGTTACTGTTCTGTTAATATTTCCCAACAAGTGAAATGAGTGCTCAAATATTGACTCCAATCTGCTGCAATTATATGGAAGCATTCATTCACACAGGATATGTACCTCTCATATATGTTAACGTATTTTGTAAAGAGAGGCGCTTGTCGTAGCTAATCATTAAGGTGACCTGTTGCCAAATCTTCTTTGATCAGCATGTGATGAACAACATAACTGTAAGTAAGGGGCTTTGCGATTCTGGTGGGGTTGTTCTGTCATTGCCATACTGCGTGCGCATTTGTCATGCAATATGCATTTTGCGACCGCTATCGATTTCATGAATGAAATGTCAATTGTGCCATGCAGCTGCCTGGACAAACCAACAACCATGCGCAAAGCATTCCTCCATCGGTCAATACAGCATACTAGTTCAATGACTTGCAATGTAATCTTCATTAAAAAAATCCCGAACTAATTGACATTTATTACTAATGGCTTTTGGCTCTCACTGGGCTAATTGTAGAGATGAATACTGAACCAATGGCTATTAGTGGTTTTGAGCGAAGAATGGGGTATTGGAAAAGATGTAGTATCACCGCGATTTTTTTTTAATGCCGGGTCCCGACGCTTGCCAGGTGATCACGTATTCGAATGAAACTATCATTACTATAATGATATTAGATCCTATTGTACAATCAACATGGCATCTATCTAGTGGTGTGACATAAAATGCTGGTGCCTTAGAAAAATTTGACAAGAAAACTTTGATTTGCTTGACGACAAGCGTTACACAGTTATTGCTGAATTCCGAAATCCTCCGAAAAAGATGAAAATTACATCATTTTGCAAATATATGATCATCGCATATTATAAGTTCAAGCAGGGTTGTGTATTCATTATTTATAGCAAAAGTGCCAGGTGTAGCTTCGTGTATATTATATCGATTGATGATAATTTGATCATGTTGCCAGCTGTTTTAATTGGGGGAAGACCTGATACAAACGTAGTTATATATATATGTATATATATAGATATATATATATATATATATATATATATAGAGATATAGATATATAGAGATATATATATATATAGATATATAGATATATATATAGATATATATATATATAGATATATATATATATATATATCTATATATATATATATATATATATATATATATATATATATCTATATATATATATATATATATATCTATATATATCTATATATATATATCTCTATATATATATATATATATATATATATATATATATATATATATATATATATATATATAGCATATCTACTCTTTATCGGTTGACACGACCCATGGTACACATGTCAGATACTAGTTTAAAGGATATTTTCCCAAAGAGTACATAAGTTCTTCCAGTAAGCATTGCCGTAAGTCCGTTCCATGCCATGAGTAATTGCCTTCATATATCATGGGTGAAAAAATTGAGGTGATTTACAGGCTTAGGCAGGCTCATGTACGCAGCACTGCGAAAGCCTAAACTACATGATATTGGACCTGTTCACTGGAGTAAGTATATCAGGCGATATTAAATCGTCACTTATTTTCGGGCGTGACGACCATTCAATACTACACAATGCTTTTGTTACTTTACGAGGTAAGGATTTCGTGCAACCGCATCAGACTTTGAAGTAGTCTTTCAATCAAAGATAACTATTCTTAGCGAATACGGGATGATGGCATATTCAACGTGGTTATTGATTACATGTGCGCTGTCTATTTTTAAGACATTGTTAGTATATTGCAATGCTAGATAAGCAGTACATTAATCAATTGATGACGAATCAGCATTTGGTGATATTTGTGAATGTACGAATCGGTCAATAGTGAATGACATGAGTGGCATACAAATCTCCATACGTAATTTAAAGAATAACGGACCACATCTCCCCGTACCAATTAGTTGGCAGCCTCATGAGTTTCATAAGCGTAGCTGAAATAATAAACCGCGCCGCAAGGATCAGTTAGGGATTGCGCACAACGTCAACGCCTTGTACAAAATTCCAATCATGACTACACATCGTAAAAGCAATTCTGTGTTAGCATTTTTCGATTCTGTGTCAACTCTTTAGACTTAAGCGTAATGTCGGAATTTCGTTTAGAATTCTGAATCAGCGGCGTCAACTGCATTTTAAAAATCTGTATCCCCGAAAATGTACACATAATGTGTCACGGTTTCGCTGATCAATAAATAATTTAGTATATTACCAATTGCCTCGTTGACTTTTAAATGAGCGCAATTTTGTGTTCTTGGTATAGATTGTCCCATTCATACATCTATTGTGTTGTAATTCGACCTTCATGTTTGACTACAACATTGGACTCTTCATGTTCGAAAGGAATGCGTATGTACATTTTACGATTCCATGTGTAAATACTATGCTCAGATCAACTGTGATCATAGCCTCAATTAAGGCCCCTCAGTATTGTAGCCTCTCGACTACATGTATAACGCATCGCCGACATAACAATTATGTTCAGTCCACTCTGATTGTGTACACTAGATTGATAATGAATGAAGAGTTATGTATTGATAGAAAGGCAGAATATATCAGAAAAGTTATCAAGTGTATGCTCAATGATTATGATAGTTAAGTAAATATCTTAAATTACTGAAGGCTCCTGGTTTAACATGAAGTCGACTCATCACACGAATGTGCCTCTCTTATTGCCGGTTATGTGTTTTGGCAGATATGAAACAAGAACACGACCGCTTGGCAAATTGGGCCGATTCATATGGCAAGTATGTCAGATATATAGCAAGAAAATTAACGCTCGAAGGGTTCGTTAGCTTTGTAGATACAAAAATAGAGCAGCAACGCCCGTAAAGACAGGCGTCAGTTATGGAACCTTAGTAAGTTAGGAAAAATTACATAGGTAAACAGGCTTAGTAAGGACCGCTAGAAAAGAACATGTGGTATACTGGCTCGAGCAGACGGGGTATTTAAACTAAATGCGATGAGGCAGTTTAACTGGAGGAGATTAGTTTGTCAGGTGGGGTAGTTTTGCAATTTTGTTAGAATGGTAGCGGTGTACGTAGTACGGTGGATGTGAAGATTAACTACCTTCCGACGCTGCCATTTTCAGAGCGACGAACCGATATCTATATACAGCAAGAATGTATGAAATCAATGGTTGTTACTGCTCCACTATTCTCCCACTTACACGCGAGAACTTTACTCGGTGAACCATACATTGCGATTAGTGTTTCTGATGCTCAATAAATTGTGTTGATTACTAAGCATTCCGCCTTCTATGACCCACATATACACATTGAGGATCTCACTTTTAATCACGATCAACGCATGAGTCATGTCCTATTCTAACCTTTAAGAGCTCGCAGATTATCTTTTGGTGCAATGCCTTTCGATGGGGCCACTCACAAACCATATAAAAAGGCCAGGGTCGATCGACTTTCGTGATCCAAAATCTACCCAAACAATAATTTAGAGGTTTAGCATGGGTAATCGTCATATTACCGCAGTCGTTGTAGCTGCCCTGCATGCGTCATAACTTTTCGTACTCAAACAGGCTGGGGAATAATAGGCTAATCAACGCCTAGCATCGAAATGCGCAAGGTTCATCTCAGCGGACACTCACAATTAGCGAGTCATTCCTGCGTTGCAAGGGACTTGCATTGTGATCAAACACGAATCACACACAGTTTGAAAGTCGATCAGCAAAGGCTGATTGCTCAATTGACGAAAATGTTATATTATGCATCACAAACACTAATCGCAATGTATGATATTCCCAGTGAAAGACAATTACAATAGTTTAAAAAGCTTACATACAAAGCATGAATGCTCGCTAATGTTTATACTAGAAGAAGAGCGGCAGATTTATGCATTTATGAGAGGAATAAAAATTGCTATTGGCACAGTAGCCATAGCTGGCTGTAAAGGTCATTTAGTCATGCGCGTATAATTAAACAGCAGCTGTGATGTCTGTACAATACATCATTACTAGATGCCATGTGTATTGCTCAATGGGTACGACTGTACATATCTTTGACACCTGCCTTCCTCTTTGCCAAGGTGAATAGGTTTGCATAGCCCTTGGGGATAAATACTGCGAGCAAATGCGAACGCATACATAAAGGAATTAAGGTTAAACTTTAAAGAAAATTAGGGATAATACCCGCTTCCTACTGACTGCATTCATGACCGGTTTGTTGCCTAATAATTAACGAGAAGTAATGCAACAGTCCTAATATATTTATCCATATAATCATAACTATATCCAATATTTCTGTGGTTAATTGTGAAATTATCGGCAGACTGTAGCGCAGTGAATATAGGCGTTTCGCAGCAGGAATCAGTACACATCAAATTCTCGCTGAGTGGGGAGCGGTCTTTCTATATGTGTTTCCTTTAACACACAATTGTTTTTGTGGTGAATGAGCAAACCATCATTTAACCGGCTGATGCAACGCAGGTCTTATTGGAATAATCCCAAGTCAACACCCATATATTAATCAGGAAACCTATTCGCAAGCAGTACATGGGCTTCTTCTCTAGGGACGTAATTAGTGGTATGTACAGTAATTAGTCGTTCTGCTACACCTTTTCCCTTACATCTTGTCCCTAGAGGGCGCATAACGACAGCAACAGTAGCGTTTCCACCCTCGCCTCTCTTCCCTTATACCTTGTCCCAACAGTAACGAGTCCACGCCCGCACCTTTTCCCTTACATCTTGTCCCTAGATGAAGCATAGAGACCACAACAGTAGCAACACAGCATTCGCACCTTGTGCCTCACATGTTGTCGCGAGAGGGAACATAGAGGCGGCAGCAGTAAAATCCACTAGCAGGCAGTTCTTACAGACATCAAGTCACCGCTCTCGGCCATATTTCTCTGTCAATAGATAGTATTCTTAGGATGGCTTTTAAATTCTCCACAAGCAAATTATGCCCAACCGCGCGACCTCCGAGCAGTACGCATTCCTGAACAATTTGTGAGTTAAAGGCCCAGTGCAACCGCCAAATCCTTAAAAAAGGTTGATTGAAAGGGCCGACAATCTCCTCCAGATATTTCAGGCGCTCCGCTAGGTCCTCGTTCGTAGATTCACACGTAGCCTTACAACCACTCGAAGAACGCCTTGCCAATACTCGTATATATGGTAATTTTACTAGCTGCACTTTTAAGATGAAGGAAACGTTCAGCTAAAGAGGGAAAAGATACATACGCTCGCTGGGAAGAGATATCAGATTGAATCAAACCCGATGATTGCCACTTTTACGGCTCCCCCAATCTCAATGGTCACCTCACCCCTCGTCATATTCATGCAGTAGAACGAATCTGTATTCCTGGCAGATGAGGCATTGGCTGGGTCGTGAACGAGCAGCAGGGCGCCCTCCATACTGCTAGTCGGTACGTTCATGTCTGTATTCCTCACCTTTCTTTTCACTCTGATTGTATGCAAACTTGGTGTGGCAGAGAACACGGTCATACAGAATCGCAAATATGCGTACTGTTGCGGATCAAACTCATATTACAGGGGTAAGCGCACAGTGCAACGGGCATTAACACATCAGATGAAATACGACATATATACGGGTTGGGACAGTAGACAAGGATAAACCCAGGCAGGGGACAAGGCCATAGCCGACACCTATGGCACCTGTTTCTATATCCCGTGTGACCTTGAACTAACATGCTCTTCAACCAAGGGCTCCCACACAATCAAATCTGTCAAACATTGACACCCAACCGTAGCTGGCCTCGCCTCCATGAGACTTCTGTGGTAGGCGCCAGACGGCGCCCATTGTATCCTGAAAGTACTGTAGGTTGCTCATTATGGCTTCATAGCCTTTTCCGCCTCAAAGACCATCCCTCTAGTGTCATATTGGACGTCGGCAACATTTGCGTGGGGGACTTTGCGGCCATTTGTGTCCCCTGTAACCTTCTGCAGTCAGTACGTGGTCCGTGGGTTCACCAAACTCGCTACAGTCTCTCATAGGATCGGCGATCATATGGATAGCTACAGGGGTCGTGGGCATGGTCCCAAATAAAAAATGGGGTTGTATCTCTGTCAGAAGGCACCGCACTATGTACTAAAAGTGAAATGTAAAGGGATTGACCAAGGGGGTCGTGTAATGACACATCTCAGTCTGAACAAGCACACCCCACTGCAAAGTTTATTTGTTTCGGACAAAACTGCATCGACTTAGAGGCCCATGCTTGCACTGTTTTACCGCAGTTACAGGTGGAATCATGTTAGACCTGAACATCTCAAGAAAAAAGTTAAATGTGGTCGATTGTGAACATTTTTTCCTAAATGGCAGGTGTCAGGTCGAAACAATTTTTGCGCATTTAAAATCGATAGGCCAGCGCAGTTAACTGTGTATTTGAGCAAGCGAGACCCCAAGAGACTGCAAAAATTATTTGTTGCTAGACAAAACTGCCATCTCTACTTGGCCTGCCAGCTCCCATGACTTGCACTGTTTCAACCGCCGTGGCAGCAGAAGCTGGGAGAATCAATGTCGGTATGTGGCTGAACATCTGCCTTTCAGAAAAATTAGTTTATAATGTCATTGTGACCATACATACAGTTCCCATGCTTTGTCAGGTCGAAACAATTGCCATTTAAAATCGATAGGCCAGCGCAGTTAACTGTGTATTTGAGCAAGCACACCCCACTGCAAAGTTTATATTGTGATGTTACGGACTTTTAAACTATGAGAAATCGACCACAAGGTTGATTTAGAGGCCCAAAATGGCCTGCACTGTTTTTATCCGGGCAGTTAGCAGCTAGAGGTCAATCGCCGGCATGTTAGACCTGGTCGCATCTGGCAGAAAAAAGTTTGTGGTCATTGTGAACAACCTAAATGCTTTGTTTCCCGCGAGCGAAACCAATTGCGGCCGATTTAAAATCGTTGGCAGTTATATGCCACTGCGCAGCTAACTGTGTATTTCGACCGGCGGCAGCACACCCCACTGCAAAGTTTATTTGTTTCGGACAAAACTGCATCGACTTAGAGGCCCATGCTTGCACTGTTTTACCGCAGTTACAGGTGGAATCATGTTAGACCTGAACATCTCAGAAAAAAGTTTGTGGTCATTGTGAACGACCTAAATGCTTTGTCAGGTCGAAACAATTGCCATTTAAAATCGATAGGCCAGCGCAGTTAACTGTGTATTTGAGCATGAAAAATGTTCAAAAGAATTTTATGAAAAGAAGTAGCTGTCCAATTCAAGCCGTACTTATGGAATTTTAAACATGAGCAGGAAGGGATAGTAGTTATAGGTCATTGTGTAGAGATTGATTATAGAGATAGGGTTATTACCCGGTATTGCTGCCAGCAAAAGGTAGGTTGACATGTGACACAGAGAGCAGCACAGCGACATGGGATAATATATAGAACCACAAAATTATCCCCTTTTTACCATTTGGGCAGAAGCATGTGGCCCCTACTAATGAGAATACAAATGGTCATTTGGTGATGGAGCCAGGGGTCAAACATCAAGAGACGGAAGCTGTGGATATACCGTGTTATCGTATAGAGTTGTCGTCTTGTGTGGGTGCTGATACTGATGCTTTAACAGCTCTTCTTGTTATAAATGGAACAGATCAAGTAATAGGAATAAGTAAGCGTGATGGCCGACGGGCTGTGATATCTGTTGACTAACGTGTACCGGGAGGACAAAGGCAAGTTACTAACTTTTATACAACCATTTCAAGCAGTTTCGATGTCACCGATTTATTCATGGCACTCCTTGTGATTTGGGTCAAGATAGGAGTTCGTCAGTCCGGGGGTGTTGTTCAAAGCTTAAGACAATATTCCTGTGACACCTTGGCGCTACATAAGTAAAGAGATTGTGCATGTAACGAAATATTTACATTCACCGGAAAGGCATGACAAGGAATGTTTCGTTTGACGATTGGAGCACAACTAGCGGCGACTTAAAAGTAGTAGATATTTCAAAGCCGATTTAGGCTTCTGTCAGTTAGTGCTGGAGTGCACATTCACTCTGCCAGGCTCTTTAAAAACCATCCAAACAGGGTTTAGAGGGTGACCAATGCCATTTATTGTAAATAATAATATTATATGACTAATTCGTGCCCTAAACATAAACATCAATCTGCTGTGCAGCCATAAAGGGCTGCCAGTTATTCTCGGAAGTGTCCAAACAGGGTAATATAGGGTGACTAATATATATTTATTATATAATAATAATATATATATATATATATATAGATATGCCCTATACATATAACATCAATCTGCTTGTGCAGCCATAAAGGGCTGCCAGTTATTCTATATATAGCGAACGTATAGGATGCACTCACCTTCAGGCAGTGTTTTGGCAGCCGGTTATAACAGATGAACAAACGATCAAGTACTTCTGCAGCTATACTGCACCACTCGTTTAACGATCTACTTAAGCAAAAGTCATTTTTCAGTAGGAACGCATTCTAATTGAGCACGCGTTAGGGCTGTTTTCGCATTTGCTGTGCCACTCATACACACATACACGTGCTGACACCCTTACATAATATGAGGCGGATCGATTACCAGGGAAAGGGCACTGTACGATCAACTGCTCATGACTCAGTTACAAGGCAAAGTATTCCCGGAAAATAACCATGACTCTTAAGAAGGGTTATTAAAATTACGCAAAGCAATAACTTGATTGACATCCTGAAAATGATTTTAATTACGTATGCAAAGTAATGACTTGTGTTCATCCTAGCTGCTTCGACCATGAATCCCGACACCATCTTATCTGTACATGAATATAGTTCGACGGCCATCTGCAAAAACACGCCAGGGCGTTAATGGATAAGTCTGCTCTCATATGACATTACTATAATGAGACGAGCTAAGAAGCTGGCTGAGATAAATATAAAGACATCAAAGCATAGATGACGACGGCCGTATTTGTGAGCGAACGCTTCATGATACAACACCCATGATCTACGTGGTGTTAGCCTCCCACTAATAACCACGTATTTGTGTTTAGTGAGGACCGTAATCCCACTAAAGCTTCACAAGCAAACCACTTCCCTCGGCCCGAATATAACTCTCCCAGACACAGATACTCACCAAACCATTGGTGAACACGTAGGGGATACACTAAGATATATTAAGTATAAAGTATAAAGCTAAAAATATTTTGATCAAACATGTAGTGCTTGGATTGTAGTTCATGATAAGCTGTTCTGTAGGTTTAAGACCATCGGCCAAGAAACAAAGGCATGAATACGTCAATTACCCAAAACTAAATTGTGAAATGCAGTTTGCTTGTGGTTGTTAAAACGTCATATTCCCGGGCGCATCATATGAGATGCAGGTAATGACTGCTTATCGTTTGGGTTGTGCATCGTCTTTTGGCCTCTGATCTTCTCTATGTATATCCTATTCAAATACCTTCATGTCAATGTCGCGTGCAAGACATTAGTCAAAAGCTTTAGAAACTACTCACATGGTTTGTGTATCATAGTCGCAACACAACTCAAATGATCATTCTTAACCGGCAAAACCTAACCTGTATTTTGATAACAATCATATAATCAACAGATTATGAAAGCCTGTGACAATTCACAGATTATAGTCGGGCATGATAGAATTCGCCATATGGAAGTGATGAAATCTGTCTTGCAGCGTTATGCCTGGCAATTTCCGCTATGCTAAGATTGCCATAATATGAATGCCATGGTTACATCGCTGTGCAAAAATGTAAGTTTGATTAGTCAACTACTCTGCAATGCTTTAGTCCACTTCAATATAGTAACTCGCACACAGAAGTGAGAGGTCAGAGACATATAACAACCCAAGCGATTGTAGTCTATTGATGTTTGTAGCCCCTCCAAACGACAACGCTTGATATGGTACAATGATATATTGGATGTTCCTCTTGTAATAATGCAAGCATTGTATGGTGGTTTACGACAGACATGTATTTGGTGGAAGTGAGGTTTGGTTTACCTTGTATGACGCCCAATGTTTTTTTTCTATACATAGGATACCCTGATACACGACATGGGTTAAATAGATATGTGTAATGTTTTTACCAATGAAACACGCAGCCGACTATGTAAAGCATCCATTATACCGGCGTCGGTGACAAACCAAATTGCTTTTTCCATGGAGACAGATAGATAGTTCTCTTCGAAAATGTCGTTCTCACAAAGGGTTCTTACGAGTTAGTTGGCTGCCAGTTTCGTTTCCTGGGGGCACAATTGAAATAGACACATTGTGAATGTAGACAGAATGATACTCAATAACTTAGAAGGCCTGAATTCACAGTTACCCATATACAATATTAGACGTAGAGGTATAATTACAATATAGCTTACAGTAAATCAATAAGGGCTAAAATAAGAACAAATCAGCGATAATCATTTTACTCCACAGATGTACAAAATCCATTGGGCAATTTTTTTCCATAATTTTTTTAATCAAATGTCTCTGGATAGCTTTATAGATACATTCGCGGTGTTAAAGATGTCACGATTGAAAACAATTACATTATAAGCAGTTGAATAAGAATGCAAAGCGAAATCGTATCTATTGTTTGGGTTTCAAAATCTTTGTGTTAGATTAGATTACAGCTTAAATAAAGGCGCAGCCGCTGTTTAAAGAGCTATGACGTTGATGGTGAAATGTCACACCTTATCTACTGATCCTCACGATGCCTCGCGTAAAGAGTCCTATTTGCTCTTCCTCAATGTCTGAAGCATATTGCGCGGTTGTAACAGTTGGATGCTGTAAAACAGTTTGCTCAGCTGAGTTGACTTATGATAAGAGCACACAGCTTATGAAACAACGTTTCTTTGGATTTATTTCTTGCATTTCACCGTCGCCGTTTTGCGTTCAACAAATATCATCTACAATGCGCATCAATTATCAACGATACGCTGAATAACTTTAACATTAATGACGTATACATGTACTATGTTACTTCTGTCATAACATTGGCCTATTATTAACCCACCTGCACACCCCAGTTATTGATTTGTGCAAGATTACGTAGATTGTCAGAACAACACCTCGCTTTTGAAGCGCATTGATTATTTCCAGGTACCTACATATGTGTGTGATGTAATGAAATAATCTCCGTGTCTGATTCGTTAGCATATCAAATTATGTGCACTGCGTGGGATTGTCACCATGCCAACTGATTAAGCTGCAGGTATTTGAGTGCACGATTAATGATTGTATCATCAATTTAACTACCAAATTTAGGAACAACATCATTCACGCAGTGAAATCTGTTTCGTAACCTGAAACGTCAATTTAAATGATGATAAGACAAAGGCTCTCCAATATGCTAGCACATAAAAAAAGCAATGATCGTCAGCGACACCCAACTAGCTTCAAATTTATTTGCAAGCTTAACACCCACGTCAGCTAAGGCAATGATTAAGAAGAAGAAAGTTTATAATGTTGTGATAATTTATACCCAGGCCATTAAGGGTATACGACCATTCGGGGTTCAAAGAGGCGAAAAGTGGGGCACTCACTATTCAATCACACGACAACAGCTGTATTAAAACTCGGAACTTCACAGACGAGCAGTAAACCGGACACCATTCATGCAGCCAATACTAAAATCAATGGCTCACCGTCAGTGCCAGACAGCTCATCAACAGCAGCCAATGAACCCTACTCAAGCATCAGATTATGCATTCTTTTTCCTTTTTACAGAGGCTCACTTGTCGCATAATACACCCGTGGTGGTAATCATCTTCCCAGGAGGGTCGCATTTATTACATTTTATCCACACTGAGAGCGGTCACTGTGATGAACATCTTCGCATGACCATGGCCAAATGTAAAACAAGGATATCTGTTGGACGTCATGCGAGATATACGCCATGTGTATGTGTATTTTCTCCTTTGTTAATGTTTTCAATGCTGATTATACCATTTTACTTGTTTGCAATGTCTATCTGGGTTTAGAGCGACGAATCTTTCCTCCAGTTCGTGCACATTATGCTTTGCGTTTAATATTTGATAGTATAAGCAGTCCACAATTGATCAGATAGCATATCCGACGAAATAAGACGCCAAGCATGAATTACCTGCTTTAACTCGAACTCCAACATTTTGTAAAATGATGTATGATGCATGCTTGAGTTTTACAAAAAAATGACGTTATTAACGCAGCCCAAGTAATCTTGATTGTACCTGACAATGTACCCGCAGCATTATTTGGCAGACATATATAACATGGATTGACAGTGTGATGAAGTTGCTATTCTTGAGAAGCAATACTGGAAAATTGTCATTCTGGTCCGGCTGCAAATTACACAAAGGTTTCTACTTGATATTGGGTTAATATTGTGCAGTAAAAAATAAGTTTGAATATTAATCGATGTTTTCCAATGCGCATCAATAATACCATTGTAATTGGAAAAGTGGCAGTAAGTAAGTCTGCACCCACTGAACAATACACATGGCTTGCTATATAGCGATGCATGTGTTTTCTGTAAGTTCAACGCTCATACATTAAATCTTTACAGCCAGATAGGGCTTCCGTTAGTGCTCTCATAAATGCATCAATCATGCAAAGGCCAACACGAACAATGATATCCATACGGGGATATTGGAAGGGTATAACTTAACACTTTTTACAGGGCTTCACGTTTTCAGTGTATCCTCTCATTACCATAAATTATTTTATCAGAAGAAAGGATATATGTCGTGAGGATATTATGGACGGAAAACGCCAGGTAGAGACGATTGTTTTCTTAATACTAAACTTTATATTAATTTTAATCTATGGTTCATTTGACAATATTAAGATTACGATCTTGCTTCTTTGTACATATAACTAGCTGACAAAGACACTGTCGCACTATAATAGACAGCTTAATTGCCCCAATTGCTGCTCGGGAGATTCTAACAGCAAATGATGGAGAACACCCTAGTCAACCGAATGACACAACAGTCTCACCATCGAACCCGAAACGCTCCCATATTAAACGTTCACAATTTTCATCCACGATATTCAACATAATCGAATCCATTGAAAACTATGAATTTGTATTAATTGGTGATACTAACGCTTTCGAGCATTGCAGCGGACAAACTAACAAAATGCCTTGAGAAACGGTTCGATTGCTCATTTGGCATACACATTGGCATAAAATGTTTGTTTCCGCACTTTCAACATGGTCAATGGTTATCTATCACAGCCGCAGTGCACTACAGTTGTTACATATGGCATACTGCTGCTTGCCGATAACAGCGACCGTCTTGTATCTCGCATTAGCATGATAATTGATGCTGTATTAGCCTAAATAATGAGCGCCTTATAGGTGTCCTGAGAGGCTCTCCGTGATAGCATTGATACATCATTAGCAGAACTTTTCGTTCTGAGAAATTCACCAGTTCTATGCCACCGAAGGCTTTAGGATATATGTTTATATTACCTATCTAAAACAGTATAAGTGCCTTCATCGGCGCAGATGAAGACTTGCTGATACATAAAACTTCCACTACTAACATCCTCATTGGTACACCTTACTTAATTTCTAAGCAAGTTAACTTACTCCACTCAACCTGCAGACCAAGCTTAAGTGCCTTCTCTTATGGAACCATGGGGCGAAACTACTCTTCTCATCCAATATATTTAGCGCCCACCCTTCTTGCAAACTAATCAAACTATGACACCTGCCAAACTATCATCCTCCAGTAAACTACCCTATCCAACTTACTACACCGTCTGATAAAACACAAATACCACCCCCTATTGAAGTCACAGATAGAACATGTAGCTAATTGATGAATTATGCAGAGCAACTTTCATGCTTTTAAGCGCTCGAAAGAATACCTTCCATTTCATTAGCACAACACGTCCTCAGATATTTTATTAAGCGCACCATGTTAACATCGAAAGAACATTTCGGAAAGCTGGCATGAAAATGAAGCTTTAAAAATGTACCAGGTTGATGCATTTGGTACTTGAATCCGTAGCCCAAGGAAAACCGAGGCTAAATGATCTTTGGAATGGATCTGTATACTAAATGCAGGTGCTGCGTGTCGTGTGATCCGTCATAGATTCAATGACTTGCATAGTGCAGGCTGGGGGGAATGTGTACCTCATCTCAACGAATCTACTGTCGGACTAAATACACCCCATATGTAATAAACTAAATGTAATAGACCTTGTATAACATATAAGAGGCATTCTATGCATCACATCACTGTGTGTGCACGAGAACCAGCTATGTCTATCCCAGCAAACATGTTAAGGCCGAACTCAATCAATATGTTTGACTGAATGATGTGGCAAATTTGTCATGTTCAGTGGAGCATTTCACAGAAACGCATTTGCATCGTTTCTTCTTCCAGTATAGCAAAAGGCATTTGTAATGTCATACAGATCGATTACCTAACAGACAGCATTGCGCAACAGAGCCAGCTGCTGTGCGTCTGATTAACAGCCTGAGGTTCAATAGTTCACAGGAAAATACCTGAGCCCCTCTAACAAAGGATCTGGCGATTGCCTCGAGCAATTTCACGATCGACTTCACCCAATAGAGTTCACCACGTATGCAAAGCATGTGGTCAAAACTACAGGCCATTTCACGAAAGGTGACATCGTCTTTTGGGTGCCAAGTATGCAGTTCGGCGATCTGTTGATTAAGATGTCAATCCCTAATCATATGATTAAACCAATATTCATATCTGCTCAATGTTGATGTATAATACATGATGGAACTGTGATTATGAAAACGCATCTAGTATGCAATAATGGTTCGCACGAAGCTGGAACCGCACTTTGCCGGAAATAAACAAAACCAGAGTAAACCTCTAGAAACCTGAACTTTTAACTCAACGAATTTTTAAATCTTGTATCAATAACATCGGGGCAGTGTTCCTTTGTTCGCATTTTATTTAATATGTTGTGTGTAGTTTCCCAGGTATATACATTAACCAAGTAGTCGCATAGATTAAGCAGCATTAAATGCCTCAGTGTTGAATCCTGTTTGGCGATATTTACGATTCTGTATGACCAACGCACAAGGCATTAGGATGATAACTTAAGAGTACTGCAAACATATTACAAAAAATAATAGGGAAACACAGAGAAAACACCCATGTATTGTTGCATAGTTCAGCTGATTGTTATTTATGCAATATTAACGACCATGAAAATGCAATGATGTTTAATTGAGACCGCAAACCTCCTCATATAATTTCCCTTTAATCGCAAATGACTCACAGCGACCTATGCCTGACAGCGGAACTAAGAGATTGTATGTTAACCAGAAATCTTCTTGAATGCATTTGACCTCTGATCCCAGAGTGAACGCTATGATTGCAAACAACATAAGTGCATGTAGTGCAGATCAGAATTCATATGTCTAAGTCTTTTATGTTCTTACTGGTCTCAATGTCCGGCAGCATACTCCAACAAGCTTTCAAATTACATGCAGCCTTAAGTAGCTTGTGGGAAGACACACCCACGTTAACTGAGGTAATAATTAATAAACAAAATGGATATTATACACTTATTCGGAACCCTGGGCCTTGCGGTCAAATGACCAGCCTGGGTGTCAAGAGGCTAAGATGGAAAGGTTAGTGATAATGCAGGCAAGCATCGTATGTCATTGGCTCAATTAAGTGACACATTGTTTTGTTCTATGTATGACCTTTACACGCAGAATTCTCGTTTGCGTTCTTAGAACAGATTCACATCCCCAACCCACATTCTTGGCATATTGTTACTGACACAAACAACCACACACATGAAGACACACAGACAACCACACCTCTCTCTCACACACACACACACACACACACACACACACACACACACACACACACACACACACACACACACACACACACACACACACACATACACACACACACACACACACACACACACACACCGACACACACAAACACACACATACACAGACAAACACACACACCCACACACCACACACATATATATATATATATATATATATATATATATATATATATATATATAAATATATATATATATCTATATCTATCTATATACATATATATATTTATATATATATGCCTATATGGCACAAAAAATAAAATCTCCCTATGTCTATAGATGTATATATATAGATAGAATCTATATCTAGACGATCTGATTTATCTATATAGAGATGGATATATATATATATCTCTCTATCTATAGATCTATATGTATCTATATATCTATTTTTATCTATATCTCATATGCCTATATGGCCCAAAAAAATAAAATATAAAGATGTAATATAGATGTATTATCTCTATCTCTCTCTCTATATATATATGATATCTCTCTACGATAGATATCCTCTCTATCTAATCTCTATCCTCTATCTATATCTCTCTCTCTATATATCGTCTCTATCTATATATCTATCTCTAATCTGTTTATTTTTCTCGGCTCATATATGCCATATATGTTTAAAGATTCGGGCAAATATAGTAAGCAATATCGATAGTAGTATAGTAAACGCACCTTAGTCCCTCACATCTTGTCCCTAGAAGCGCGAACATAGAGGAAACAGTTGCTGCGATTCCACCCCAACAGGTTCTTGGACACCTTGTCCCTTTAAGAAGAATTTTGGCAACAACAGTAGTGATCCCACAGCCATAGTGAGAGCGACCAGCAAGCAGAGCTTTGACGCTGACCCATACAACTTCTAACTAGCCTCCCACCATCTCTTAGCCCTTAACGTTTTTTCAATCTACATTTTTTGGATCATGACAAATTTGGAACAGGTGGATTTGGCCTTCCGAGGAGATCAAGTCGTTCGTTGATGTCGAGAATAGTGGGACCTGCGGTATACTCGGGAGGTTTTTCCGCTGCCTAGGGGTCGAGCATCTCCTGTTTAGTTGGAGGGATGTTCTTTCATATTTGGTGCAGACGTACCTATGCCTTTCCGTTTTAAAATATCTTTTTCAGGAAGCTCACCCCGAAGGTCGTTGATTTCTGGCGCACACTATCAACTTCTTTTTTTATATCAGTGGCATACCAGCAGACAAAGATTTCGCTGACCTCTGGGTTTGCTACAACAAATCACTGCAAATTTCCCACTGCCTGCATGGAGACGTAGCGCCGCTGTTGCAGCAGGCATACACAGAGACCTCCAAGGGCGTTTATCCCGCAGCTGGCACCCCGGGATAGTGGAAGGTTTTTTCGGGTGCTTGTTGGGACAGTTAACGTGTTCTGCAAGGTTCCCGGCCTCGAAGTTCCTAACAACCTGGATAAAAGCATTGCTGCGGTTGTGACTACATTTTCTGAACGGAAAATGCCTGAGGATTCGGTTTTGCACTTGATATTAGACGGTTTGCAAACAAAGAGCCGGACGAAGCGTATTCCAACGTGTGCAGCATATGGACAGGGCATCGATCTCCTTCTGATGCGATTGACATGACCTCTGTCGCCTGGTACACAAAGGATTTCCCCGATGCCTAAAAATGTATTTGCCAGTTTAATGAGCAGTCATGTTTCCTATGTCAGCCTCTTTGATTAGTGTATGTGCGATGAAATGGCATCGACATGGACGCAATATTAGAGATATACGAACCCAAAATTCCAATTAACAACTTACCCAGTGTACCCACATCTTTGGACGCATAAACAGGAAGTAACTGATGTGCTATCTGCAAATCACACAAACAATGACATTAAAGCATCAATAAGTTCACAATATGGTCTCTATGAAGAGCCACAATGGACCGCCCCACCGCAAAAGCAACATAAGTTATTGTCCAGCAACTTTAAGTGCATTTGTGGGCCGAAAAATGAAAGCAGAGAACAACTGATATGCCTTGCAACTGAGCTCTTCTGTAAGTTGCAAATATCGGTGCTGTCCCATTCATTGTCTCAGAATGACAATTTATTCAATTACTCTCAGCTCATCCGCCCTTAAATAGCTTCGTTGAAGTAAGAGAGACAATGATCACATCCTATAATAAATAAATCCGTTGAGGGCTTGGCTTTATATTGCTTTCTAACATCCACATAAAATTGCTGTCGTTTAGAATGTTGATAAACACCAGAACTTCTTTATACATGCTGGATATCTATCATCATGGTCTACCACTGGGTCAATGTGTTTCTAATGTTAGATGGAAACATTGTCATGGGAATGGCCCGACATGAACTTGTCATTAATTTGCATCTAAGGGATACAATCGCTTCAGGAAATATATAATTATATATTTTATATTTAAAATTTCATCAGCTCTTATATCGGCGTATGTGAAAGAGTCAGTCCTTTTCAATACATAAAACCCCCACTACTAACATCCCCCTCGGTACACCATAATTCATTACCTAGTCGAAGTACCCTGCTAATTAACTTGTTCCACTAACCCTGCAGACCAAACTTAAGTCCCTTGCCTTGTTTAAACACGGGGCGAAACAACTCTTCTCATCCACCCTACCCTCCCCCTCCCTGCAAACTTATCTAACTACGTCACCTGCTAGACTATCCTCCTCCTGTAAACTAACCCATCGAACCAACCCGTCTGGTCAAGATACAATTCCAGCGTTCCTACATGAGGATGCTGACCTAAATTTGCTAACTAACTTAGCTACCATGATGGCGTTACGCCTTACAAACTCTGCTATTCTATTGCCGCATCTAATTGAATATCGAGCCCATTTAATTTCACAATGAGAGGCGCATTCGTGATCTACTTCATTATAAAACATTAACTTTTATCATTTGACATGTTGACACAGCTATCTTAACCATACAATAAGCAGCAAATCGTTTACTTCTCTGATATATTCTGCACGTCCACCAATGCGTAACTCCACTTCCAGTTTTAAGCTAGCGTACATTCAATGCTTACAATGCTTCCTACCGATTTACAAATATGTATTTCACGCGACAGGATATTATTGAAGCCTGCCAATTGTGGCTACATGCAGCGTTTTTCTTTAACCCTTATATTACATCAAAGATTAAAAAAGTGACGTACTGATATATAAACGCCTTAGTTAAACAAAAATGCGGGTTGTAATAGGCGCCACCCAATTGCGATAGCAAGGAACGCATGGTGCTTACCAGCAGTAATAGTGTATAAATACTTGATATTTGATAATTGCAAATTTTTAAAGTTTTGCTGATATGCACCGGGGTACCACACCATACAAGGGTGTGTCTACCTTTTAGAATAATGGTATCTTGGTAAATCAACATTAAGCTAATTACTCTGTCCGTTATTAATGCCTGTTCATTTGCCTGCATAATTTTCTATAGTACTGTATATTAATCATGCAGAAAATATATTTAGTGCTGTGCTACATATAGCATTTATTGTAGTTATTAGTCAAATATGAAGCTGACCAACTGGCAAAAATATGTAGTAGAGCCTGTGAAAGGCCAGCTTTGGCGTTAGCTGTGTCACTCACTCACTCACTCACTCACTCACTCACTCACTCACTCACTCACTCACTCACTCACTCACTCACTCACTCACTCACTCACTCACTCACTCACTCACTCACTCACTCACTCACTCACTCACTCACTCACTCACTCACTCACTCACTCACTCAATCACACACTCACTCACTCTCTCTCTCTCACCCACACACACCCACAAACACACCCAAATACACACACCCACAACGCCACCCCCCTAACCCTCTCTCTCACCCTGACCCGCTCTCAGCTTCGTCTTTGACAGATCTGCCACTTCTTATAAATATAAAAAGACTAAGAGGTTTACTGGGAAAATTTTATGTATTTAGTTTGATAATCCGATACTGTCACAGATCAGTCAACACCGGTTCTTGTCCAGCGATGGATAATCTCTATGCATTTGTACTCAACCCTGATCGATCAGGCTGTAACATATCCACTTGTGAAGGTGAGCGATGGCTATATGTTGAAATCTACCTATCTAAGTTACAAAGGTCATCACACTAGCACAACATGCCGTGTGCTTTTCAATATGATCATAAACATCCATCGATTACCTCAGGGTTGGAATAGCATTTGTCGATGGGAATCAAAACAGTTGTCTTAAATGCTGCTTGTGTGGCCCTTGCTATCAGTATATTGTACTATTTGAAGCCATACATGCATCATGTGCGATCAAGCCGTGCAGAATATCTGTCGGTAACATGATCGGTTAGTATGGCAAAGACTTAACGAACGGCCTCTACTAACTCATTTGTACATTTACGTCCTCCTCTTTTTCATCCAGCATTCAAGAAGCCTTCCGTAATATCAGATGGATCAATATCCCTCAGAAAGGTCACTGTGCAGCCAAACCAGCTTTTGGTGAGTCCGAAGTTCAATAGTTCGCTTGATAACATTGGCAGCGACGAATAGTAATCATGGGAAAATACCTCCGGCCTATCAATCAAGGAACTAATGTCATTAAGGCAAAAATGATTGGCATTATGCCACATTGTATTACATATACAAGGAAAGAGCCTTTGCCATTGCAATTAATGCAACGAATTCCGACTCCGTCTTTTAAGTGTGTGAACGCAGCTCGACAGCAATCTCTTTGGCTAAGACCTGTCGCAGCCAATAGCCATACTACTCCCCTATTATGAATCAATGGTAGGCAGGGAGGAAGGCAATTTGCAATGACAAAACAGCCAGCCTATCCCCGAATTAAACCCATATTAAACGCTAACACGAATTCATCTCTTATTCAACATAAGAGAGAAACGGAAAACGTTGAAATTGTTTAATTGGTGAACTAACGCTTTCGAGCATTGCAATGGACAAAGTAACAAAATGACAAATAAACGGTTCGAGATCTTTGGCATGAATGTTGGCATAAAATGTGTGTTTGTGTACGCGGAACATCCGGTAGTCTATTCTACAGCAGTTGCAGTGCACTACAGTTCTTTTCTATGCATACCGCTGCTTGCCGATAACAGAGACCGTCTTGCGATCTCGCATTACACATGAGAATTGATGCTGAGGTATTAGCCTAAGGTCATGAAGGCCTTATATACGTTGTCCTGAGAGCGCTGTCCGTGATAGCACGATACATCATTACAGAAGTTTATCGTTCTTGATGAAGCACGTCACCAGTTCTATGCCACCGAAGGCTTTATGATATATGTTCAGTCATTACCTGCCATCTATCTAAACAGTATAAGTGCCTTCATCGGCGCAGATGAAGACTTGCTGATACATAAAACTTTCACTACTAACATCCTCATTGCCTCACCACTGTACATAAATTTCTAAGCAAGTCAACTTACTCCACAAACAACTTTGTGACCAAGCGTTTGCGTTAACAATCATGGAAGCATGATGCGTCTACTACTCGAGGCCATCATGATATATTTTGCAGCTGCCTTCTTACAAACTAATCAACACCTGTTTAACGATCCTCTCATCCAGTAAAAGGAGGAAGCAGGTGTCTACCAGAATGTATGAAACAAAGAACAGGTATTACTGATCCAGTTTATGAACAAATAAATCGGAGCGGATATGATGGAGTTTGAATGTACCCATATTTACACTGCCTTACACATCACTTATACGTTCAGATATAAGCGTGGCCATTGTTTATGAAGAAAACTGGACCGCCACAATCTGGCGAACATTTTGCTCGTATGTATCCGATATATCATGCGGTAGCAAGCACATTTTTCAGTTTTATAATAGAATAATTGCCATGTAATCTTACTTTAGAACATGACACAATATGATATCATGCGTAAATGAAATTGGCGTTATGGTTCAACTTCCTCAGACCAATCTACACTGTGCAATCGCATCCATCAAGTACGCAATTTCTAACCGTGTAGAGAACATGGTTGAAACATCAATGGATAGATCGCTTCTGGCGATGGATTGGTCAAAAGCATGATACTTACAGCGTTACCAGCACGATGTCTATCATGGAAAGTACCACCCCCTATTGAAGTCACAGATTGAACATGTAGCTAATTGATGAAATATGCACAGCAACTTTCCTGCTTTTAAGCGCTCGGAAAGAATACCTTCCATTTCATTAGCACAACACGTCCTCAGGTATTTTATTAAGCGCACCATGTAAACATCGACAGAACATTCTGACAAGTGGCATAAAAATGCAGCTTTAAAAAGCAACAAGTTGATGCATTTGGTACTTGAATCCGTAGCCGACGCTAAATTATCTTTGGAAGGGATCTGTATACTAAATGTATGTGCTGCGTCTCATGTGACCCATTATAGATTTAATGACTTGCATAGTGCAGCCCGAGGCAATGTGTACCTCATCTCAATTATTCCACTGTCGGACTAAATTCATGGATATGTAATTAACTAAATGTAATAGACCTTCAAGAACATATAAGAGGCATTCTATGCATCACATCAGTGTGTGTGCACGAGAACCAGCTATGTCCATCCCAGCAAACATGTTAAGGCCGAATTGACTGTATGATGTGGTAAATTTGTCATGTTCAGTGGAGCATTTCACAGAAACGCATTTGCGTCGTTTCTTCTTCCAGCATTGCAAAAGACATATGTAATGTCAAACAGATCGATTACCTTACAGACTGCATTGCGCAACAGAGCCAGCTGCTGTGCGTCTGATTGACAGTCTGAGGTTCAATAGTTCGCACGAAAATACCCGAGCCCCTCTATCAAAGGATCTGACGATTGTCTCGAGCAATTTTAACGATTGACTTCACCCAATAGAGTTCACCACGTATGCAAAGCATGTGGTCAAAACTACAGGCCATATCATAAAAGGTGACATCGTCTTTTGGGTGCCAAGTATGCAGTTCGGCGATCTGTTGATTAAGATATCAATCCCTAATCATATGATTAAACCAATATTCATATCTGCTTAATGTTGATGTATAATACATGATGGAACTGTGATTATGAAAACGCATCTAGTATGCAATAGTGGTTCGCACGGAGCTGGAACCGCACTTTGCCGGAAATAAACAAAACCAGAGTAAACCTCTAGAAACCTGAACTTTTAACTCAACGAATTTTTAAATCTTGTATCAATAACATCGGGGCAGTGTTCCTTTGTTCGCATTTTATTTAATATGTTGTGTGTGGTTTCCCAGGTATATACATTAACCAAGTAGTCGCATAGATTAGGCAGCATTAAATGCCTCAGTTTTGAATCCTGTTTGGCGATATTTACGATTCTGTATGACCAACGCACAAGGCATTAGGATGATAACTTAAGAGTACTGGAAACATATTACAAAAAATAATTGGGAAACACAGAGAAAAAACCCATGTATTGTTGCATAGTTCAGCTGATTGTTATTTATGCAATATTAACGACCATGAAAATGCAATGACGTTTAATTGAGACCGCAAACCTCCTCAAATAGTTTCCCTTTAATCGCAAATGACTCACAGCGACATATGCCTGACAGCGGAACTAAGAGATTGTATGTTAACCAGAAATATTCTTGAATGCATTTGACCTATGATCCCAGAGTGAACGCTATGATTGCTAACAACATTGGTGCATGTAGTGCAGATCAGAAGTAATATGTCTATGTCTTTTATGTTCTTACTGGTCTCAATGGCCGGCAGCATACTCCAACAAGCTTTCAAATTACCTGCAGCCTTAAGTAGCTTGTGGGAAGACACACCCACGTTAACTAAGGTAATAATTAATAAAATAAATGGATATTATACAGTTATTCGGAACCCTGGGCCTTGCGGTCAAATGACCAGCCTGGGTGTCAAGAGGCTAAGATGGAAAGGTTAGTGATAATGCAGGCAAGCATTGTATTTCATTGGCTCGGGTTAGCATAATTAATAACAAACCTCCACCCACAGCCCTCAATTAAGTGACACATTGTTTTGTTCTATGTGTGACCTTTACACGCAGAATTGTCGTTTGCGTTCTAAGAACAGATTCACATCCCCAACCAACATTCTTGGCATATTGTCACTGACACAAACAACCACACACATGCAGACACACAGACAACCACCCCTCACACACACACACACACACACACACACACACACACACACACACACACACACACACACACACACACACACACACACACACACACACACACACACACACACACACACACACACACACACACACACACACACACACACACATACACAGACAAACACACACACACACACACACACACACACATATATATATATATATATATATATATATATATATATATATATATATATATATATATATATATATATATATATATATATATATATATATATATATATATATATATATATATATATATATATATATATATATATAGATATATATATATATATATATATATATATGCATATATGGCCCCAAAAAATACAAAATATGTATAATGTATATATATATATATATATATATATATATATATATATATATATATATATATATATATATATATATATATATATATATATATATATATATATATATATATATATATATATATATATATATATTTATTTTTATTGGCCATATATATATAAAGATATATATATATATCGATATAGTATAGTAAACGCACCTTATCCCCTCACATCTTGTCCCTAGAGCGAACATAGAGGAAACAGTTGCTGCGATTCCACCCCAACAGGTTCTTGGACACCTTGTCCCTTTAAGAAGAATGGTGGCAACAACAGTAGTGATCCCATAGCCATAGTGAGAGCGACCAGCAAGCAGAGCTTTGACGCTGACCATACAACTTCTAACTAGCCTCCCACCATCTCTTAGCCCTTAACGTTTTCAATCTACATTTTTTGATCATGACAAATTTGGAACAGGTGGATTTGGCCTTTCGAGGAGATCAAGTCGTTCGTTGATGTCGAGAATAGTGGGACCTGCGGTATACTCGGGAGGTTTTTCCGCTGCCTAGGGGTCGAGCACCTCCTGTTTGGTTGGAGGGATGTTCTTTCATATTTGGTGCAGACGTACCTATGCCTTTCCGTTTTAAAATATCCTTTTCAGCAAGCTCACCCCGAAGGTCGTTGATTTCTGGCGCACACTATCAGCTTCTTTTTTTCTATCAGTGGCATACCAGCAGACAAAGATTTCGCTGACCTGGGTTTGCTACAACAAATCACTACAAATTTCCCACTGCCTGTATGGAGACGTAGCACCGCGGGTGCAGCAGGCACCCCGGGATGGTGGAAGGTTTTTCCGGGTGCTTGTTGGGACAGTTAACGTGTTCTGCAAGGTGCCCGGCCTCGAAGTTCCTAACAATGGATAAAAGCATTGCTGCGGTTTGTGAATACACTTTCTGAACGTAAAATGCCTGAGGATTCGGTTTTGCACTTGATATGTCAGACGGTTTGCAAACAAAGAGCCGGACGAAGCGTATTCCAACGTGTGCAGCATATGGACAGGGCAACGATCTCCTTCTGATGCGATTGACATGACCTCTGTCGCCTGGTACACAAAGGATTTACCCAGTGCCTAAAAATGTATTTGCCAGTTTAATGAGCAGTCATGTTTCCTATGTCAGCCTCTTTGATTAGTGTATGTGCGATGAAATGGCATCATCGGCAGAGGATACGAACCCACATACGCTCTCTATACAACGTCGAACCAACAGGTACACAAATATAATACACTCATTATCAAGTACATTTATTGGTACCGTCACAACTAGCTGTTCACAACATCACTATGAGTGCATCTGCATAATCAAAGTTTACAATTAAACAACTTACCCAGTGTACCCACATCTTTGGACGCATAAACAGGAAGTAACTGATGTGCTATCTGCAATCACACAAACAATGACATTAAAGCAACCAGCCACATCAATAAGTTCACAATATGGTCTCTATGAAGAGCCACAATGGACCGCCCCACCGCAAAGCAACATAAGTTATTGTCCAGCAACTTTAAGTGCATTTGTGGGCCGAAAAATGAACGCAGAGAACAACTGATATGCCTTGCAACTGAGCTCTTCTGTAAGTTGTAAATATCGGTGCTGTCCCATTCATGGTCTCAGAATGAAAATTTATTCAATTACTCTCAGCTCATTCGCCCTTAAATAGCTTCGTTGAAGTAAGAGAGACAATGATCACATCCTATAATAAATAAATCCGTTGAGGGCTTGGCTTTATATTGCTTTTTAACATCCAGATAAAATTGCTGTCGTAGAATGTTGATAAACACCAGAACTTCTTTATACATGCTGGATATCTATCATCATGGTCTACCACTGGGTCAATGTGTTTCTAATGTTAGATGGAAACATTGTCATGGGAATGGCCCGACATGAACTTGTCATTAATTTGCATCTAAGGGATACAATCGCTTCAGGAAATATATAATTATATATTTTATATTTAAAATTTCATCAGCTCTTATATCGGCGTATGTGAAAGAGTCAGTCCTTTTCAATACATAAAACTCCCACTACTAACATCCCCCTCGGTACACCATAATTCATTACCTAGTCGAAGTACCCTGCTAATTAACTTGCTCCACTAACCCTCCAGACCAAACTTAAGTCCCTTGCCTTGTTTAAACACGGGGCGAAACAACTCTTCTCATCCACCCTACCCTCCCCCTCCCTGCAAACTTATCAAACTACGTCACCTGCTAGACTATCCTCCTCCTGTAAACTAACCCATCGAACCAACCCGTCTGGTCAAGATACAATTCCAGCGTTCCTACATGAGGATGCTGACCTAAATTTGCTAACTAACTTAGCTACCATGATGGCGTTACGCCTTACAAACGCTGCTATTCTATTGCCGCATCTAATTGAATATCGAGCCCATTTAATTTCACAGAGAGGCGCATTCGTGATCTACTTCATTATAAAACATTAACTTTTATCATTTGACATGTTGACACAGCTATCTTAACCATACAATAAGCAGCAAATCGTTTACTTCTCTGATATATTCTGCACGTCCACCAATGCGTAACTCCACTTCCAGTTTTAAGCTAGCGTACATTTAATGCTTACAATGCTTCCTACCGATTTACAAATATGTATTTCACGCGACAGGATATTATTGAAGCCTGCCAATTGTGGCTACATGCAGCGTTTTTCTTTAACCCTTATATTACATCAAAGATTAAAAAAGTGACGTACTGATATATAAAAGCCTTAGTTAAACAAAAATGCGGGTTGTAATAGGCGCCACCCAATTGCGATAGCAAGGAACGCATGGTGCTTACCAGCAGTAATAGTGTATAAATACTTGATATTTGATAATTGCAAATTTTTAAAGTTTTGCTGATATACACCGGGGTACCACACCATACAAGGGTGTGTCTACCCTTTAGAATAATGGTATCTTGGTAAATCAACATTAAGCTAATTACTCTGTCCGTTATTAATGCCTGTTCATTTGCCTGCATAATTTTCTATAGTACTGTATATTAATCATGCAGAAAATATATTTAGTGCTGTGCTACATATAGCATTTATTGTAGTTATTAGTCAAATATGAAGCTGACCAACTGGCAAAAATATGTAGTAGCTGTGTCACTCACTCACTCACTCACTCACTCACTCACTCACTCACTCACACTCACACTCACACTCACTCACTCACTCACTCACTCACTCACTCACTCACTCACTCACTCACACTCACTCACTCACTCACTCACTCACTCACTCACACACTCACTCACTCACTCACTCACTCTCTCTCTCTCTCTCACCCACACACACCCACAAACACACCCAAATACACACACCCACAACGCCACCCCCCTAACCCTCTCTCTCACCCTGACCCGCTCTCAGCTTCGTCTTTGACAGATCTGCCACTTCTCATAAATATAAAAAGAAAATTTTATGTATTTAGTTTGATAATCCGATACTGTCACAAATCAGTCAACACCGGTTCTTGTCCAGCGATGGATAATCTCCATGCATTTGTACTCAACCCTGATCGACCAGGCTGTAACATATCCACTTGTGAAGGTGAGCGATGGCTATATGTTGAAATCTACCTATCTAAGTTACAAAGTTCATCACACTAGCACAACATGCCGTGTGCTTTTCAATATGATCATAAACATCCATCGATTACCTCAGGGTTGGAATAACATTTGTCGATGGGAATCAAAACAGTTGTCTTAAATGCTGTTTGTGTGGCCCTTGCTATCAGTATATTGTACTATTTGAAGCCATACATGCATCATGTGGGATCAAGCCGTGCGGAATATCTGTCGGTAACATGATCGGTTAGTATGGCAAAGACTTAACGAACGGCCTCTACTAACTCATTTGTACATATACATCCTCCTCTTTTCATCCAGCATTCCAGAAGCCTTCCGTAATATCAGATGGATCAATATCCCTCATAAAGGCCACTGTGCAGCCAAACCAGTTTTGTGAGTCCGAAGTTCAATAGTTCGCTTGATAACATTAGCAGCGACGCATAGTTATACCGGGGAAATACCCTAGCCTATCAATCAACTACAGATTGTCTAAAGCAATTAATCGATCGTCATAATGCCAAGGACTTGCATTACATATACAAGGAAAGAGCCTTTGCCAATGCAATTAATGCAACGAATGATGGATCCGCCTTTTAAGTGTTTGAACGCAACTCGATATCAATCTCGTTGACTAAGACTAGTCGCAGCCATAGCAATGACTACTAACCTGTTGTGAATAAATGGTAAGCTGGGAATGGGAAATTCACACTGAAATAGCAACAAGAACCAGACTTCCCTCCTTTCAACCCAACTACGACCCAAATTTAAATCCATAACTCTCAACCTAGTCCGGGATGGATTCGAAAATCATGGAAATATTGAAAATAAACAAAATAAAGAGAGTATAAAGCCCACTGCAAATACAAGTAGACAGTAGCGTCCCCTGGCCTTGATGCTGATCATCAGATCAACAGGTGCAGGAAGTTTCTTCTCTGATCCAGGGCATCGTATTAAAAATACTATCATTGATATATCTGGCACTAGCTGTCCATGATTCAATAAGCTCTATCTGACTAAATCTAATCTAAGCGAGTGATGCAGGATATATAGCTATTATCAATTACACCATAAGAATGTACCAAAGGCATTTGGTCTGATCCACCGACTCTCTCAAATAAATGATATGCAGGATTCTTTCTATTTTTAAATGGACCGAAAAGGTTACAAATTTAACAAGTGTTTATGCGTAGTTATTGAAATGATCGACCGTTTTTAGAGCTGAGTTATATTAACACCATTGTCACGTTTTACAACATGAGCTGAGTTATATTAACACCATTGTCACGTGTCAATCAATACAACATGGCCGAATGGGTGTTTCCTTGGTGTTAACATATGTTTGCAAAACGGCATTTTATGGCTGCGACGCCCTACTGAAGAACATAACAACATGGAATACGCAATGTTTCACTTTGGTAACCGTCGGCAATGCCATCAATTTGATGCACCAAACCGCATAACAATCAACCCCTGTAAAAACCAGCCGTATCCAGTTCAAAGAACTTGGCGTTCGACTGAAAATGTTTTGCCCATATTCAGTGATAACAATATAGCAGCGTAGTTTTCTCTCAGTAATCGATGTTTCCCCTTGCATGATCCTTTCAACATTAACAGAGGTATGTTCTGCACGACAACACGAAGCATCAATAAAGAACGGTATGATGCAGATCAGTTTTTCTATGAAGCACCCAGGGCACCGGATTCAGAGACAAGCAGTCTCTGATTCTGGCTGCCGTTGTACACAAAACGGTTCAGTCTTTCCGACGGATAATTTATATTTGATATAAGAAGGTGATACAGTGCTGAGGAAATAACATGAAGAAATGTTAACATATTGTTACCCGCTAGCAGACCGACATTTGTACCGAATACATCCATACTTTAGGTCTCGCGTACAAGATATTTTTCATCGTTATTTATGTGTTATTATGTCAACGCTTAAATGCTTAACATTATGTAGCGAGGAGTACTTGCTCAAATAAACCGTGGCACACCAGGGCAGGGCTTTTTTTAATGATGCCAATACGAAGCGTGTAACATCAAAACAAAACACAATATGACATCAGCCGTAAATGAAATTGGCATTATAGTTCAACTTCTTTGGACCAATCTACACTGTGCATCATTGTTTTCCTGGCAACCCAATCCCTTAAGTGAACAATTTCGAACCGCGTAGAAAACATGGGTAAAACTACAATGAATAGGTCGCTCTTGGCGATGGATTAGTCAATAGAAAAAATATTTACAGTATTTCCACCACGATATATATATAAAAATCGAAAGTACAACTCCATATTGAAGTCACATAATGAACACATAGCTAATTAATGAAATATGTACAGCTAATTGCATGCTTCAAGCGCTCGGCCTTTATACCATTGATTTAATTAGCACATCACGTCCTCGGATATTGTATTTAGCACACCATGTAAAATTTGACAGACCATTCTAAAAGGTTGTATGTAACAAAGAAATTTGAAATGCAACTAGCAGATGCATCTGATGCTTGAATCGGTAGCCCACGGAAAACCCCGGTAAAATGATCATTGGAAGCAATGTGTATACTAAATGCAGCTGCTGTGTGTCGTGTTACAGGTAAGAGATTCCATGACTAGCACTGTGCAGCCCGGGGCAATATGTTCCTCATCTCACCGAATCGGCTGTCGGACTAAATACACCAATATATGATTAACTATATGTAATAGAACGCAATTACATACAAGACGCATTTGATGCATATAAACGCTGTTTGTGCACGAGAACCAGCTGCGACCATCGCAACGAACATGGTAAGCCGCATTGCTGCAACAGGTTTGACAATATAATGTGTTACATATTTGACATAGTCAATGGAGCGTTTCCCAAAAGCACCTTTGCGTCGTTTCTTCATCCAGCAATGCAAAGGACTTACGTAAAAGAAAACAGATCGATATCCTTATAGAGAGCATTACGCAGCAGAGCCAGCTGCTGTGCGTCTGATTAACAGAATCAGGTTCAGTAGTTCGCATTGCCCAATCCAGGAAAATACCCAAGCCCCTCTAATAAAGGATCTGAAGATGACCTCGAGCAATTGCTCGATCGTCTTCACCCAATACAGTTGACCACGTATACAATGTCATAGCATGTAGTCAAAACTACTGTTCATATTACGAAGGACAACATAGTCTTAAGGGTGCCATGAATGCAGTTCGGCGATCTGTTGATCGAGATATTGATGATATATATATCGCCACATAATTTTTGTTGTGACAACGATGCTAGTCAATCCCTAATCAGATGATAAAACTTATGTTCATATATGCGGAATGTGAATGTATAAGGCATTATCTGGTATGTAATAATGGTTGGCAGGAAGCGGGTACAGCACTACCGGAAATACAACCAGCATATTTTCTCTGCCACCGGAACCTCGAACTCAGCGAATGTTTTAATCTTCTATCAATAAAATATGGGCGGTGTTCCTTTATGCGCGCTTTACTTAATCTGTTGTGTGTTTTTTTCCTAGGTATATACATCAGCCAACTAGCCACATAGATTGGGCAGCATTAAATTCCTTAGTTCTGATTCCGGATTGGAGATATGTATGATTCTGTATGACTAACGCACATGGCATTAGGATGATAACTCAAGAGTACTGCAAAAATGTTACAAAAATGTTACCCAAAAAATAATATGTTCACTATGCGAGGTACGAAAGTCATAATTCACGACAAAATAGCTAACCAAAGAATAAGGAGAAATAACAGCGTAAACCACCTTTGAATTATGCCATACTTATCTCTTACCGTGCAAGCAATGACGTTTCTGTTGAAGCCATTGGCGGATAATTCTACGAAGAATAAGTCTCTTGAGACTCGTGGCTATTAAATGCTCTTTAAGCGAGTTTTGGTGTTTATGCGTTTGATCAGGTAAACTCATCGAACCAAATGCTGACCAAATTAAACATACTCGTGCATTATCATTATCACGCTAGATGTAGAGCTGACATTTTTGATGTTATGACGGTGAAGACAGCGGGACTAAGACTAAATTGCACCCACTGATCAATGTACATGGCTTCTAGAGATTATGTATTGTACATACATCATAACCTTCGGTTATTTAGCGATGTTTTCTTTAAATTCAACGCTCATACCTCTGAAACCTTTACAATCAGATACGGCTTCCGTTAGTGCACTCATCAATGCATCAATCATGCAAAGGCCAACACAAACACTGATATCCATATGGGGATATTTTAATGATATAACTTGATACTTCTACAAGGCTTCACGTTTACAGTGTTGCCTCTCATTACCATGAATTATATTCTCAGAAATGTTTCACCGTGAACGTCGGCACTGTATATGGTCGTAGTGATGAAGACGAGACGTCAATTGAATGGCAACTGGAAAACGGATGTTTATTTCTGAATATGGGGGTACGGATTCCGTATCCCGCAAGTCCGAATATAAATTGCAAAACTAATGTATGGAGTAACTCTGGTGATGTCCAGAGGCTACTGCTGAGTTGGAATTCCAGACTGCTACGTGCGTACGGTGTTGGCCTTTCAACACGGTCCGTACGACGGTGACTGTATCGTTGCCCGAATTACTTTTGGGGACGGAGGTATTAATACAAGTGTGTGGCGTCGTCAGCAAGCGTGTATGTACAATTACCTTTAGCTTTAATTGAACATCTAACGGTCTGATGTTCATTGTTTTGGGAATTGACGGGTTTGGAATGTTTTCTTCAAAACGCGCTGCTTGCTACACCGGGATTATTTAATTTGGATAGTGACCGTTACTTCAGATATCACGGTTAGGTATTTAAGGAGGGGGGGGGATGTGATTATATCTCCACACTGGTTGACGACGACGCTTAATACGGTTGACGACGCTTAATACGGTTATATATTGGACATAAATCTAATACTTCTAAGGACGGTCACAAATGGCATCAATCATGCAAAGGCCAACACGAACACTGATATCTTTATGGGGATATTGGAAGGGTATAACTTAGTACTTCTACAAGGCTTCACGTTTTCAGTGTATCCTCTCATTACCATAAATTAATTTCCCAGAAGAGAGTAAATATGTCATACGGGTATTATTGCTGAAAAACGCCAGGTAGGGACGACTGTTTGCTTAGGGCTGATCCTCATATTAATTGTATTTCTTTGGTTCAGTGGGTAATCCTGCTTCTTTTTACATATAACTAGCTGACAATGACACTGTCGCTCTTCTAAAAGCAGGATAATTGCCCCATTGATGTAAGGGAGATTTTAACCGCAAATGATAAAGAACCTAATGACGCAACAGTCTTATCATCGAACCCGAAACGCTCCCCTATTAAATGTTCACAATTTTCATCCACGACATTCAAAATAATCGTATCCCCTGCTCATGGACGAAACTCTTTATCTTTATCAATTGGTGATACAAAACTTTCAAGCAGTGCGGCAAACAAACACCCCTAAAAATGTCTTCAGAAACGGTTCGATATTTCATTTTGTCGTACGCATTGGCATAAAATGGGTGTTTCCGTACTTTGAACATGGTGAGTGGCTATCTATCACAGCCGCAGTGCACTACAATTGTTATATATGGCATGCTGCTGCTTGCCGATAATAACGACCGTCTAATATCTCGCATTTACCTTGATAATAGATGATTTATGTTCTGTAAGTCCCAATAATGAGGGTCTTATAGGTGGCATGAGAGCCTCTCTGCGATAACATTTATACAATAATAATAGAAAAATTCTTTCTGAGTAATTCACCGGTTCCATGCCGCCGAAGACTAATTTGCACCTACTCTATTGTTGTTGACTTCCCCCAGCGAGTTAGGCTGCATATTACGATCTTTATTCTTAGTGGTTGGTAGATGAAGAACATTTGACGCTTTTAAATGAGTGAGCGAATTGTAAACCGGTCAATGTGTTCAATAAAGTCTTTTGAAATCTCATTCAGTCACATAATTCATTCCCACTTAATGTTGGAGCTCTTTAATTTGGTAGATGGTATCCTATTCCTAACATTTGATAGAAAACCATTGCCTGTTTATGTATCCTATCACAGCAGACGGTACACGATTCATTAATCTACATATAAAGGATAAACGCGCTTCAACCCAATTACTACAGCACGAAACGCATGATGCTTACCAGAATTAATAGTGTATAGCTGCGTGATATTTGATAACTATATAATGCTAAAGCTTGCTGATATATACCATGGTATTACACCATACAACGGTGTGTATACGCTTTAGTGCAATGGCTTCAATAATCGTCCATTCCATTGCATAGGCTCAGATGGTGAATGAACTCTCAACGGAATACCCTGTTATTACGCTATTAAATGGCACAATCCATAAATGCTGTCATGGTAGTTGTTATCAAGTTGAACCACTGACCAAAATAAGATGTTCACCAAAGCAATTGTTTTGAAATAATTGATTCATGTGCCTACTTATGCGGTCGAACATTTACTGGCGGTTTAGATCCACACTAGCGGTTGAGACCGAATGTTCTTATCAGAAGCATACACATTCATGCATTACATACCCAATATGTTATACCAGACGAACGAATTTTTAAGTATTTTGGCATCTTCCTTGCGTCACACCATAATGAACGACGTTAGGTCGAGGACATTCATATTTACGTCAGAACCCATTCTAATTTAGCACACGATAGGCCTGCTTTCGCGTTTGCTGTGTCACTCATTCACTTTTTCTGGTACGCTTGTGAATATATAAAGCTTTTTGTGTATATAGCTTCCTATTCAGATAGTGTTGCCGATCAGTCATTATTGTAGTTTTTGCCAGCGATAAATAACCTCCATTCGCTTGTACTCAACTCTTATCGGTAATGCTGTAACTTTTCAACGTGCGCGTCTCATTTATTTTTCATTTAGACAGTACAAGGTGCATGGTGAAGCTGCAGATAGGTAGGTGAGCGACGGCTATATGTATATATCTACCTTTCCGATGTACAAGGTTCATCACGCACGCACAATATGCCTTGTGCTTTTTTGTATGATCATAAATATCCTTCGATTAATTGATTGTCGCTGAGGAGAAGAATATCAAACCGGAATAATATTTTTGATTGGATTAGTAAAGGCCATCATAACAGTTGCCTCAAATGCTGTTTGTGTGGACGCATACTATCAGTTTATCATACCATCTGAGGCCATGCATGCATCCTGTGTAATAAAGCAGCGCCGAATACCGCCAAATCAAAGAGTGTCACAAGGAATTCTGTCAGTAACATGATCGGTTAGTATGTCACGGACCTAACCAAAGGCTTCAGCTCACTCAATTGTACATTTGCGTCCTCCTCCTTTCATCCTGCATTCAAGAAGCCTTAGGTAATATCAGACGGATCAATTTCCTTGGAAAGGTCTCTCTGCTGCCCAACCAGCTATTGTAAGCCTGGTTACGAGGCCGAGGTTCAATAGTTCGCATGATAACATTGGCAGCGACGAATAGTAATCATGGGAAAATACCCCAGCCTATCAATCAAGGAACTAATGATTACCTTAAGCAATAAATTGATTGGCATTATGCTACAGAAATGTATCACATATACAAGGTAATAGCATTTGCGATTGAGAGCGGTTAATGCCACAGTTCCGAATCCGTCAATCAAGTGTGTATGTGCAGCTCGACAGCTATCTCTTTGGCTAAGACCTATCGTAGCAATAACTCCCCTATTATGAATGAATGGTAATCAGGGAGAGGAGAGGAAAATTTACACTGGAATAGCACAACGAGTCAGCCTTTCCCGAATTAAACCCAGCTTCGACCAAAACTCGAATCCTTAACTCTTAACCGAGACCAAGAGAGAAACGGAAATCGTTGAAATGTTAATAATAAACAAACTAAAGTGACATGGTCAATGTCAAAGTCACAATTGACAAATAAGGTCATCAGAGAGCTTTTGAATGTTGTAACATGTGGTATGTGGCGCGGTTTATCTGGCAGTTTATTCCACAGCAGCTGCTTTGTTTCCTGCTCTTTTCATGCTGGAAAGACAAGAAGAGTAATAGAAGCGATTAGAGATGGCCGATACACATTGAGACAATCACTGATGTATTTGGGTGCCAGGTCATGAAAGTACAATAGGTTTGACAATATGATGTGGCAAACTTGTCATGTTCAATGGAGCATTTCCCTAAAACGCATTGCGTCGTTTCTTCATCTAACATTACAAAGGACTTATGTAATGTCAAACAAGTCGATTATCTTACAGAGAGCATTGCGCAACCGAACCAGCTGCTGTGCGTCTGATTTACGGTCTGAGGTTATAAAGTTCGCAGGAAAATACCTAAGCCCCTCTAACAAAGGATATTAAGATTACCTCGAGCAATTTCACGATCGACTTCACCCTATAGAGTTCACCACATACGCAAAATCATAACAGGTGGTCAAAACTACTGTTCATACCACGAAAGCTGACATCGTCTTGTAAGTGCCGCGTATGCAGTCTGTTGATCGAGATATTGATGGTATATTTTCCGCCACATAATTTGTGTGGTGACAACGAATCTTGTCATTCCCTAACCATATAATGAATACAATGTTCTTATCTGCTTAATGTGAATGTTAAATACATGATGAAACTGTGAATGATCACGCATGTAGTATAAATTAATGGTTAGCAGGAAGTAGCCTGTGAGAAGACACACCCAAGCTAACTAAGGTAATAATTAACAAGAACAACCGGATACTATTGAGTTATTCAGAACCCTGGGCCCTGCGACCAAATGACCAGTCTGGGTGTCAAGAAACTATGATGGAGTAAATTAACAAGGCAGAATGCAATTCTTATTGAGCCCGTTAGTGATAATGCAGGCACAAATCGTGTCCCACTAGCTGGTATTAGCTAAATTAATAGCAAACCTCCAACCACAGCCCTCGATTAAGTGGCATCGTGTTCTATCTATGGCTTTTACACGCGGAATTGTAGTTCGCACCCTAAGGAAAGGTCTCTAAGCATACGATATAGAATATGATTCGCATCCCCAACCCACATGTTAGGCATATTGTTACTGACACGCACACACACACACACACACACACACACACACACACACACACACACACACACACACACACACACACACACACACACACACACACACACACACACACACACACACACACACACACACACACACACTCACACACACGCACACGCACAAATACAGACACACAGCTTCACTATGAGTGCATCTGCATAATCAAAGTTTACAATTAAACAATTTACCCAGTTACCCACATCTTTGAACGCATAAACAGGAAGTAACTGATGTGCTATCTGCAATCGGACAAATAATGACATTAAAGCAACCAGCTACATCAAAAAGATCACAATGTGGTTATTGTGAAGAGCCGCAATGAACCGCCCCACTGCAAAGCAACATAAGTTATTGCACAGCAACTTTAGGTGCATTTGTGGGCAGGGAACTACTGAGATGCCTTGCAACTGAGCTCTTCGTTAGTTGTAAACATCGGTGTTGACCCATTCATGGTCACAGAATAAAAAATATGAAAGTCCATTCAATTACTCTCAGCTCATTATTCAGCTAATTCGCCCTTAAACGTTGAAGGAAGAGAGACAATGATAACATCCTACAAATCAATGCGTTTGAGGGCTTGGCTTTATAACGCTTTCTACTACCCAGATAAAATTGCTGTCGTTTAGAATGTTGATAACACAACAACTTCTTTTTTTGTGCTGGTTATCTATCATCATGGTTTACAACAGTGTCAGTGTGTTTCTGATATCAGACGGGAACATTGTCATAACCATGGTCACTACATGAACTTGTCATTAACCTGCATCGAAGGAATACAAACGGTTAAGGATATAAATGTATGTATATTACATATTAGAAATTCCACCGGCTCCTATATCGGCGTATGTGAAAGCTTCAGTCATTTCCAAAACATGAAACATCCACTACTAACACCCCCCCCCTCGGTACACTATACTTCATTACTTAGCCCAAGTAACATGCTAATTAACTAACTCCACTAAACCTGCAGACCTAACTTAAGCGCCTTACTTTGTTTAACCATGGGGCGAAACCACTCAACTCATTCACCCTATTTAGTGCCCTCCCCACCCCTTCCTGCAAACTAATCAAACTACGTCACCTGCAAAACTATCTTCCTCAAGTAAATTACCCTATCGAAACAACCCGTCTGGTCAAGATAAAATTCCAGCGTTCCTACATGAGGATGGCAGGCATTACGCCTTACATACGCTGCAACTCTATTGCCGCGTCTGATTGAATATCGAGCCCATTTAGTTTCACTATGAGAGGCACATTCGTGATCTACTTCATGATAAAACATTAACTTTGTTGACACAGCTATCATAACCATACATCGAGCAGCAAATTCTCTGATATATTCCGCCTGTCCACAAATACGCAACTCATTGACCAGTTTTAAGCTGGCGTATATTTATTGCCTATAATATTTTCCACCGATTCTCTAATTGGTATTTCACGCGACAGGATATTATTGAAGCCTAGCACATGTGACATCATGCCGAGCTTTTCTTAAACCCGTTCTCTACATCAAAAATTAAAAAGAGACGTATTGAAATGCAGTAAAGAACACAGGGTGTTTGCCAGCAGTAATAGTGTATAGATACTCGGTATTTGATAATTGCATATCTGTCAGTCTTTCTCATATACACTATGGTACCACACAATACAAGGGTGTGTCTACCTTTTAGAATAATGGTATATTGTTGAAACAACACTCAGCTTAATACCCTGCCTCTTAATAAATGGCACAAATCCTGTTCATTTGCCTGCATAATTTTATCTAGAACTGTACAACAATCGTGCACAATATATCTTTAGTGCTGTGCTATATGTAGCATTAATTGCAGTTTTTATTCAAACATGAAGTTGAACCACGGGCCAAAATATGTATTTGAGCCTGTAAATGGCCAGCTGTCGCGTTAGCAGTGTTACTCACTCACTCACTCACTCACTCACTCACTCACTCACTCACTCACTCACTCACTCACTCACTCTCACTCACTCACTCACTCACTCACTCACTCACTCACTCACTCACTCACTCACTCACTCACTCACTCACTCACTAACTCACTCTTTCACACACGCACACACACACACACACACACACACACACACACACACACACACCCATAACGCCACCACCCTAACCCTCTCTCTCACCCCGACCCGACCCGCTCTCTGTCTCGTCTCTGACAGATATTTTATAACAGATGAACGAGTATTTTGGCATCTTCCTTGTGCCACACCATGATGAACCATGCTAAGTCGAGGACATTCACATTTATGTCAGAACCCATTATCATTTAGCACACGATAGGCATGCTATCGCGTTTGTTGCGTCACTCACTCACTCACTCACTCACTCACTCACTCACTCACTCACTCACTCACTCACTCACTCACTCACTCACTCACTCACTCACTCACTCACTCACTCACTCACACACACACACACACACACACACACACACACACACACACACACACACACACACACACACACACACACACACACACACACACACACACACACACACATGTACACAACCACAGACCGACAACGCCAACGCCCTTAACCCCCTCCCTCACCCGACGCGCACTCGGTCTCATTTGTGGCAGATCTGCCATTTATCTGGTAACCTAATGAATATATGAAGCTAAATGATTTACCAGGAGCATTTTGTGTATTTAGCTTCCTATTCCGCTAGTGTTGACGATCAGTCATAACCAGCGATAGATAACCTCCATGCGTTTGCACTCAATTCTTATCGGTCATGATGTAACTTGTCATCATTTAATTTTTAATTTCAACTGTACAAGGTGCACGATGAAGCTGAAGATGGGAAGGTGAGCGACGGATATATATCTACCTATCCGATATACACGGTACATCACGCACGTACAATATGCCTGTGCTTTTCGGTATGGTCATAAATATCCATCGATTGATTGATCTTTGCTGAGGAAAAGAATAGGAAATTGGAATATTATTTATTGATGGGATTAGTAAAGGTCATCAAAACAGATGGCGCAAGTGCTGTTTATGTTGAACCATCCTATCAGTATATCGTACCATCTGAAGCCATGCATGCATCATGCGTGATAGAGCGATGCAGAATGTCTGTCGGTAACATGATCGGTTAGTATGTCACGGAAATAGCAACAAGAACCAGCCTTCATTCTTTTCATCCCAACTACGACCCATGCTTAAATCCATAACTCTTACCTAAGAAATACTGAAATAAACAAGATAAAGAAAGTGTAAAGCCAACTGCAAATATAAGTAGACAATTGCGTCCCTTGGCCTTGATGCTGATCATTACATAATCACTTGATGCAGGATATCGCTTCTCTGATCCAGGGCATTGTATTAATAATCATATAATGCTATATATCTGATACCGGCTGTCCATGATCTATCTGACAGGGGGTGATGCAAGGTATATTATTATTATCCATAACACCATAAGAATTCCTTTTAGACCTACCTCAGGGCGTGCGATATTTTTTAAATGGACCGAAATGGATAACAAAAAAGTGTTTATAAAAATAAAGCGAGTCAATTAATACAATATGGCTGAATGGGTGTTTCCTAACATATGCAAAACGGCTGCAACATCCTACTGATGAACACTACAATATACAATATGTACGCAATGTTACTTAGTAACCGTCGGTTCGATTCATATGACTGGCAGTGATGTAAAAACGCATGTCAGTCAATCCCTGCAAACAGTTGACATCTAATGCCAAAAATGAAGCATCTGTATACTAAATGCAGCTGCTGCGTGTCGTGTTACTGTTTAGAGATTCCATGACAAATTGCTACCTGGGGCAATTTGTACTTCATCTCACTGTCGGAATAAATACACCAATATATGATTAACCAGGTAAAATAGAACGCAGTTAAATAAAAGACGCATTCGATGCATCAAAACGCTGTGTGTGCACGTGAACCAGCTGAGATAAGCAGCATTCTTAAAAAAGGTTTGACCGTATAATGTGGCAAATTTGACATATTCAATGGAGCAATTCCCAATAGCACCTTTGTGACGTTTCTTCAGCAAAGCAAAAGTCTTAAGTAAATTAAAACAGATCGATTACATAACAGAGAGCAATGCTAAACAGAGCCAGCTGCTCTGCGTCTTGTTAACAGTATGAAATTCAATAGTTCGCATTGCACAATCCAGGAAAATACACAAGCCCTTCTAGCAAAGGATCAAAAGATGACCTCGAGCAATTTCTCTATTGACTTCGAACGGCGGTCTGTTGATCGAGAAATTGATATCATATACTCCGCCACATAATTTAGGTGGTGACAACGATGCTAGTCTATTCCAAATCATATAAAAAAAAATATGTTCATATCTGCTGAATGTGGATGCATAAGACATTATGGAACTGCAATTATGATCATGCATCTAGTATGTAATAAGGCTTGGCAGGAAGCGGGGAACACACTGTGTCGAAAATAAACAAAACCAGCATAAACCGCCTGTAGCCTGAACCTACGAATTTTCTATCAATAAAATCATTGGGACATTCCTTTATGCGCGTTTTGCTGTTGTTTGTGGTAAATCAAGAATGCTGCTGACATATTACAAAATGTAATACGTTTACAAGATGTGGTATGAAAGTCATATTTAACAACAATATAGCAAATAAAGGATTAAGAGAAATTAAAGACCTCTGTATTGTGTCCTACTTCTCTCTCACCGCACAAGCGATTACCGTATCTGCTTGAGCTATTGGCGCACGAATCTACCGAGTCGGTGCGTTACGTTCCCTTTGGCGTACGCATTCGCCTGCATCATCGTACGTTACAACAAAGCCTAAACATAAGTTGGTTCTTGCCTTGAGCTGAAAATAGTTAATGGCCATATATCACAGCCGTAGTGCACTACTTTCTACAATTGGTATATATGGCTTGCTGCTGCTTGGTGATAACAACGACCGTCCTGAATCCCGCATTTATCATGATAATTGATGATTTATGTTCCATTACTCGAGATTATGAAGGCCATAGAGGTGGCATGAGAGGCTCTGCCCGAAATCGTTAATACATTATTAGCACAAGCGTTCCTTCTGAGATATTACATTTTTGACTACTGAATAGTTGTTGACAAACCCTAGCAAGATCGGGTGCATAAAACGGTCTGAAGTCCTATTAGTTGTCTGATGAAAAACCTGTAACGCTCTTGAATTTCCAAGCAAATTGTTTATCCTAGTAAAACGATACATAGTGTTATATAAATGCTTTTGATATATAATTCAGTCAATTAATACCATCCCACTTAATGTTGGAGTTCTTAAACCTCAAAGATGTGGCTATATTCCTATCAGTCGATAGGAACCCAATGTCTGTTTATATATCTCTAAGAGGTTACTGTCAGAATCTTGTATCATATTGACAAGACAGCAGCAGGGGATATACACGCTTCAGGATATGTATTTTTATATATTACATAATTTCAGAAACTCCTATATCAGCGCATGTGAAAAATTCAGTCATTTCCACTGCACAAAACTCCCACTACTAACATCCCCCTCGGCACACCATACTTCATGCCTTAGCCTAAGTACCCGGCAAATAAACTTACTCCACTAAACCTACGGACCAAAATTAAGTGCCTTACCTTGTTAAACGTTGGGCGAAACAACTCTCATCAACCTTTTTTAGCCCCCCCCCCCCCCCCCCATTCCTGCAAACTATTCAAACGACGTCACCTGCCAAGCTATCCTTCTCCAATTAGACTACCCTGTCAAATCGACAAACCCGTCTGGTTAAGCTACAATACCACATTTGCTGCTCCAGCGTTCATTACTGAGGATGTAGACTAATCTACACTTACCCAAATAACTAAGCTACCATGCTGGCGTTACTCCTTACAAGCGCTGCTTCTCTTCTTCCGCATCTAATTGAAAATATATTTTCAGCGCGGTACTATGAGTAGCATTAATGACAGTTATTTGTCAAATATCAAGTTGAACCACTGGCCAAAATATGTAGTTGAGCACGTGATAGGCCTGCTTTCGCGTTTGTTGTGTCACTCACTCAAGCACACACACACTCGCCGATAACGCCCCCCTCCCAACCGTCTCCCTCACCCCGGCTCTCTGTCTCGTCTGTGGCAGATCTGCCAATTCACTGGTTAGCTTATGAATATAAATGACTATTGATTTACCGGGAGCATTTTGAGGTTTTAGTTTCATGTTCCGATATTGTTGCCGATCAGTCAATACCATTTTTGTTCCAGCGATAAATACCCTCTATACGTTTGCACTCAACTCTTACCGGTCATGCTGAAAATAATCCTCTTGCGAGTCTCAATTATTTTTCATTTAGACAATAACGTGTGCATGCAGAAGCTGCATATTGGAATGTAAGTGACGGCTATATGTATCTTTCTACCTATCCTACATATTAGGATTATCAAACTCGCACCACATGCCGTGTGCTTTTCGATATGGTCGGAAATATCCATCGATTACCTGAGGAGAGGAAGAGAAGATTTGAGTAATATTTTTCGATGGGTTTAGCTAAGGCAATCCAAACAGTTGTCCCACGTGCGGTTTGCGTGGACCCATACTCTCAGTATAGTGTACCATCTAAAGACATGCATGCATTATGTGTGATCATGCAGTGCCGAATATCGCCTAAGCAAGGAGTGTCACAAGGAAATCAGTCAAGAAGATCAGTAAGTATGTCACGGACTTAACCAAAGGCCTTAACTAAATCGTTTGTACATATACGTCCCCCTCTTTTCATCCACCATTCCAGAAGCCTAACGTTATGTCAGACGGATCAATATCCTTTGAAAGTTAATAGTTCGCATGATACCATTGGCAGCGACGCACATTAATCTCGGGGAAATACCCTAGCTTATCAATCAAGCAATTAATCGATCGTCATTCTACCAAGGAAATGTATTACATACACAAGGAAATAGCATTTGTCAATGATAACGGTTAATGCCACGAATTCCGACTCCATCTTGTAAATGTATGAACGCAGCTCGACAGCCATCTCTGTGGTTAATACCAGTCGCAGCTATAGCAATGGCAACTCACCAGTTATGAATAAATGATAAGCAGAGAGGGGGAAATTCGCAATGAAAAAGCATCAAGAACCAGCCCTCTCTTCATTCAACCCAACTACGACCCAACACATGAATCCATAGCTATCAACCTAGGCCCGGAGAGATACGTAAAGATAGTTTAATGCACACCCGGATATAAGTAAACCATCGCGACCCCTTGTCTTGATGCTTGTGCATGTCAAATCTCTCGCAATCTACACCAGGTGCGCATTGCACCTGCACACTCATCGCTCCACCCCCCCCCCCACTCACCAACAGACATGGTCAAAGTCACAATTGAAAAAATAAGGTCACTAAAGATCTTTTGAATGACTTAGCTTGTGGTATGCGGCGCAGTGTATCCGGCCGTATATTTCACAGCAGCTGCCTTGTTTTTTAGATGGAAAGGACGAGAAGAACGATAGGAGCGATCCGAGATAGTGCTGAGGGCGATACACATTGAGAAGATCACCGGGGTATTTGAGTGCCAGGTTGTTAAGGCATTAGAATACACAGGCAATGATGGCAGAAGTTTTATCTTGCCTGAATGAAGCAACTCAATGCTCACCTTCCCGGGTTATACAAGGTGAGAATAAGTTTTGTGGGCATTATCAATATATTACGACCTTAGGAGGAAATTGCGCCCTTGGTAGAACAAATTGCCACTAACTGTGGCCGTTATCATTTCTCTCGAGCACCGATTGTGTGCCTGCGTGTCCGTTAAAGATCATACAATTGCATAATGCATCAACACTCAGGAGCCAGCTAGTGATCATTGAGCCGTAAGAGGTTTAGAACGTATGGCTTTGTGTATTCTGGTTCTGTGATTTTTGGCGAGTGTTAAATTACATTAATGTCCACCCACAAATAATTGTAAGACATCCGAAGATTCAAAACCACTTGACATTATAATCAACATCACTGTTTGTGACCACCATGATTTGTCACCTGAATTGTATGCCAACACGCATAAAAACGGGCCGTGTTTACAGGTAGCCGACAGGTGCATCCGTTCACGAAGAATAGGATTTGTCAAAGCGGGATACATTGTTTTGTAACACACTGGCATCTAGGTTAATTTAAATTAACATCTGGCAAATTGTGCATGTTCATAAACAGTTGTTTGAAGAAGTTAATCATACAAACTCATAGGTTATATATACATGCTTGGAGTAGGCAATATGGTGTAATGCAGAATTGTATGACAAAAAGAACAAATTATTTGGCGGAGTTTTAATATACCCATATTTATATTGTCTGACATAACAATTATGCGTACAAATTTAGCGGCGACATTATACTTAACTAGAAACTGGAGCGCCACTCTAATGCTCTCCTATTGCACTATGATGAGAAGAGTCTGCTTATGTCTGTAACGCTGTTAAGTCCTAGCAGAAACATCATTTCGTACCTTCTTTACTGCTCGCGGTTCTGCCATTTTAGGCAGTAATTTGATATTTTGTTATGTCAAATGCAACAATCTAGCGAACACATTGCTCAGCTGTATCTAATTACATGCGGTAAAGCACATTGTACAGTTTTCATAAAACACCGTCTGTAGATCAAGTGAATGTAGACAGATATTAGCGGATTTCTTCCCCCATAGTTTTGAAGTCCCGCTAAGCAATGAATTTATCAGCGGCATGAATTGCCATAAAATCTCAATTTGATGTCAAAATATATCGTTAAAAAACCCCATGGTGCAGGAAAATGCTTCTTTGAAAATTATTATCCAATACATCGTATTAAAAAAGAGAGTGCCAGGTTGTTAAGGCATTAGAATACACAGGCAATGATGGCAGAAGTTTTATCTTGCCTGTATGAAGCAACTCAATGCTCACCTTCCCGGGTTATACAAGGTGAGAATAAGTTTTGTGGGCATTATCAATATATTACGACCTTAGGAGAAATTGCGCCCTTGGTAGAACAAATTGCCACTAACTGTGGCCGTTATCATTTCTCTCGAGCACCGATTGTGTGCCTGCGTGTCCGTTAAAGATCATACAATTGCATAATGCATCAACACTCAGGAGCCAGCTAGTGATCATTGAGCCGTAAGAGGTTTAGAACGTATGGCTTTGTGTATTCTGGTTCTGTGATTTTTGGCGAGTGTTAAATTACATTAATGTCCACCCACAAATAATTGTAAGACATCCGAAGATTCAAAAGCACTTGACATTATAATCAACATCACTGTTTGTGACCACCATGATTTGTCACCTGAATTGTATGCCAACACGCATAAACGGGCCATGTTTACAGGTAGCCAACAGGTGCATCCGTTCACGAAGAATAGGATTTGTCAAAGCGGGATACATTGTTTTGTAACACACTGGCATCTAGGTTAATTTAAATTAACATCTGGCAAATTGTGCATGTTCATAAACAGTTGTTTGAAGAAGTTAATCATACAAACTCATAGGTTATATAAACATGCTTGGAGTAGGCAATATGGTGTAATGCAGAATTGTATGACAAAAAGAACACAAATTATTTGGCGGAGTTTTAATATACCCATATTTATATTGTCTGACATAACAATTATGCGTACAAATTTAGCGGCGACATTATACTTGACTAGAAACTGGAGCGCCACTCTAATGCTCTCCTATTGCACTATGATGAGAAGAGTCTGCTTATGTCTGTAACGCTGTTAAGTCCTAGCAGAAACATCATTTCGTACCTTCTTTACTGCTCGCGGTTCTGCCATTTTAGGCAGTAATTTGATATTTTGTTATGTCAAATGCAACAATCTAGCGAACACATTGCTCAGCTGTATCTAATTACATGCGGTAAAGCACATTGTACAGTTTTCATAAAACACCGTCTGTAGATCAAGTGAATGTAGACAGATATTAGCGGATTTCTTCCCCCATAGTTTTGAAGTCCCGCTAAGCAATGAATTTATCAGCGGCATGAATTGCCATAAAATCTCAATTTGATGTCAAAATATATCGTTAAAAAACCCCATGGTGCAGGAAAATGCTTCTTTGAAAATTATTATCCAATACATCGTATTAAAAAAGAAGTGCCAGGTTGTTAAGGCATTAGAATACACAGGCAATGATGGCAGAAGTTTTATCTTGCCTGTATGAAGCAACTCAATGCTCACCTTCCCGGGTTATACAAGGTGAGAATAAGTTTTGTGGGCATTATCAATATATTACGAACTTAGGAGGAAATTGCGCCCTTGGTAGAACAAATTGCCACTAACTGTGGCCGTTATCATTTCTCTCGAGCACCGATTGTGTGCCTGCGTGTCCGTTAAAGATCATACAATTGCATAATGCATCAACACTCAGGAGCCAGCTAGTGATCATTGAGCCGTAAGAGGTTTAGAACGTATGGCTTTGTGTATTCTGGTTCTGTGATTTTTGGCGAGTGTTAAATTACATTAATGTCCACCCACAAATAATTGTAAGACATCCGAAGATTCAAAAGCACTTGACATTATAATCAACATCACTGTTTGTGACCACCATGATTTGTCACCTGAATTGTATGCCAACACGCATAAACGGGCCGTGTTTACAGGTAGCCAACAGGTGCATCCGTTCACGAAGAATAGGATTTGTCAAAGCGGGATACATTGTTTTGTAACACACTGGCATCTAGGTTAATTTAAATTAACATCTGGCAAATTGTGCATGTTCATAAACAGTTGTTTGAAGAAGTTAATCATACAAACTCATAGGTTATATATACATGCTTGGAGTAGGCAATATGGTGTAATGCAGAATTGTATGACAAAAAGAACAAATTATTTGGCGGAGTTTTAATATATACCCATATTTATATTGTCTGACATAACAATTATGCGTACAAATTTAGCGGCGACATTATACTTAACTAGAAAACTGGAGCGCCACTCTAATGCTCTCCTATTGCACTACTATGATGAGAAGAGTCTGCTTATGTCTGTAACGCTGTTAAGTCCTAGCAGAAACATCATTTCGTACCTTCTTTACTGCTCGCGGTTCTGCCATTTTAGGCAGTAATTTGATATTTTGTTATGTCAAATGCAACAATCTAGCGAACACATTGCTCAGCTGTATCTAATTACATGCGGTAAAGCACATTGTACAGTTTTCATAAAACACCGTCTGTAGATCAAGTGAATGTAGACAGATATTAGCGGATTTCTTCCCCCATAGTTTTGAAGTCCCGCTAAGCAATGAATTTATCAGCGGCATGAATTGCCATAAAATCTCAATTTGATGTCAAAATATATCGTTAAAAAACCCCATGGTGCAGGAAAATGCTTCTTTGAAAATTATTATCCAATACATCGTATTAAAAAAGAAGTGCCAGGTTGTTAAGGCATTAGAATACACAGGCAATGATGGCAGAAGTTTTATCTTGCCTGTATGAAGCAACTCAATGCTCACCTTCCCCCGGTTATACAAGGTGAGAATAAGTTTTGTGGGCATTATCAATATATTACGAACTTAGGAGGAAATTGCGCCCTTGGTAGAACAAATTGCCACTAACTGTGGCCGTTATCATTTCTCTCGAGCACCGATTGTGTGCCTGCGTGTCCGTTAAAGATCATACAATTGCATAATGCATCAACACTCAGGAGCCAGCTAGTGATCATTGAGCCGTAAGAGGTTTAGAACGTATGGCTTTGTGTATTCTGGTTCTGTGATTTTTGGCGAGTGTTAAATTACATTAATGTCCACCCACAAATAATTGTAAGACATCCGAAGATTCAAAAGCCACTTGACATTATAATCAACATCACTGTTTGTGACCACCATGATTTGTCACCTGAATTGTATGCCAACACGCATAAACGGGCCGTGTTTACAGGTAGCCAACAGGTGCATCCGTTCACGAAGAATAGGATTTGTCAAAGCGGGATACATTGTTTTGTAACACACTGGCATCTAGGTTAATTTAAATTAAAATCTGGCAAATTGTGCATGTTCATAAACTGTTGTTTGAAGAAGTTAATCATGCAAACCCATAGGTTATATATACATGCTTGGAGTAGGCAATATGGTGTAACGCAGAATTGTATGACAAAAAGAATTATTTGGAGGAGTTTTATTATACCCATATTTATATTGTCTGACATAACAATTATGCGTACAAATTTAGCGGCGACATTATACTTGACTGGAAACTGAAGCGCCACTCTAATGCTCTCCTATTGCACTATGATAAGAAGAGTCTGCTTATGTCTGTAACGCTGTTAAGTCCTAGCAGAAACATCATTTCGTACCTTCTTTACTGCTCGCGGTTCCGCCATTTTAGGCAGTAATTTGATATTTTGTTATGTCAAATGCAACAATCTAGCGAACACATTGCTCAGCTGTATCTAATTACATGCGGTAAAGCACATGGTTCAGTTTTCATAAAACACCGTCTGTAGATCAAGTGAATGTAGACAGATATTAGCGGATTTCTTCCCCCATAGTTTTGAAGTCCCGCTAAGCAATGAATTTATCAGCGGCATGAATTGCCATAAAATCTCAATTTGATGTCAAAATATATCTTTAAAAAACCCCATGGTGCAGGAAAATGCTTCTTTGAAAATTATTATCCAATACATCGTATTAAAAATGAAGTCATTGATATATCTGATGCTGGCTGTCCATGATTCAATAAGCGATAACTGACTTACGTCCTCAATCTGATATTAGAGGGTGATGCAGGGTCTATAGCTGTTATCCATAACACGATCATCAACATTCTCAAATTTAATTAACCGTGCTTTAGGGTTTATATGCCACATTCTTACTATTTTTAAATGGACCGAAATGGACACAAATTCAACTAGTGTTTATGCGTAGTTATCACAAATGACCGACTGTTTCTATAGCTTAGTACCTAAACACCATTGTAAGATGTCAATTGATAAAACATGGCTGAATGGGTGATTTCTTGGTGTTAACACATGCAATGGTTTTGCTTAATCGCATTTTATTGCTGCGTGCATCATTAGCGGAAGTCTGGCTACGCCCTACTTAAGAACACGGTAACAACATGGAATACGTAATGTTTCACCTTAGTAACCGTCGGTTCGATTCATTTGACTGGCAATGCCATCAATGTGATGAACCAAAACCACATGTCAGTAAATTGGTACCCTGCAAAAATGAACCTTATCCAGTTTAAAAACTTGCCGTCGACTTAAAATGTTTTGCTTATATTCAGTGATAACAATATACCTGTGTGTAGCTTTCTCCTAGTATTCGATGAGTACCCTCTCTTAGTCCTTGCTAACATAAATAACCGTATGATCTCTGCTTCAACACGAAGCATCATTAAAGAGCCATATGATGCCGATAAATACTTATATGAAGCACCCAGGGCACCGGATTCAGATACAAGCACCTGCCTTATCCGATACTGGCTGATGTTGTACACAATGCGATACTATCTTTCTGACGAATAATTTATATTTGATGTAAGAAGGTTATTCAGCGTCGAGGAAATGTTAACACAATGTTAGAGGCTGACAGACCGACATTTGTATTGAATAAATCCATGAGCTCGCATACAAGTTTTTTCACCGTTATATGCATATTCGTACTTAACTAAAGTAACTGATGCTTATGTGTTATTATATAAACGCTTAAATGCTTAACATTATATAGCGAGGAGTGCTTACATCACCAGGTAATGCTTTGGTGCAGCAACTGAAGATACTCACTCAATTAAACCGCGGCTTTTTATTGATATCAACATGAAGGTATAACATTAGAACATAACACAATATGACATCATGCGTAAATGAAATTGGCATTATAGTTAAACTTCTACACTGTTCATCATTGTTTTCCTGGCAAACCAATCCCTCAAGTACACAATTTCTATCCATTTAGAGAAAATGGTGGAAATATGAATTGATAGGTCGTTCTTGGCGATGGACTGGACAGAGAAAGACATTTACATCATTACCACCACGATGTCTATCACGAAAGTCGAAATTACCACTCCATATTGAAATCACAGATTGAACACATAGCTAATTAATGATATATTCAAAGCAAAAGCAACTTGCATGCTTCAAGCGCTCGGCTTGAATGCCATCGATTTCATAAGCACAGCACGCCCTCGTAGATTGTATTTAGCGCATCATGGTAACTGTGATAGAACATTCGGAAAGGTGGCATGCAAATGAAGCTTTGAAATGCAACTAGTTGATGCATCTGGTGCTAAATCCGTAGCTACGGAAACCAGAGATGAAATTACCTTTAGAAAGGGATCTGTATACTAAATGCAGCTGCTGCGGGTCGTGATACTGGTTAGCTCCATGACTTGCATAGCACAGCCCTGGGCAATATGTACCACATTTCACCGAATCCACTGTTGGACTGAATACCCCAATATGTGATTATATGTAAGCGGAATCCAATGCATTAGAACGCCATGTGTGCACCAGAACCAGCTACGACCATCTCAGCGAACATGTTAAGTACTTTTGAGCGGCCGCATTCCTTCAATAGATGTGACAATAAGATATGGCCAATTTATCATATTCAAGGGAGCATTTCCCAAAAGCATTTGTGTCGTTTTTCCATCCAGCATTACAAAAGAATGTTATGTCAAACATATCGATTACCTTACATTGCGCAACAGAGCCAGCTGCTGTGTGTCCGATTAACTGTCTAAAGTTCAATAGATGGAATAGCACAATCCAAGCCTGTCTTACAAAGGATGTGAAAATCATCTCAATCGACTTCACCCAAGAGAGTTGACCACGTTTACAAAAACATAGCAAGTGGTCCACTGTTTATATAACGAACAAATCCGACATAGCCTTTTAAGTGCCATGAATGCAGTTCGGCGAGCTGTCGATCGAGATATTGATGGTGAGAACAATGCTAGTCAATGCCCAATCATGTAAAATATCTGCTGAATGTGTATGTGTATGACATGATGGAACTGTGATTATGATACCATATCTGGTATGCATTAATGGTTGACAGGAAGCGGAAAGAAAAAGCATAACCAGCGTAAACCCCTTTCAACGTAAATCCTTAAACAAGCCAACTTATCAATCTTCTTTAATTAAAATTTTCGTGGCATTCATTCATGCGCGTCGCTGTATGGTCGTCACGTGACGGCTTGGTATCGCCTGAAGTGCTAACTCCAGAAAACAGCTCCAATGTCATGTAGTTTAGGCGTTTACAGCCCTATTTACATGAGCCTGTAAAAGTCAATAAATCCAACCGTTAACTTCGTACTCAATTTCTCCAGCGCTCATATATGAAGGCGTTTACACATTGCTTGCAACAGACCTTCGTATCTATCATGTCTAGAATGAGGAAAGGTAACTGCATCAAAGTTTGCACGGGCACATGATGATGGAAGGGGAGACACACAAGCGATATACGCATTTTGAGACTAACCAAAACGCAAGGTTCCTAGTTTTAATAACTGTCTTTTTCTAAATCGCAATTATTATGCCTTGCTTTTAATCCACGCTTCATGTGCATCGATTGATTGTTTGAAATTGAGACAAGTTAAAAAATATGATGCCTTACGCTGAATCCGGCAGCCAAGTAAAAAAGCGCCAGTGGTCATTAAGGTACCGTACAGATGTCCCCATCACCGGCACTCGGTTGCCGAAACCATGCTTCCGTGTGCCGAGTTGCTTCCGAGCGCCGAGTCGCTGTCTGTATATAACACAAAAGAAACAGCACTTTAAAATTGGCTAATTAATAACAGCCATTCGGCACCGAGCACTGAAATGTGCTTGGTACAAGCTGAGCTGACACCCGCGATGAGTGACTGTCTCTTACGATGCGACACACTGGCTCGTGATTAAACGCGAAATACTAATCGTTTGAAAGTCGATCACTGAGGTCGTAAAGCTTAATTAATGAACAAGATTATGCTGATCATTAGCAACGCTAATCAGTATGTATGATGTCCGTGGTGAAAGATAAAGATTACGCAAGTGAATCAGATATGGGTATGGCAGAGGGCCTGTCATTTGCATACCTTGTAGTATATAATATATATATATATATATATATATATATATATATATATATATATATATATAATAATATATATATATATATATCTATATTATCTATAATATAAATATATATATCTATATATATATATATAGATAGATATATATATATCTATATATATATATATATATATATATATATATATATATTACTTTAGCGCATAGAAATGCATATAATGTGGCGCTCCCAAAATGAATACATATATTATAGATATATATATATATATATATATAATATATATATTTATATATATATATATATATATAGAGGAGATATATATAATATATATATATATATATAGATATATTAATATATTTAGGGGATATATATATATATAGAATATTATATATACATATACATATATATATATATATTTCTATATATATATTATATATATATATATATATATATCTAAATATATAATATATATATATATATATATATATATATCATATATATATATAATATATATATATATATATATATATATATATATATACATATAATGCGACCATATATATAAATACCATTGGACATTTAGCAAAAAACCGACCATTTTGGTACATTGGAGGCGACAAAACATATAGTCAATGTGATGATTATTTCTTGTTTTCTGTTGGTCTGTCGGTAACATGTTTCGGTTTCGTAAACTTATATTGGATTTTTATTGTTTTATTAAACTTATATTTTGTGTACCAAAATGGGTGTTCCAAAATAGTTCGGGTATAAGGGACATGTAAAAAACCAACTATTTTGGAACATATCAAAAAACCAACTATTTTGGAACATAACAAAAAGCCGACCATTTTGGAACATCACAAAAAAACAACTATTTTGGTACATAAAAAAACAAATCATTTTGGGATATCACCACAAACCTATTATTTTGGCACATAACAGAAACCCAAACGCTCTGGGACGCAACAAAAACCAACCATTATGCGACAGTGTGGCGGGAATTAAAAGTTTGCATCTATGCCATGGGGTATGTCTTTCATCCCTGTCTGTATGACGGGTAATCTTAATTTGAAATGATAATAAGCGATAAAATCAACGTGCAGTTAAGGGGCAATGCATGTTTAATTAACGAGGATTCATTTATTTCACATTGAAAGAAGTACTATCCAACGTAATTCAAACATGGAGCAGCAAAGGCTCTAAATGTCTGGCGCTTTCGAGTGCGTGGTCAGGCACATGAATAAATATATCTACACCGAGATACGCACACTGTGAAACTGGAAGTCGTACAGGAACTCGTGGGATGGAACGCGCAATATGTGTCGAGAGTCAGAATATGAACTTGACAGGGGTCGGCTTTGTTATCATTGAGAAAACACGAACATAGTTCAGTATCATTCCACATCCTGTCCGAGACCTGTACGCTCCGTCGCTAAGTGATCTTCGATGTTTCAAGCGAGGTTAATCCCAATCTTGCACACACACCGCATAAGGATCATCCTCTGATACTAATATAACAACACTGATGTAGTTATAGTAATAGACGATTTATATAAATCCCTCTGGCTCCCACTCTTTTGCTCGATATGGTTGTTTGTTTGTCCATGGCGGCGTCTCCTTGGTTCATCATAACGCTTAATCATCCAATGTAGCTCACAGACGGGCAGGCTTTTTTTGCTCTAGTTCATAGAAATATACACTAATTACTTAATGATAACCGTACTACCGCTATGTTTTCTGTATTATTTCTGATTATATCATCTGCTCTCGTAATACATTCATAGTTCTCCCTAGAGAACAGGTTTCATTTGGATTTGAAGTGCAGGTAACACAACATTAATATTACAGCTATGGAACAAGTAAGGCTACTGGTAAACATAATTTTAACATTGAGGCCATGGGTAAACAGTTTAAAAATCGTTTTTAACTGTCAAAAGCTATGATCAAATATTATTGCACCATTAACTGGACATGTGTAATACTGTCTATAAACTATATAGTGATTAAAAAGATCACTTGTATGACAATTATGCATGTTTATTGACATTTCAAGCATCATTAAGAGTTTGTGGCACATCCATTTGGAACCAGCACTGCTCATTACAATTATGCATAGCTAATGGCATTTCAAGCATAATTAAGAGGTGGTACAAGGCCCATTGAAACTTGAGCTGCTCATTCATATTTTTTTCCCAGTAGTGACCGTCCCATTGGCAGCTGTGACTTAAGAACTTCATTCTTCCCTGAAACAATCAACATGTACACATATTAAGCAAATTACTTGGCACCACTAATCCAGAGATAACAGTTCTATTATTCAACCATATGATGTGTGGTTCAGATTGATGGGTCATCCCACAGAATGTTAGGTAGTGTTCCTTGCTGGTACAGCTATAACCTACCGTTTGTCTGATTGAATGGTGTAGAACAACTCCAGGTGTCAAAGTGAGGTTGTGTATGAGGGTAGTGTCCAATGAATAGTGTCACATGCATTCTGTATATGATGGTGACCATAAATGTTTTACAGACTAAATTGCTGTTGAACACAAGATTGCAGCA
>CM067356.1:56161693-56217031 GCA_034190875.2 Urechis unicinctus | reverse complement strand
AAGAAATAAATCCAATTTTACTTCAATAATGTACCTTTCCAAGGCGTGCATACTAGGTGACAAGGTTGAAGGGCATACTAGCTAAGTATGCAAAGTGTTTATGTATAGCCCAAATACCTGCATTCTTATTTTTTATTTATGCCTAATAATTACACGATGAGTATGCGATTGAATGAATTTGAATCAGGGGCCCTGGTGAAAGTCGTGAAAGTGTTTCGTTGCATTATGAGGCTCATTAACAATACATAGAAACAATCACAGTTGGTGGCTCCGATAGTTCACTTTGTTTCATAAGCTGTGTGCTCTTATCATAAGTCAACTCAGCTGAGCAAACTGTTTTACAGCATCCAACTGTTACAACCGTGCAATATGCTTCAGACATTGAGGAAGAGCAAATAGGACTCTTTACACGAGGCATCGTGAGGATCAGTAGATAAGGTGTGACATTTCACTATCAACGTCACAGCTCTTTAAACAGCGGCTGCGCCTTTATTTACGCTGTAATCTAATCTAACACAAAGATTTTGAAACCCAAACAATAGATACGATTTCGATTTGCATTCTTATTCAACTGCTTATAATGTAATTGTTTTCAATCGTGACATATTTAACACCGCGAATGTATCTATAAAGCTATCCAGAGACATTTGATTAAAAAAATTATGGAAGAAAATTGCCCAATGGATTTTGTACATCTGTGGAGTAAAATGATTATCGCTGATTTGTTCTTACTTTAGCCCTTATTGATAGTAAGCTATATTGTAATTATACCTCTACGTCTAATATTGTATATGGGTAACTGTGAATTCAGGCCCTCTAAGTTATTGAGTATCATTCTGTCTACATTCACAATATGTCTATTTCAATTGTGCCCCCAGGAAACGAAACTGGCAGCCAACTAACTCGTAAAAACCCTTTGTGAGAACGACAGTTTCGAAGAGAACTATCTATCTGTCTCCATGGAAAAAGCAATTTGGTTTGTCACCGACGCCTGTATAATGGATGCTTTACATAGTCGGCTGCGTGTTTCATTGGTAAAAACATTACACATATTTATTTAACCCATGTCGTGTATCAGGGTATCCTATGTATAGAAAAAAAACATTGGGCGTCATACAAGGTAAACCAAACCTCACTTCCACCAAATACATGTCTGTCGTAAACCACCATACAATGCTTGCATTATTACAAGAGGAGCGTCCAATATATCATTGTACCATATTAAGCGTTGTCGTTTGGAGGGGCTACAAACATCAACAGACTACAATCGCTTGGGTTGTTATATGTCTCTGACCTATCACTTCTGTGTGCGAGTAACTATATTGAAGTGGACCAAAGCATTGCCGAGTAGTTGACTAATCAAACTTACATTTTGCACAGCGATGTAGCGGTGGCATTCATATTATGGCAATCTTAGCATAGCGGAAATTGCCAGGCATAACGCTGCAAGACAGATTTCATCACTTCCATATGGCGAATTCTATCACGCCCGACTATAATCAGTGAATTGTCGCAGGCTTTCATAATCTGTTGATTATATGATTGTTATCAAAATACAGGTTAGGTTTTGCCCGTTAAAAATGATCATGTGAGTTGTGTTGCGACTATGATACACAAACCATGTGAGTAGTTTCTAAAGCTTTTGACTAATGTCTTGCACGCGACATTGACATGAAGGTATTTGAATAGTATAGACATAGAGAAGATCAGAGGCCAAAAGACGATGCACAACCCAAACGATAAGAAGTCATTACCTGCATCTCATATGATGCGCCTGGGCATATGACATTTTAACAACCACAAGCAAACTGCATTTCATAATTTAGTTTTGGGTAATTGACGCATTCATGCCTTTGTTTCTTGGCCGATGGTCTTAAACCTACAGAACAGCTTATCATGAACTACAATCCAAGCACTACATGTTTGATCAAATATTTTCTTAGCTTTATACTTAATATATCTTAGTGTATCCCCTACGTGTTCACCAATCACTTGGTGAGCATCTGTGTCTGGGAGAGTTATATTCGGACCGAGGGAAATGGTTCGCTTGTGAAGCTTTAGTGGGATTACGGTCCTCATTAAACACAAATACGTGGTTATTAGTGGGAGGCTAACACCACGAAGATCATGGATGTTGTATCATGAAGCGTTCGCTCACAAATACGGCCGTCGTCATTTATGCTTTGATGTCTTTATATTTATCTCAGCCAGCTTCTTAGCTCGTCTCATTATAGTAATGTCATATGAGAGCAGACTTATCCATTAACGCCCTGGCGTGTTTTTGCAGATGGCCGTCGAACTATATTCATGTACAGATAAGATGGTGTCGGTATTTATGGTCGAAGCAGCTAGGATGAACACAAGTCATTACTTTGCATACGTAATTAAAATCATTTTCAGGATGTCAATCAAGTTATTGCTTTAAGTAATTTTAATAACCCTTAAGAGTCATGGTTATTTTCCGGGAATACTTTGCCTTGTAACTGAGTCATGAGCAGTTGATCGTACAGTGCCCTTTCCCTGGTAATCGATCCGCCTCATATTATGTAAGGGTGTCAGCACGTGTGTGTGTATAAGCGGCACAGCAAATGCGAACACAGCCCTACCGCTCAATTAGAATGCGTTCCTACTAAATTGACTTTTGCTTAAGTAGATCGTTAAACGAGTGGCGCAGTATAGCTGCAGAAGTACTTGATCGTTTGTTCATCTGTTATAACCGGCTGCAAAAAACACTGCCTGAAGATGAGTGCATCTGATACGTTCGCTATATATATATATATATATATATATATATATATATATATATATATATATATATATATATATATATATATATATATATATATATATATATATATATATATATATATATATATATATATATATATATATATATATATATATATATATATATATATATATATTATATACACACTTCCGAGAATAACTGGCAGCCCTTTATGGCTGCACAAGCAGATTGATGTTTATGTTTAGGGCACGAATTAGTCATATAATATTATTATTTACAATAAATGGCATTGGTCACCCTCTTTACCCTGTTTGGATGGTTTTTAAAGAGCCTGGCAGAGTGAATGTGCACTCCAGCACTAACTGACAGAAGCCTAAATCGGCTAGGGCGGATTGAAATATCCAACTGCTACTTTAAAGTCGCAGCTAGTTGTGCTCCAATCGTCAAACGAAACATTCCTTGTCATACCTTTCCGGTGAATGTAAATATTTCGTTTTTTGCACAATATCTTTACTTATGTAGCCCCAATGTGTCACATGAATATTGTCTTAAGCTTTGAACAACACCCCCGGACTGATGAACTCCTATCTTGACCCAAATCACAAGGAGTGCCATGAATAAATCGGTGACATCGAAACTGCTTGAAATGGTTGTATAAATGTTAGTAACTTGCCTTTGTCCTCCCGGTACACGTTAGTCAACAGATATCACAGCCCGTCGGCCATCACGCTTACTTATTCCTATCACTTGATCTGTTCCATTTATAACAAGAAGAGCTGTTAAAGCATCAGTATCAGCGCCCACACAAGACGACAACTCTATACGATAACACGGCATATCCACAGCTTCCGTCTCTTGATGTTTGACCCCTGGCTCTATCACCAAATGACCATTTGAATTATCATGTGTAGGGGCCACATGCTTCTGCCCAAATGGTAAAAAGGGGATAATTTTGTGGTTCTATATATTATCCCATGTCGCTGTGCTGTTCTCTGTGTCACATGTCAACCTACCTTTTGCTGGCAGCAATACCGGGTAATAACCCTATCTATATAATCAATCTCTACACAATGACCTATAACTACTATCCCTTCCTGCTCATTTTTAAAATCCAGTACGGCTTGAATTGGACAGCTACTTCTTTTCATAAAATTCTTTTGAACATTTTTCATACTCAAATACACAGTTAACTGCGCTGGCCTATCGATTTTATAGCAGAGTCACATCAAAAGCACGCAGGTTATATCAAATGGCAATTGTTTCGACAAAGTAAGGTTTGACCCCCAAAAAATTGCAAGAAAAGCTTTTTTTGTCTTTTTGTGTTAAATTAGCTGTACTTAAGCGCATCCTAAAAGTTTACCAAATTTGAGCCACCGGAAAGTGGTGAAATAACATAATATCCAATATGGCCGCCATTGAATTATGAATGTACAGCAAACTTTTTAATGGTTGGTTTTAGACCCCATAAATGTATTACAAACATATATAAATGTGATACCTTAGATTCAAATAAGGTTATGATGAATTCACCTGGATGTCCCTATGACGTAGTATTGCATCATCATGACGTAGTGGGTTGCTGAATAGATCAGGACCGCCAGAATTGGTAGAAAACCAACATTTCGGCTCTTGATAATCAATCAGATGTACATACACAAGGAACCACAACTTTGAAGGGCTATTGAACCATCTACGTCATGGTCATACGCCATACGTCACACATCATAAATTACCAAAATGTCCCAAATAATTGACATAGTACACACCTGAATTTTCCTATCAAGTTCAAGTGGCATTCACACAATATAATTGTTCAAAACACAGCATGGTTATTATCATCACAATCTTCTTCCTCGGAACCGTCTATGGAAGAATCACTATTATGCGGATTGTAACATGACTCAGCTTGGCAGGGTCCACAAGCAGAAGTACATGGAAGACCGTACTTCCTGCAACTACATCGAGTATTACTACAACCTGTTGTACAGTTACAATGGATAACCTTGAGAAGCCTTTCTGGAGCCGCTTTCTGGTCAGTCATAACAGGTAACAAAATGTTGTCTTCACACACTTCCAACCCCAGTCCTTTGGGTCCACGTTTTCATCCTTTCCCATCCACACCATGATCTGATAAAATGAACGTTGAGAGTGGAACTTTGCCGCAGATTCCGTTGGGGGCAATTTCTCGGGCTTCACAAATGATTTAGCAGATGAAACCTTTTTAGCAAGCAATGTATTTCTAAGGTTTACCAGAGATGTGCCAGCTTTTCCTCCAAACAAAGAAACAAAGACTTTGCATCTTGAATCAACTATTGTTGCCACATCCTGACCAGCTGTAGTAAAGGTCTTTGCACAAGCTTTTATCTGAGAATCATTTTTCATCACTTTTTGGAAAAGGGATTTCTTGCCAATACCATAAATCCTGGAAGTGCTATCACAACCTGTAAAAGCATGTACAAACAGCAGCTGTGACGATATGTCATTTCCCAAGAGTTCCTTCAGACGGACAATATCATATACATGTTTTGCTTTCTTTTTGTCCGAACGAAAGTAGAGTTTCTTGCTGTCCCTCTCAGTGTAATGTAGAAGCAGAATCAGAAGGTCCGTGTCTTCCCCAATCAAAGTTGTGTCTCGAACTTTTGCAGATGTTGTTGCTGCCTTCACAATATGAACATCTGCATATCCATGCAAATTGATGACTTCGCAACCCCTCTGTTTCAGTTTGTCACTGATGAGGAGGATTAGTTTTTGTTTATTAGAGTCCCTTGATAAGAAATCCTCCATTCTGCCAGAGGAAAAGACGGTATTTATTTCAAAAGACACAAGCGGGTGTGATTTCGTTTGTCGTCTCTGATGTTCATTGTCCTTGATGCTAGGCTCTTCACTGTATCCGTCAAAAACTACTGTGGCTTGTCCATACTTGGAAAGGGTGAGATTGGCATGCTCCTCGGCAATTTCCTCGTAGGTCATCCCTTTTTTCCAAGACAGACGGTGAAGTAAGGAGCCTCCATCAAGCACAAAATGTTCGGAATTTGGCGTCGAATCTGTTAGAACGGCCTTGCTGGAGCTGGAGGATTCATTTGCGTAATCCCGTAGAGCATCAGCCAACTGTGGCTTGTCAGCCTATTGGAACACATGTTTTGCCGCGAATAGGGCAGGAGGATATGGACTAAGTTCGTAGTCCATGATATCTTGCAGTGTCAAGTCGCCAGCTTGTGAAACTACAAGACATCTCTGGAACAGGAGTTCAGAATTTATCATTTGTTCGGTATTCACTTTCACTGACGATGAGTCACCAAGAGTCTTGGCTTTGTCCTTTCGTTTAAAGAAATAAGTGAATATTGGCTGCCCAACCATTTTTTGTACTATGGCCTTGCCGACAGCTCCATTTTCATGTACATTGACATCTGCGTTGGCCACTACACCAGTCACAACATTTCTTAATGAAGAATCCTCAGCAAATGGATTGCAGTCAACTAATGTTTGCATCAGTTTAGTACTGTCCGCATGATCACGTTGCATCCTTGGCACTGTGGCGTCTTTGTGCTGTTCACTTGAGGTAAATGATTGTTTAGAGAACTCTTGCATCGCAAGGTTGTACGCAGATGACACGGATGATGACAGTGTCCAGATGGTCCTTAGTTCCTCTGTCATGCCACTTCCTCTGGTTAGACCACCGCAACTTTGAAGGGAACGCATGAGAGTCTGTTCAATAGTTAGATCCGATCCCAATCCTGCCCAGAACTGGTCTGTCCTCCTAATAACATGTAGGCCGTTTTCAAATTTTGTAACAATGTCTGGATGCTTGTGACCTAGTTCATTCATGCACTGTAGTAGTAGAGGTATGTAGACTTAACATAATTGAAATGTCCAGCAGCTGCGAATATCGGAATGCAATCAGACACTGCACTGAGATGCATTCTCCAGTCGCCTTAGCGATCAACCGAGACAGTCCTTAGTAAGAGCATGAATATAATGAAATCATATAAAACACAAGAGTGTGCAACCACAAGTGGGCACAGCTTATTCGAAGATGATGGACCCTTCCCTTCCGATTAATCCCATATACAGGGACGGTATATATTTTCATGGGTAGAACCCTTTAAACACGTGATAGCACTGAAACAAATTATCTACAATTTTCACTGCTTTTGAATGAGCAGCTTCCAATAGCAGGCTTCTGGCAATTTTGAATATTTATAGCTTTGTCTTCCCATATAATGTAGGCATGCCATTGAACCACATGGTTTCACTTTCATTATGACTATTCTATCTACTACAGGCCTGAAATGGGCCTATTTTAATCTTGTTTCACCTACCTTCAGGGTCAGGAGATGCAGAAGATAATTGGTAATATCAGAGTTGTCTACATGATTAGTTTGTTTTTGTTGATTTCAGGAATATTGTGTTAACAAGAGATAATGAAATAATGAGTTGCTTTTGTTTTGATCTTAAGTCTTTGATGAAAGAATAGATGGCAGCACTGTAATCATATGGAGAGCTAATTAGTACAAAATTACATTGAAAATCAATATTTACCTGTATCCTTATCCTTGTTAGTCATTATTATAAGGGCTTGTATGCTGGCAGTAACAACCAAATGCCAATTAGAAATGTGATTGCTTTAGATAACATGGGCCGGGATGGAGGGGGAGTGGCCTCATTGGAGGTTGGCGGTTGTGGTGTGGGGGTCAGCTAGGATTACTCCTAACGAACAGGGCACCTTCATCAGAACTCTGTCTCAATGACACTGAGCTGAAATGAAAAAAACCCAACTCCTAAAGCATGCTTACAACAGCGTTTTCGTGTGAGAAATATCAAATCATGAACCAAGGAGACATTTCAAACAAATACCAAACAGGAGTAAAAATCCTGAAATTGACCAAGATTTACCCCCCAATTTTAGGGAACCTTTGCTATCTTTATGTTCAGATGTTGCAATTCCTTAATTAATTGGGAAATATAAGGTTTCCCTAATATGTACCCAAAATACCAGTTTTGGGGTAAGGGTGCCCCTATTGCACCCCCATCGGGATGTCACACACGAAAGAAACCAGTTTCAGGTGAAAGTTTGACCTCAAAAACATTAGAAAACATATTTACATAATCAGTTTTGGGTGAAAAATGCCCGAGTTATGGACAGCCAAAAATATTCAAGGATTTAAAAAAATTTGGCGGCCATCTTGGAAATTGCCTAATTAACCCACTTTCCGGTCATCCGAGTTTGGTAAACTTTTAGTATGTTAATCTACAGAAGTTCAGGAACCAAAAACAACCAAGAAACGTTTTCTTGCAATTTTTTGGGGGGTTGACCCCTTTTTTTCCATATATTGACCCGACTATTGGTCAATCCCTTTACCTTTCACGTTTAGTACATAGTGCGGTGCCTTCTGACAGAGATACAACCCCATTTTTTATTTGGGACCATGCCCACTACCCCTGTAGCTATCTATATGATCGCCGATCCTATGAGAGACTTTAGCGAGTTTGGTGACCCACGGACCACGTACTGACTACAGAAGGTTACAGGGGACACAAATGGCCGCAAAGTCCCCCACGCAAATGTTGCCGACGTCCAATATGACACTAGAGGGATAGTCTTTGAGGCGGAAAAGGCTATGAAGCCATAGTGAGCAACCTACAGTACTTTCAGGATACAATGGGCGCCGTCTGGCGCCTACCACAGAAGTCTCATGGAGGCGAGGCCAGCTACGGTTGGGTGTCAGGGGTTTGACAGATTTGATGGTGTGGGACCCCTGGTTGAAGAGCATGTTAGTTCAAGGTCACACGGGATATAGAAACAGGTGCCATAGGTGTCGGCTATGGCCTTGTCCCCTGCCTGGGTTTATCCTTGTCTACTGTCCCAACCCGTATATATGTCGTATTTCATCTGATGTGTTAATGCCCGTTGCACTGTGCGCTTGCCCCTGTAATATGAGTTTGATCTCCGCAACAGTACGCATATACGCGATTCTGTATGACCGTGTTCTCTGCCACACCAAGTTTGCATACAATCAGAGTGAAAAGGAAGGTGAGGAATACAAACATGAACGTACCGACTGGCAGTATGGAGGGCGCCCTGCTGCTCGTTCACGACCCAGCCCACGCCTCATCTGCCAGGAATACAGATTCGTTCTACTACATGAATATGACGAGGGTGAGGTGACCATTGAGATTGGAGGAGCCGTAGAAGTGGCAATCATCGGGTTTGATTCAATCTCATATCTCTTCCCAGAGAGCGTATGTATCTTTTCCCTCTTTAGCCGAACGTTTCCTTCATCTTAAAAGTGCAGCTAGTAAAATTACCATAGATACGAGTATTGGCAAGGCGTTCTTCGAGTGGTTGTAAGGCTACGTGTGAATCTACGAACGAGGACCTAGCGGAGCGCCTGAAATATCTGGAGGAGATTGTCGGCCCTTTCAATCAACCTTTTTTAAGGATTTGGCGGTTGCACTGGGCCTTTAACTCACAAATTGTTTAGGAATGCGTACTGCTCGGAGGTCGCGCGGTTGGGCATAATTTGCTTGTGGAGAATTTAAAAGCCATCCTAAGAATACTATCTATTGACAGAGAAATATGGCCGAGAGCGGTGACTTGATGTCTGTAAGAACTGCCTGCTAGTGGATTTTACTGCTGCCGCCTCTATGTTCCCTCTCGCGACAACATGTGAGGCACAAGGTGCGAATGCTGTGTTGCTACTGTTGTGGTCTCTATGCTTCATCTAGGGACAAGATGTAAGGGAAAAGGTGCGGGCGTGGACTCGTTACTGTTGGGACAAGGTATAAGGGAAGAGAGGCGAGGGTGGAAACGCTACTGTTGCTGTCGTTATGCGCCCTCTAGGGACAAGATGTAAGGGAAAAGGTGTAGCAGAACGACTAATTACAGTACATACCACTAATTACGTCCCTAGAGAAGAAGCCCATGTACTGCTTGCGAATAGGTTTCCTGATTAATATATGGGTGTTGACTTGGGATTATTCCAATAAGACCTGCGTTTCATCAGCCCGTTAAATGATGGTTTGCTCATTCACCACAAAAACAATTGTGTGTTAAAGGAAACACATATAGAAAGACCGCTCCCCACTCAGCGAGAATTTGATGTGTACTGATTTCTGCTGCGAAACGCCTATATTCACTGCGCTACAGTCTGCCGATAATTTCACAATTAACCACAGAAATATTTGATATAGTTATGATTATATGGATAAATATATTAGGACTGTTGCGTTACTTCTCGTTAATTATTAGGCAACAAACCGGTCATGAATGCAGTCAGTAGGAAGCGGGTATTTTCCCTAATTTAAGTTTAACCTTAATCCTTCTACGTATGCGTTCGCAGTTGCTCGCAGTATTTATCCCCAAGGGCTATGCAAACCTATTCAGCTTGGCAAAGAGGAAGGCAGGTGTCAACGATATGTACAGTCGTACCCATTGAGCAATACACATGGCATCTAGTAATGATGTATTGTACAGACATCACAGCTTGCGCCATACAGTTTTGCATGTGTCTTTGTTTAATTATACGCGCATGACTAAATGACCTTTACAGCCAGCTATGGCTACTGTGCCAATAGCAATTTTTATTCCTCTCATAAATGCATAAATCTGCCGCTCTTCTTCTTGTACAAACATTAGCGAGCATTCATGCTTTTTATGTAAGCTTTTTAAATTATTGTAATTGTCTTTCACTGGGAATATCATACATTACGATTAGTGTTTGTGATGCATAATATAACATTTTCGTCAATTGAGCAATCAGCCTTTGCTGATTGACTTTCAAACGGTGTGTGATTCGTGTTTGATCACATGCAAGTCCCTTGCAACGCAGGAATGACTCGCTAATTGTGAGTGTCCGCTGAGATGAACCTTGCGCATTTCGATGCTAGGCGTTGATTAGCCTATTATTCACCAGCCTGTTTGAGAATGAAAAGTTATGACGCATGCAGGGCAGCTACAACGACTGCGGTAATATGACGTATGGTAACGTCGTGGCCGATTACTCCATGCTAAACCTCTAAATTATTGTTTGGGTAGATTTTGGATCACGAACGTCGATGGACCCTGGCCTTTTTATATGGTTTGTGGGTGGCCCCATCGAACGGCATTGCACCAAAAGATAATCTGCGAGCTCTTAAAGGTTAGAATAGGACATGACTCATGCGTTGATCGTGATTAAAAGTGAGATCCTCAATGTGTATATGTGGGTCATAGAAGGCTTAATGCTTAGTAATAAAACACAATTTATTGAGCATCAGAAACACTAATCGCAATGTATGGTTCACCGAGTAAAGTTTTCGCGTGTAAGCGGGAGAATAGTGGAGCAGTAAGAACCATTGATTTCATACATTCTTGCTGTATATAGATATCGGTTCGTCGCTCTGATAATGGCACCGTCGGAAGGTAGTTAATCTTCACATCCACCGTACTACGTACACCGCTACCATTCTTACAAAATTGCAAAACTTCCCCAACTGGCAAACTAATCTCCTCCAGTTAATCTACCTCATCGCATTTAGTTTAAATACCCCGTCTGCTCGAGCCAGTATACCACATGTTCTTTTCTAGCGGTCCTTACTAAGCCTGTTTACCTATGTTAGTTTTCCTAACTTACTAAGGTTCCATAACTGACGCCTGTCTTTACGGGCGTTGCTGCTCTATTTTTGTATCTACAAAGCTAACGAACCCTTCAAGCGTTAATTTTCTTGCTATATATCTGACATACTTGCCATATGAATCGGCCCAATTTGCCAAGCAGTCGTATTCTTGTTTCATATCTGCCAAATCACATAACCGGCAATAAGAGAGGCACATTCGTGTGTTGAGTCGACTTCATGTTAAACCAGAAGCCTTTAGTAATTTAATATATTTACTAAACTATAATAATCATTGAGCATACACTTGATAACTTTTCTGATATATTCTGCCTGTCTATCAATACATAACTCTTCTGCCAGTATTGCGCTAGTGCATATATATCATTAAGCCGTCAAATTCATTATCAATCTAGTGTACACAATCAGAGTGGACTGAACATTATTGTTATGTCGGCGATGCGTTATACATGTAGTCGAGAGGCTACAATACTGAGGGGCCTTAATTGAGGCTATGATCACAGTTGATCTGAGCATAGTATTTACACATGGCATCGTAAAATGTACATACGCATTCCTTTCGAACATGAATAGTCCAATGTTGTAGTCAAACATGAAGCTTCAATTACAACACAATAGATGTATGAATGGGACAATCTATACCAAGAACACAAAATTGCGCTCATTTAAAGGTCAACGAGGCAATTGGTAATATACTAAATTGTTATTTATTGATCAGCGAAACCGTGACACATTATGTGTACATTTTCGGGGATACAGATTTTTAAAATGCAGTTGACGCCGCTGATTCAGAATTCTAAACGAAATTTCGACATTACGCTTAAGTCTAAAGAGTTGACACAGAATCGCAAAAATGCTAACATAGAATTGCTTTTACGGTGTGAAGTCATGATTGGAATTTTGTACCAGGCGTTGAGGTTGTGCGCAGCCCCTAACTGATCCTTGCGGCGCGGTCTATTATTTCAGCTACGCTTATGAAACTCATGAGGCTGCCAACTAATTGGTACGGGGAGATGTGGACCGTTATTCTTTTAATTACGTATGGAGATTTGTATGCCACTCATGTCATTTCACTATTGACCGATTCGTACATTCACAAAATATCACCAAATGCTGATTCGTCATAAATTGATTAAGGTACTGCTTATCTAGCATTGCAATATACTAACAATGTCATAAAAAATAGACAGCGCACATGTAATCAATAACCACGTTGAATATGCCATCATCCCGTATTCGCTAAGAAGAGTTATCTTCGATTGAAAGACTACTTCAAAGTCTGATGCGGTTGCACGAAATCCTTACCTCGTAAAGTAACAAAAGCATTGTGTAGTATTGAATGGTCGTCACGCCCGAAAATAAGTGACGATTTAATATCGCCTGATATACTTACTCCAGTGAACAGGTCCAATATGATGTAGTTTAGGCTTTCGCAGTGCTGCGTACATGAGCCTGCCTAAGCCTGTAAATCACCTCAATTTTTTCACCCATGATATATGAAGGCAATTACTCATGGCATGGAACAGACTTACTGCAATGCTTACTGGAAGAACTTAGGTACTCTTGGGAAAATATCCTTTAAACTAGTATCTGACATGTGTACCATGGGTCGTGTCAACCGATAAGAGTAGGATGCTTAGTATATATATATTATATATAGATATATATATATATATATATATATATATAATATATATATATATATAGATAGAGAGAGAGAGATATATATATATATAGAGAGAGAGATAGATATATATCTATATCTATATAGAGATCTCTCTCTCTATATATATCTCTATAGATAGATATATAGTAGATATAGATCTCTCTATATATATAGATATATATATATATATATATATATACATCTCTATCTATATCTATATATATATATATATATATATATATATATATATCTATATATATATATATATATATATCCATATATATATATAACTACGTTTGTATCAGGTCTTCCCCAATTAAAACAGCTGGCAACATGATCAAATTATCATCAATCGATATAATATACACGAAGCTACACCTGGCAGTTTGCTATAAATAATGAATACACAACCCTGCTTGAACTTATAATATGCGATGATCATATTTGCAAAATGATGTAATTTTCATCTTTTTCGGAGGATTTCGGAATTCAGCAATAACTGTGTAACGCTTGTCGTCAAGCAAATCAAAGTTTTCTTGTACAAATTTTTCTAAGGCACCAGCATTTTATGTCACACCACTAGATAGATGCCATGTTGATTGTACAATAGGATCTAATATCATTATAGTAATGATAGTTTCATTCGAATATATGATCACCTGGCAAGCGTCGGGACCCGGCATTAAAAAAAATCGCGGTGATACTACATCTTTTTCAATACCCCATTCTTCGCTCAAAACCACTAATAGCCATTGGTTCAGTATTCATCCCTACAATTAGCCCAGTGAGAGCCAAAAGCCATTAGTAATAAATGTCAATTATTTCGGGATTTTTTAATGACGATTACATTGCAAGTCATTGAACTAGTATGCTGTATTGACCGATAGAGGAATGCTTTGCGCATGGTTGTTGGTTTGCCCAGGCAGCTGCATGGCACAATTGACATTTCATTCATGAAATCGATAGCGGTCGCAAAATGCATATTGCATGACAAATGCGCACGCAGTATGGCAATGACAGAACAACCCCACCAGAATCGCAAAGCCCCTTACTTACAGTTATGTTGTTCTTCACATGCTGATCAAGGAAGATTTGGCAACAGGTCACCTTAATGATTAGCTACGACAAGCGCCTCTCTTTATAAAATACGTAACATATATGAGAGGTACATATCCTGTGTGAATGAATGCTTCCATATAATTGCAGCAGATTGGAGTCAATATTTGAGCACTCATTTCACTTGTTGGGAAATATTAACAGAACAGTAACACTGAATAAAATTCTCAAATTACTGCTATTGCAGACCCATTTAGCCAGGGCTCTTTGTTGTTGTGTAAAGGATGCCGATGCAGCCAACTGCCATTTCACCCTAATTGTATTTTATATTTGCCTTAAGAGAAAAAAATATTTCGAGCCTTTTGCTGAATGATATGTGTCTTGGATTACAAATGATTCAAGTTGTATTGCCTATTCAATTCTGCAAGTGGTTCTTGTCAATTGTTCTGCACACCCTCAGACATGGCATGACAGCTCATAATTTGTTGGAGTATTAGAGCACCTACCCTTTACAGCGCAATATGAATAGGTTTTGAAGTCGAGTGCTTTACGCAATGATCGAAAATCAATCGGGTAGAACCGCAAGCGAAATAATTGAATGTGGGGAATTATGTTTGATCAGATGAGGCAAATTCCTCATTGGATTGCTTCAAGTGCTAGCCGTTCCGGTAATTAGAGGAGTTTAAGTTGACATTTTATGACTTCATGCTTAATAATGTCATCGGGGCGGGTCAGAACCAATTTTATGTGTGCAGAATCTAGAATGTCGGATTACAAAGGACGGAATGTTTCACGTTTGTTATACATCTGTTCCCAATATTATTAGATCATTGTATACCCAACGACTGTTCGGTAAATGCATCACTTGAATATCATGCATTTCTTGTGGGGAATAGAATTGCTACAAAACCAACAAGAGCCAACTTAATCTTAAGCCCAACCAGAAGTACAAATTACGTGCAACAGTTGAGCAGCCACCTTACTGCTATGCAATACAACAATATCTAATAAACAACAATAATTGATCGCCGTTCAAACGATTTGAATATCGCGTTTAATCACGAGCAAGCCGCAGCGTAAGAGATACTCACTAATCGTGGGTGTCAGCTTACATTGTCCCGGGCACATTTCGGTGCTCGGCGCTCGGAAGCGACTCGGCGCTCGGAAGCTTGACATCGGGAACCGAGCGCCTGTGATGGAGACAACGGAACGGTACCTCAATAGCACCTGGCGCTCTGCTACTTGGCTGCCAGTTTCACCATAAGTCATCTTACGATTATGATGCCTTATCTAAACTTGTCTCGATTACCAACAATCAATCGTTGCACAGGATGCGTGGATTAAAAGCATGGCATAATAATTGCGATATCAAAAAAGACAGTTATTGAAACTAGGAACCTTGCGTTTTGGTTGGTCTCAAATGGCGTATCTCGCGTTTTTGTCTGCCCTTCCATCATCCTGTGCCCATGCGAACTTTGAAGTAGCTACCTTGCCTCACTCATCGTTAGTTCCATCGATATTACGACATTAAATATTAAATAGTAAGAATGTTGCATATAAACCCTGTTGATGATCGTGTTATGGATAACAGCTATAGACCCTGCATCACCCGCTAATATCAGATTGAGGACGTAAGTCAGTTATCGCTTATTGAATCATGGACAGCCAGCATCAGATATATCAATGACTTCTTTTTTAATACGATGTATTGGATAATAATTTTCAAAGAAGCATTTTCCTGCAATTTGGGTTTTTTAACGATATATTTTGACATCAAATTCAGATTTTATGGCAATTCATGCCGCTGATAAATTAATTGCTTAGCGGGACTTCAAAACTATGGGGGAAGAAATCCGCTAATATCTGTCTACATTCACTTGATCTACAGACGGTGTTTTACCGCATGTAATTAGATACAGCTTTGCTAGATTGTTGCATTTGACATAACAAAATATCAAATTACTGTCTAAAATGGCGGAACCGCGAGCAGTAAAGAAGGTACGAAATGATGTTTCTGCTAGGACTTAACAGCGTTACAGACAAAAGCAGACTCTTCTCATTATAGTGCAATAGCAGATCATTAGAGTGGCGCTCCAGTTTCCAGTCAAGTATAATGTCGCCGCTAAATTTGTACGCATAATTGTTATGTCAGACAATATAAATATGGGTATATTAAAACTCCGCCAAATAATTTGGTCTTTTTGTCATACAATTCTGCATTACACCATATTGCCTACTCCAAGCATGTATATATAACCTATGAGTTTGTATGATTAACTTCTTCAAACTACTGTTTATGAACATGCACAATTTGCCAGATGTTAATTTAAATTAACCTAGATGCCAGTGTGTAACAAAACAATGTATCCCGCTTTGGCAAATCTTATTCTTCGTGAACTGATGCACCTGTTGGCTACCTGTAAACACGGCCCGTTTATGCGTGTTGGCATACAATTCAGGTGACAAATCATGGTGGTCACAAACAGTGATGTTGATTATAATGTCAAGTGGTTTTGAATCTTCGGATGTCTTACAATTATTTGTGGGTGGACATTAATGTAATTTAACACTCGCCAAAAATCACAGAACCAGAATACACAAAGCCATACGTTCTAAACCTCTTACGGCTCAATGATCACTAGCTGGCTCCTGAGTGTTGATGCATTATGCAATTGTATGATCTTTAACGGACACGCAGGCACACAATCGGTGCTCGAGAGAAATTATAACGGCCACAGTTAGTGGCAATTTGTTCTACCAAGGGCGCAATTTCCTCCTAAGGTCGTAATATATTGATAATGCCCACAAAACTTATTCTCACCTTGTATAACCCGGGAAGGTGAGCATTGAGTTGCTTCATTCAGGCAAGATAAAACTTCTGCCATCATTGCCTGTGTATTCTAATGCCTTAACGACCTGGCACTCAAATACCCCGGTGATCTTCTCAATGTGTATCGCCCTCAGCACTATCTCGGATCGCTCCTATCGTTCTTCTCGTCCTTTCCAGCTAGAAAACAAGGCAGCTGCTGTGAAATATACGGCCGGATACACTGCGCCGCATTCCACAAGCTAAGTCATTCAAAAGATCTTTAGTGACCTTATTTTTTCAATTGTGACTTTGACCATGTCTGTTGGTGAGTGGGGGCGGGGTGGAGGGATGAGTGTGCAGGTGCAATGCGCACCTGGTGTAGATTGCGAGAGATTTGACATGCACAAGCATCAAGACAAGGGGTCGCGATTGTCTACTTATATCCGGGTGTGCATTAAACTATCTTTACGTATCTCTCCGGGCCTAGGTTGATAGCTATGGATTCATGTTTGGGGTCGTAGTTGGGTTGAATGAAGAGAGGGCTGGTTCTTGATGCTTTTTCATTGCGAATTTCCCCCTCTCTGCTTATCATTTATTCATAACTGGTGAGTTGCCATTGCTATAGCTGCGACTGGTATTAACCACAGAGAGCTGCGTTCATACATTTACAAGATGGAGTCGGAATTCGTGGCATTAACCATTATCATTGACAAATGCTATTTCCGTGTGTATGTAATACATTTCCCTGGTAGAATGACGATCGATTAATTGCTTGATTGATAAGCTGGGGTATTTCCCCGAGATTAATGTGCGTCACTGCCCATGGTATCATACGAACTATTTACTTTCAAAGGATATTGATCCGTCTGACATAACGTTAGGCTTCTGGAATGGTGGATGAAAAGAGGGGGACGTATATGTACAAACGATTTAGTTAAGGCCTTTGGTTAAGTCCGTGACATACTTACTGATCTTCTTGACTGATTTCCTTGTGACACTCCTTGCTTAGGCGATATTCGGCACTGCATGATCACACATAATGCATGCATTGCTTTAGATGGTACACTATACTGAGAGTATGGGTCCACGCAAACCGCACGTGGGACAACTGTTTGGATTGCCTTAGCTAAACCCATCGAAAAATATTACTCAAATCTTCTCTTCCTCTCCTCAGGTAATCGATGGATATTTCCGACCATATCGAAAAGCACACGGCATGTGGTGCGAGTTTGATAATCCTTATATGTAGGATAGGTAGAAAGATACATATAGCCGTCACTTACATTCCAATATGCAGCTTCTGCATGCACACGTTATTGTCTAAATGAAAAATAATTGAGACTCGCAAGAGGATTATTTTAAGCATGACCGATAAGAGTTGAGTGCAAACGTGATTTATCGCTGCAAAAACGGTCTGATCGGCAACAATACGAGAACATGAAGAAACCTCAAAATGCTCCCGGTAAATCAATAGTCATTTATATTCATAAGCTAACCAGAGAATTGGCAGGGAGACGAGACAGAGAGCCGGGGTGAGGGAGACGGTTGGGAGGGGGGCGTTATCGGCGAGTGTGTGTGTGCTTGAGTGAGTGACACAACAAACGCGAAAGCAGGCCTATCACGTGCTCAACTACATATTTTGGCCAGTGGCTCAACTTGATATTTGACAAATAACTGTCATTAATGCTACTCATAGTACCGCGCTGAAAATATATTTTCAATTAGATGCGGAAGAAGAAAAGCAGCGCTTGTAAGGAGTAACGCCAGCATGGTAGCTTAGTTATTTGGGTAAGTGTAGATTAGTCTACATCCTCAGTAAAGAACGCTGGAGCAGCAAATGTGGTATTGTAGCTTAACCAGACGGGTTTGTCGATTTGACAGGGTAGTCTAATTGGAGAAGGATAGCTTGGCAGGTGACGTCGTTTGAATAGTTTGCAGGAATGGGGGGGGGGGGGGGGGCTAAAAAAGGTTGATGAGAGTTGTTTCGCCCAACGGTTTAACAAGGTAAGGCACTTAATTTTGGTCCGTAGGTTTAGTGGAGTAAGTATATTTGCCGGGTACTTAGGCTAAGGCATGAAGTATGGTGTGCCGAGGGGGATGTTAGTAGTGGGAGTTTTGTGCAGTGGAAATGACTGAAATTTTCACATGCGCTGATATAGGAGTTTCTAAAATTATGTAATATATAAAAATACATATCCTGAAGCGTGTATATCCCCTGCTGCTGTCTTGTCAATATGATACAAGATTCTGACAGTAACCTCTTAGAGATATATAAACAGACATTGGGTTCCTATCGACTGATAGGAATATAGCCACATCTTTGAGGTTTAAGAACTCCAACATTAAGTGGGATGGTATTAATTGACTGAATTATATATCAAAAGCATTTATATAACACTATGTATCGTTTTACTGGGATAAACAATTTGCTTGGAAATTCAAGAGCGTTACAGGTTTTTCATCAGACAACTAATAGGACTTCAGACCGTTTTATGCACCCGATCTTGCTAGGGTTTGTCAACAACTATTCAGTAGTCAAAAATGTAATATCTCAGAAGGAACGCTTGTGCTAATAATGTATTAACGATTTCGGGCAGAGCCTCTCATGCCACCTCTATGGCCTTCATAATCTCGAGTAATGGAACATAAATCATCAATTATCATGATAAATGCGGGATTCAGGACGGTCGTTGTTATCACCAAGCAACAGCAAGCCATATATATCAATTGTAGAAAGTAGTGCACCGCGGCTGTGATATATGGCCATTAACTATTTTCAGCTCAAGGCAAGAACCAACTTATGTTTAGGCTTTGTTGTAACGTACGATGATGCAGGCGAATGCGTACGCCAAAGGGAACGTAACGCACCGACTCGGTAGATTCGTGCGCCAATAGCTCAAGCAGATACGGTAATCCCTTGTGCGGTGAGAGAGAAGTCGGACACAATACAGAGGTCTTTAATTTCTCTTAATTCTTTATTTGCTATATTGTTGTTAAATATGACTTTCATACCACATCTTGTAAACGTATTACATTTTGTAATATGTCAGCAGCATTCTTGAGTTACCACAAACAACAGAAAAAAGCGCATAAAGGAATGTCCCAATGATTTTATTGATAGAAAATTCGTAGGTTCAGGCTACAGGCGGTTTATGCTGGTTTTGCTTATTTTCGACACAGTGTGTTCCCCGCTTCCTGCCAAGCCTTATTACATACTAGATGCATGATCATAATTGCAGATCCATAATGTCTTATGCATCAACATTCAGCAGATATGAACATATGTTTTTTTTTATATGACTTGGAATAGACTAGCATTGTTGTCACCACCCAAATTATGTGGCGGAGTATATGATATCAATTTCTCGATCAACAGGCCGCCGAAGTCAATAGAGAAATTGCTCGAGGTCATTTTTTGATCGTTTGTAGAAGGGCTTGGTATTTTTTCTGGATTGTGCAATGCGAACTATTGAATTTCATACTGTTAACAAGACGCAGAGCAGCTGGCTCTGTTTAGCAATGCTCTCTGTTATGTAATCGATCTGTTTTAATTTACTTAAGACTTTTGCTTTGCTGAAGAAACGTCACAAAGGTGCTATTGGGAATCGCTCCATTGAATATGTCAAATTTGCCACATTATACGGTCAAACCTTTTTTAAGAATGCGGCTTATCTCAGCTGGTTCACGTGCACACACAGCGTTTTGATGCATCGAATGCGTCTTTTATTTAACTGCGTTCTATTTTATCTGGTTAATCATATATTGGTGTATTTATTCCGACAGTGAGATGAAGTACAAATTGCCCCAGGTAGCAATTTGCAAGTCATGGAATCTCTGAACAGTAACACGACACGCAGCAGCTGCATTTAGTATACAGATTGCTTTATTTTACCGGGAATTTCCCTAGGCTACGCATTCAAGCATTAGATGCATCAACTGTTTGCAGGGATTGACTGACATGCGGTTTGTACATCACATTAATGGCATTGCCAGTCATATGAATCGAACCGACGGTTACTAAGGTGAAACATTGCGTATTCCATATTGTAGTGTTCATCAGTAGGATGTTGCAGCCGTAAAATGCCGTTTTGCACACATATGTTAACACCAAGGAAACACCCATTCAGCCATATTGTATTAATTGACACGTCACAATGGTGTTTATATTACTAGCTATAAAAATAACTACGTATAAACACTTTTTTGTTATCCATTTCGGTCCATTTGAAAATAGTATACGCACGCACAGATAATTTAATTTGAGAATGTCGGTCGATCAGTTAAAATGCCTTTGGTAAATTCTTATGGTGTTATGGATAATAGCTATATACCCTGCATCACCCGCTTATATCATATTTAGATCAGATACAGCTTATTGAACCATGAACAGCCGGTATCAGATATATCAATGATATGATTATTAATACAATGCCCTGGATCAGAGAAGCAATATCCTGCATCAATGATTATGTAATGATCAGCATGAAGGCCAAGGGACGCAATTGTCTACTTATATTTGCAGTTGGCTTCACACTTTCTTTATTATGTTTATTTCGGTATTTTATTAGGTAAGAGTTATGGATTTAAGCAGGGGTCGTAGTTGGGATGAAAAGAATGAAGGCTGGTTCTTGTTGCTATTTCCGTGACATACTAACCGATCATGTTACCGACAGACATTCTGCATCGCTCCATCACGCATGATGCATGCATGGCTTCAGATGGTACGATATACTGATAGTATTGGTCAACATAAACAGCACTTGCGCCATCTGTTTTGATGACCTTTACTAATCCCATCAATAAATAATATTCCAATTTCCTATTCTTTTCCTCAGCAAAGATCAATTAATCGATGGATATTTATGACCATACCGAAAAGCACCAGGCATATTGTACGTGCGTGATGTACCGTGTATATCGGATTGGTAGATATATTACAACCCATCTGCCGATCTGACCCATCTGCAGATGGGTCTGACCCGTTTACCGATCGACAGATGGGTCGCCCATCTGCAGATGGGCGACCCATCTGCCGATCCCCGTGACGGAATGAGAGCGACCCATCTGCAGATGGTTCTGACCCAATTGCGGATCAGGGTTGCATCGTCTTATACTTATGTATTTTAAGTTATTCCTGCTTTTGGCTACAATACGAACAAACGAAAAACTCAGTGGCATAGTCATTTTGCCAAATCCAATGCGTTACTTTGTAAACATACGATGTAAAGAAAATCATCCACAAATGGTTTTGACGCAACTGCTGATTACAAAATTCATTGCAAAAAAAATTACATATTGTGCGTGCGTGATGAACCTTGTACATCGGAAAGGTAGATATATACATATATCCGTCGCTCACCTTCCTATCTTAAGCTTCATCTTGCACCTTGTACAGTTTAAATTAAAAATTAAATGAGGAAAAGTTACATCATGACCGATAAGAATTGAGTGCAAACGCATGGAGGTTATCTATCGCTGGTAATGACTGATCGGCAACACTAGCGGAATAGGAAGCTAAATACACAAAATGCTCCTGGTAAATCATTTAGCTTCATATATTCATTAGGTTACCAGATAAATGGCAGATCTGCCACAAATGAGACCGAGTGCGGGTCGGTTGAGGGAGGGGGTTAAGGGCGTTGGCGTTGTCGGTCTGTGGTTGTGTGCATGTGTGTGTGTGTGTGTGTGTGTGTGTGTGTGTGTGTGTGTGTGTGTGTGTGTGTGTGTGTGTGTGTGTGTGTGTGTGTGTGCGTGTTTGCATGAGTGAGTGAGTGAGTGAGTGAGTGAGTGAGTGAGTGAGTGAGTGAGTGAGTGAGTGAGTGAGTGAGTGAGTGAGTGAGTGAGTGAGTGAGTGAGTGAGTGAGTGAGTGAGTGAGTGAGTGACGCAACAAACGCGATAGCATGCCTATCGTGTGCTAAATGATAATGGGTTCTGACATAAATGTGAATGTCCTCAACTTAGCATGGTTCATCATGGTGTGGCACAAGGAAGATGCCAAAATACTCGTTCATCTGTTATAAAATATCTGTCAGAGACGAGACAGAGAGCGTGTCGGGTCGGGGTGAGAGAGAGGGTTAGTGGGGTGGCGTTATGGGTGTGTGTGTGTGTTTGTGTGTGTGTGTGTGTGTGTGTGTGTGTGTGCGTGTGTAAGAGTGAGTTAGTGAGTGAGTGAGTGAGTGAGTGAGTGAGTGAGTGAGTGAGTGAGTGAGTGAGTGAGTGAGTGAGTGAGTGAGTGAGTGAGTGAGTGAGTGAGTGAGTGAGTGAGTGAGTGAGTGAGTGAGTGAGTGAGTAACACTGCTAACGCGACAGCTGGCCATTTACAGGCTCAAATACATATTTTGGCCCGTGGTTCAACTTCATGTTTGAATAAAAACTGCAATTAAAGCTACATATAGCACAGCACTAAAGATATATTGTGCACGATTGTTGTACATTTCTAGATAAAATTATGCAGGCAAATGAACAGGGTTTGTGCCATTTATTAAGAGGCAGGGTATTAAGCTGAGTGTTGTTTCAACAATATACCATTATTCTAAAAGGTAGACACACCCTTGTATTGTGTGGTACCATAGTGTATATGAGAAAGACTGACAGATATGCAATTATCAAATACCGAGTATCTACACACTATTACTGCTGGCAAGCACCCTGCGTTCGTTGCTGCACCTATCACAACCCGCATTTTTGTTTAATTAAGGCGTTTATATTTCAATACGTCACTTTTTAACTTTTGATGTAGAGAACAGGTAAAAGAAAATCTTCTTGCGTGAAGTACCAATGAGAGAATCGGTGGGAATTATTATAATCAATAAATATACGCTAGCTTAAAGCTGGCAAAGGAGTTGCCTATTGGTGGAAATGCAGAATATATCAGAGAATTTGCTGCTCCATGTATGGTTATGATAGCTGTGTCATCTTGTCAAAGTTAATGTTTGATCGTGTGGTAGATCACGAATGCGCCTCTCATAGCTAAATGGGCTCGATATTCAATCAGACGCGGGAATAGAGTTGCAGCGTATGTAAGGCGTAATGCCTGCCAGGTAGCTTAGTTCATATTTTTCATTCTGTGACCATGAATGGGTCAACTCTGATGTTTACAACTAACCGAAGAGCTCAGTTGCAAGGCATCTCAGTAGTTCCCTGCCCACAAATGCACTTAAAGTTGCTGTGCAATAACTTATGTTGCTTTGCAGTGGGGCGGTTCATTGCGGCTCTTCACAATAACCACATTGTGATCTTTTTGATGTAGCTGGTTGCTTTAATGTCATTATTTGTCCGAGCACATCAGTTACTTCCTGTTTATGCGTTCAAAGATGTGGGTACACTGGGTAAATTGTTTAATTGTAAACTTTGATTGTCAGTGTGTGTGTGTGTGTGTGTGTGTGTGTGTGTGTGTGTGTGTGTGTGTGTGTGTGTGTGTGTGTGTGTGTGTGTGTGTGTGTGTGTGTCAGTAACAATATGCCTAACATGTGGGTTCAAGATGCGAATCATATTCTATATCGTATGCTTAGAGACCTCTCCTTAGGGTGCGAACTACAATTCCGCGTGTAAAAGCCACAGATAGAACACGATGCCACTTAATTGAGGGCTGTGGTTGGATGTTTGCTATTAATTTAGCTAATACCAGCTAGTGGGACACGATTTGTGCCTGCATTATCACTAACGGGCTCAATAAGATTTGCATTCTGCCTTGTTAATTTACTCCATCATAGCTTCTTGACACCCAGACTGGTAATTTGACCGCAGGGCCCAGGGTTCCGAATAACTCAATAGTATCCGGTTGTTCTTGTTAATTATTACCTTAGTTAGCTTGGATGTGTCTTCTCACAGGCTACTTCCTGTTAACCATTAATTTATACTACATGCGTTATCATTCACAGTTTCATCATGTATTTAACATTCACATTAAGCAGATAAGAACATTGTATTCATTATATGATTAGGGAATGACAAGATTCGTTGTCACCACACAAATTATGTGGCGGAAAATGTACCATCAATATCTCGATCAACAGATCGCCAAACTGCATACGCGCCACTTACAAGACGATGTCAGCTTCCGTGGTATGAACAGTAGTTTTGACCACCTGTTATGATTTTGCGTATGTGGTGAACTCTATAGGGTGAAGTCGATCGTGAAATTGCTCGAGGTAATTTTAATATCCTTTGTTAGAGGGGCTTAGGTATTTTCCTGCGAACTTTATAACCTCAGACCGTTAATCAGACGCACAGCAGCTGGCTCGGTTGCGCAATGCTCTCTGTAAGATAATCGATTTGTTTGACATTACATAAGTCCTTTGTAATGTTAGATGAAGAAACGACCCAATGCGTTTTGGGGAAATGCTCCATTGAACATGACAAGTTTGCCACATCATATTGTCAAACCTATTGTACTTTCATGACCTGGCACCCAAATACATCAGTGATTGTCTCAATGTGTATCGGCCATCTCTAATCGCTTCTATTACTCTTCTTGTCTTTCCAGCATGAAAAGAGCAGGAAACAAAGCAGCTGCTGTGGAATAAACTGCCGGATAAACCGCGCCACATACCACATGTTACAACATTCAAAAGCTCTCTGATGATCTTATTTGTCAATTGTGACTTTGACATTGACCATGTCACTTTAGTTTGTTTTATTATTAACATTTCAACGATTTCCGTTTCTCTCTTGGTCTCGGTTAAGAGTTAAGGATTCGAGTTTGGGTCGAAGCTGGGTTTAATTCGGGAAAGGCTGACTCGTTTTGCTATTCCATTGTAAATTTTCCTCTCCTCTCCCTGCTTACCATTTATTCATAATAGGGGAGTTATTGCTACGATAGGTCTTAGCCAAAGAGATAGCTGTCGAGCTGCACATACACACTTGATTGACGGATTCGGAACTATGGCATTAACCGCAATCAATCGCAAATGCTATTACCTTGTATATGTGATACATTTCTGTAGCATAATGCCAATCAATTTATTGCTTAATGTAATCATTAGTTCCTTGATTGATAGGCTGGGGTATTTTCCCATGATTACTATTCGTCGCTGCCAATGTTATCATGCGATCTATTGAACCTCGGCCTTGTAACCAGGCTTACAATAGCTGGTTGGGCAGCAGAGAGAGCTTTCCAAGGAAATTGACCCGTCTGATATTACCTAAGGCTTCTTGAATGCAGGATGAAAGGAGGAGGACGCAAATGTACAATTGAGTGAGCTGAAGCCTTTGGTTAGGTCCGTGACATACTAACCGATCATGTTACTGACAGAATTCCTTGTGACACTCTTTGATTTGGTGGTATTCGGCGCTGCTTTATTACACAGGATGCATGCATGGCCTCAGATGGTACGATAAACTGATAGTATGCGTCCACACAAACAGCATTTGAGGCAACTGTTATGATGGCCTCTACTAATCCAATCAAAAAATATTATTCCGGTTTGATATTCTTCTCCTCAGCAACAATCAATTAATCGAAGGATATTTATGGTCATACCAAAAAGCACAAGGCATATTGTGCGTGCGTGATGAACCTTGTACATCGGAAAGGTAGATATATACATGTAGCCGTCGCTCACCTACCTATCTGCAGCTTCACCATGCACCTTGTACTGTCTAAATGAAAAATAAATGAGACGCGCACGTTGAAAAGTTACAGCATTACCGATAAGAGTTGAGTACAAGCGAATGGAGGTTATTTATCACTGGCAAAACTACAATAATGACTGATCGGCAGCACTATCTAAATAGGAAGCTATATACACAAAAAGCTCCCGGTAAATCATACAGCTTTATATATTCACAAGCGTACCAGAAAAAGTGAATGAGTGACACAGCAAACGCGAAAGCAGGCCTATCGTGTGCTAAATTAGAATGGTTTCTGACGTAAATATGAATGTCCTCGACCTAACGTGGTTCATTATGGTGTGACGCAAGGAAGATGCCAAAATATTTAAAAATTCGTTCGTCTGGTATAACATATTGGGTATGTAATGCATGAATGTGTATGCTTCTGATAAGAACACATCGCTAGTGTGGATCTAAACCGCCAGTAAATGTTCGACCGCATAAGTAGGCACATGAATCAATTATTTCCAAAACAATTGCTTTGGTGAACATCTTATTTTGGTCAGTGGTTCAACTTGATAACCACTACCATGACAGCATTTATGAATTGTGCCATTTAATAGCGTAATAACAGGGTATTCCGTTGAGAGTTCATTCACCATCTGAGCCTATGCAATGGAATGGACGATTATTGAAGCCATTGCACTAAAGCGTATACACACCGTTGTATGGTGTAGTACCATGGTATATATCAGCAAGCTTTAGCATTATGTAGTTATCAAATATCACGCAGCTATACACTATTAATGCTGGTAAGCATCATGCGTTTCGTGCTGTAGTAATTGGGTTGAAGTGCGTTTATCCTTTAGATGTCAATTAATGAATGGTGTACCGTCTGTTGTGATAGGATACATAAACAGGCAATGGTTTTCTATCAAATGTTAGGAATATGATACCATCTACCAAATTAAAGAGCTCCAACATTAAGTGGGAATGAATTATGTGACTGAATGAGATTTCAAAAGACTTTATTAAACACATTGACCGGTTTACAATTCGCTCACTCATTTAAAAGCGTCAAATGTTCTTCATCTATCAACTACTAAAAATAAAGATCGTAATATGCAGCCTAACTCGCTTGGGGAAGTCAACAACAATAGAGTAGGTGCAAATTAGTCTTCGGCGGCATGGAACCGGTGAATTACTCAGAAAGAATTGTTCTATTATTATTGTATAAATGTTATCGCAGAGAGGCTCTCATGCCACCTATTAGACCCTCATTATTGGGACTTACAGAACATTAATCATCTATTACCAAGGTAAATGCGAGATATTAGACGGTCGTTATTATCGGCAAGCAGCAGCATGCCATATATAACAACTGTAGTGCACTGCGGCTGTGATAGATAGCCACTGACCTTGTTGAAAGTACGGAAACAACCATTTTATGCCAATGTGTACGATAAAATGAAATATCGAACCGTTTCTGAAGACATTTTTAGGGGTGTTTGTTTGCCGCACTGCTTGAAAGTTTAGTATCACCAATTGATAAAGATAAATAGTTTCGTCCATGAGCAGGGGATACGATTATTTTGAATGTCGTGGATGAAAATTGTGAACATTTAATAGGGGAGCGTTTCGGGTTCGATGATAAGACTGTTGCGTCATTAGGTTCTTTATCATCTGCGGTTAAAATCTCCCTTACATCAATGGGGCTATTATCCTGCTTTTAGAAGAGCGACAGTGTCATTGTCAGCTAGTTATATGTAAAAAGAAGCAGGATTACCCACTGAACCAAAGAAATACAATTAATATGAGGATCAGCCCTAAGCAAACAGTCGTCCCTACCTGGCGTTTTTCAGCAATAATACCCGTATGACATATTTACTCTCTTCTGAGAAATTAATTTATGGTAATGAGAGGCTTCACTGTAAGCGTGACGCCTTGTAGAAGTATTAAGTTATATTCTTCCAATATCCCCATATGAATATCAATGTTTGTGTTGGCCTTTGCATGATTGACCCATTTGTGACCGTCCTTATCAATTAGATTTATGTATTAACCGTATTAAGCGTCGTCAACCAGTGTGGAGATATAATCACCCCCCCCCCCCTTAAATACCTAACCGTGATATCTGAAGTTAACGGTCACTATCCAAATTAAATAATCCCGGTGTAGTAAGCAGCGCGTTTTGAAGAAAACATTCCAAACGCGTAAATTCCCAAAACAATGAACATCAGACCGTTATATGTTCAATTAAAGCTAAAGGTAATTGTACATCCACACTTGCTGACGACGCCACACACTTGTATTAATATCTCCGTCCCCAAAAGTAATACAATTTCAGTATTCGGGCAACGATACAGTCACCGTCGTACGGACCATGTTGAAAGGCTAACACCGTACGGCACGTAGCAGTCTGGAATTCCAACTCAGCAGTAGCCTCTGGACATCACCAGAGTTACTCCATACATTAGTTTTGCAATTTATATTCGGACTTGCGGGATACGGAATCCGTACCCCCTTATTCAGAAATAAACATCTGTTTTCCAGTTGCCATTCAATTGACGTCTCGTCTTTATCACTACGACCATATACAGTGCCGACGTTCACGGTGAAACATTTCTGAGATTATAATTCATGGTAATGAGAGGCAACAATGTAAACGTGAAGCCTCGTAGAGAGATTAATTTATATTCTTCCAATATCCCCATATGGATATCAGTGTTTGTGTTGGCCTTTGCATGATTGATGCATTTATGAGTGCACTAACGGAAGCCTTATCTGATTGTAAAGGTTTCAGAGGTATGAGCGTTGAATTTAAAGAAAACATCGCTAAATAACCGAAGGTTATGACGTATGTACAATACATAATCTCTAGAAGCCATGTACATTGTTCAGTGGGTGCAATTTAGTCTTAGTCTCGCTGTCTTCACCGTCATAACATCAAAAATGTCAGCTCTACATCTAGCGTGATAATGATAAAGTATTGCACGAGTATGTTTAATTTGGTCAGCATTTGGTTCGATGAGTTTACCTGAGCAGCAAGTCTCAGGATAAGACAACTGATCAAACGCATAAACACCAAAACTCGCTTAAAGAGCATTTAATAGCCACGAGTCTCAAGAGACTTATTCTTCGCAGAATTATGCGCCAATGGCTTCAACAGAAACGTCATTGCTTGCACGGTTAGAGATAAGTATGGCATAATTCAAAGGTGGTTTACGCTGTTATTTCTCCTTATTCTTTGGTTAGCTATTTTGTCGTGAATTATGACTTTCGTACCTCGCATAGTGAACATATTATTTTTTGGTAAAATTTTTGGAACATTTTTGCAGTACTCTTGAGTTATCATCCTAATGCCATATGCGTTAGTCATACAGAATAATACATATCTCCAATCCGGAATCAGAACTAAGGAACTTAATGCTGCCCAATCTATGTGGCTAGTTGGCTGATGTATATACCTAGGAAAAAAACACACAACAGATTTAGTAAAGCGCGCAAAAAGGAACACCGCCCATATTTTATTGATAGAAGATTAAAACATTCGCTGAGTTCGAGGTTCCGGTGGCAGAGAAAATATGCTGGTTGTATTTCCGGTAGTGCTGTATCAGCTTCCTGCCAACCATTATTACATACCAGATAATGCCTTATACATTCACATTCCGCATATATGAACATAAGTTTTATCATCTGATTAGGGATTGACTAGCATCGTTGTCACAACAAAAATTATGTGGCGATATATATATCATCAATATCTTGATCAACAGATCGCCGAACTGCAGTCATGGCACCCTTAAGACTATGTTGTCCTTCGTAATATAAACAGTAGTTTTGACTACATGCTATGACATTGTATACGTGGTCAACTGTATTGGGTGAAGACGATCGAGCAATTGCTCGAGGTCATCTTCAGATCCTTTATTAGAGGGGCTTGGGGATTTTCCTGGATTGTGCAATGCGAACTATTGAACCTTATTCTGTTAATCAGACGCACAGCAGCTGGCTCTGCTGCGTAATGCTCTCTATAAGGAAATCGATCTGTTTTCTTTTACGTAAGTCCTTTGCATTGCTGGATGAAGAAACGACGCAAAGATGCTTTAGGGAAACGCTCCGAGCGCTTGAAGCATGCAATTAGCTGTACATATTTCATTAATTAGCCATGTGTTCATTATCTGACTTCAGTATAGAGTTGCACTTTCGATTTTCATAATATATATCGTGGTGGAAATACTGTAAATATTTTTTCTATTGACTAATCCATCGCCAAGAGCGACCTATTCATTGTAGTTTCACCCATGTTTTCTACGCGGTTCGAAATTGTTCACTAAAGGAATTGGGTTGCCAGGAAAACAATGATGCACAGTGTAGACTGGTCCAAAGAAGTGAACTATAATGCCAATTTTATTTACGGCTGATGTCATATTGTGTTTTGTTTTGATGTTACACGCTTCGTATTAGCATCATTAAAAAAGCCCTGCCCTGGTGTGCCACGGTTTATTTGAGCAAGTACCCTCAGTTGCTGCACCCAGGCATCATTCTGGTGATGTTAACACTCCTCGCTACACAATGTTAAGCATTTAAGCGTTGACATAATAACACATAAATAACGATGAAAAATACCGTGTACGTGAGACCTAAAGTATGGATGTATTCGGTACAAATGTCGGTCTGCTAGCAGGTAACAATATGTTTACATTTCCTCATGTTATTTCCTCAGCACTGTATCACCTTCTTATATCAAATATAAATTATCCGTCGGAAAGACAGAACCGCTTTGTGTACAACGGCAGCCAGAATCAGAGACTGCTTGTCTCTGAATCCGGTGCCCTGGGTGCTTCATAGAAAAACTGATCTGCAACGTACCGTTCTTTATTGATGCTTCGTGTTGTCGTGCAGAACATACCTCTGTTAATGTTGAAAGGATCATGCAAGGGGTAACATCGATTACTGAGAGAAAACTACGCTGCTATATTGTTATCACTGAATATGAGCAAAACATTTTCGTCGAACGCCAAGTTCTTTGAACTGGATACGGCTGGTTTTTACAGGGGTTGATTGTTATGCGGTTTGGTGCATCAAATTGATGGCATTGCCGACGGTTACCCAAGTGAAACATTGCGTATTCCATGTTGTTATGTTCTTCAGTAGGGCGTCGCAGCCATAAAATGCCGTTTTGCAAACATATGTTAACACCAAGGAAACACCCATTCAGCCATGTTGTATTGATTGACACGTGACAATGGTGTTAATATAACTCAGCTCTAAAAACGGTCGATCATTTCAATAACTACGCATAAACACTTGTTAAATTTGTAACCTTTTCGGTCCATTTAAAAATAGAAAGTATCCTGCATATCAATTATTTGAGAAAGTCGGTGGATCAGACCACATGCCTTTGGTACATTCTTATGGTGTAATTGATAATAGCTATATATCCTGCATCACTCGCTTAGATTAGATTTAGTCAGATAGAGCTTATTTAATCATGGACAGCTAGTGCCAGATATATCAATGATAATATTTTAATGCGATGCCCTGGATCAGAGAAGCAACTTCCTGCACCTGTTGATCTGATGATCAGCATCATGACCAGGGGACGCTATTGTCTACTTGTATTTGCAGTGGGCTTTATACTCTCTTTATTTTGTTTTTTTTCAATATTTCCATGATTTCCGAATCCATCCCGGACTAGGTTGAGAGTTATGGATTTAAATTTGGGTCGTAGTGAGTTGAAAGGAGGGAAGATGGCTGGTTCTTGTTGCTATTTCAGTGCGAATTTCCCATTCCCAGCTTACCATTTATTCATAACAGGTTAGTAGTCATTGCTATGGCTGCGACTAGTCTTAGCCAACGAGATTGATATCGAGTTGCGTTCAAACACTTAAAAGGCGGATCCATCATTCGTTGCATTAATTGCATTGGCAAAGGCTCTTTCCTTGTATATGTAATACAAGTCCTTGCCTTAATGACAAGTTGATTGCTAGGCTAGGGTATTTCCCCGGTATAACTGTGCGTCGCTGCTAATGTTATCAAGCGAACTATTGAACTTCAGACTCACAAAACTGGTTTGGCTGCACAGTGGCCTTTCTGAGGGATATTGATCCATCTGATATTACGGAAGGCTTCTGGAATGCTGGATGAAAAGAGGAGGATGTATATGTACAAATGAGTTAGTAGAGGCCGTTCGTTAAGTCTTTGCCATACTAACCGATCATGTTACCGACAGATATTCCGCACGGCTTGATCGCACATGAAGCATGTATGGCTTCAAATAGTGCAATATACTGATAGCAAGGGCCACACAAACAGCATTTAAGACAACTGTTTTGATTCCCATCGACAAATGCTATTCGAACCCTGAGGTAATCGATGGATGTTTATGATCATATTGAAAGGCACACGGCATGTTGTGCTAGTGTGATGAACTTTGTAACTTAGATAGGTAGATTTCAACATATAGCCATCGCTCACCTTCACAAGTGGATATGTTACAGCCTGATCGATCAGGGTTGAGTACTAATGCATAGAGATTATCCATCGCTGGACAAGAACCGATGTTGACTGATCTGTGACAGTATCGGATTATCAAACTAAATACATAAAATTTTCCCAGTAAATCTCTTAGTCTTTTTATATTTATGAGAAGTGGCAGATCTGTCAAAGACGAAGCTGAGAGCGGGTCAGGGTGAGAGAGAGGGTTAGGGGGGTGGCGTTGTGGCTGTGTGTATTTGGGTGTGTTGTGGGTGTGTGTGGGTGAGAGAGAGAGTGAGTGAGTGAGTGTGTGAGTGAGTGAGTGAGTGAGTGAGTGAGTGAGTGAGTGAGTGAGTGAGTGAGTGAGTGAGTGAGTGAGTGAGTGAGTGACACAGCTAACGCCAAAGCTGGCCTTTCACAGGTTCTACTACATATTTTTGCCAGTTGGTCAGCTTCATATTTGACTAATAACCACAATAAATGCTATATGTAGCACAGCACTAAATATATTTTCTGCATGATTAATATACAGTACTACAGAAAATGAACAGGCATTAATAACGGACAGAGTAATTAGCTTAATGTTGATTTACCAAGATACCATTATTCTAAAGGGTAGACACACCCTTGTATGGTGTGGTACCCCGGTGTATATCAGCAAAACTTTAAAAAAATTGCAATTATCAAATATCAAGTATTTATACACTATTACTGCTGGTAAGCACCATGCGTTCCTTGCTATCGCAATTGGGTGGCGCCTATTACAACCCGCATTTATGTTTAACTAAGGCGTTTATATATCAGTACGTCACTTTTTTAATCTGTGATGTTATATAAGGGTTAAAGAAAAGCGCTGCATGTAGCCACAATTGGCAGGCTTCAATAATATCCTGTCGCGTGTAATACATATTTGTAAATCGGTAGGAAGCATTGTAAGCATTAAATGTACGCTAGCTTAAAACTGCAAGTGGAGTTACGCATTGGTGGACGTGCAGAATATATCAGAGAAGTAAACGATTTGCTGCTTATTGTATGGTTAAGATAGCTGTGTCAACATGTCAAATGATAAAAGTTAATGTTTTATAATGAAGTAGATCACGAATGCGCCTCTGTGAAACTAAATGGGCTCGATATTCAATTAGATGCGGCAATAGAGTTGCAGCGTATGTAAGGCGTAACGCCATCATGGTAGCTAAGTTAGCAAATTTAGGTCAGCATCTTCATGTAGGAACGCTGGAATTGTATCTTGACCAGACGGGTTGGTTCGATGGGTTAGTTTACAGGAGGAGGATAGTCTAGCAGGTGACGTAGTTTGATAAGTTTGCAGGGAGGGGGAGGGTAGGGTGGATGGGAAGAGTTGTTTCGCCCCGTGTTTAAACAAGGCAAGGGACTTAAGTTTGGTCTGGAGGGTTAGTGGAGCAAGTTAATTAGCAGGGTACTTCGACTAGGTAAAGAATTATGGTGTACCGAGGGGGATGTTAGTAGTGGGAGTTTTATGTATTGAAAATGACTGACTCTTTCACATACGCCGATATAAGAGCTGATGAAATTTTAAATATAAAATATATAATTATATATTTCCTGAAGCGATTGTATCCCTTAGATGCAAATTAATGACAAGTTCATGTCGGGCCATTCCCATGAAAATGTTTCCATCTAACATTAGAAACACATTGACCCAGTGGTAGACCATGATGATAGATATCCAGCATGTATAAAGAAGTTCGGGTGTTTATCAACATTCTAAACGACAGCAATTTTATCTGGATGTTAGAATGCAATATAAAGCCAAGCCATCGTCAGATTTATTTATTATAGGATGTGATCATTGTCTCTCTTACTTCAACGAAGCTATTTAAGGGCGAATGAGCTGAAAGTAATTGAATAAATTTTCATTCTGAGACCATGAATGGGACAGCACCGATATTTACAACTTACAGAAGAGCTCAGTTGCAAGGCATATTAGTTGTTCTCTGCGTTCATTTTTCGGCCCACAAATGCGCTTAAAGTTGCTGGACAATAACTTATGTTGCTTTGCGGTGGGGCGGTCCATTGTGGCTCTTCATGGAGACCATATTGTGAACTTATTGATGTGGCTGGTTGCTTTAATGTCATTGTTTGTGTGATTGCAGATAGCACATCAGTTACTTCCTGTTTATGCGTCCAAAGATGTGGGTACACCGGGTAAGTTGTTTAATTGTAAACTTAGATTATGCAGATGCACTCATAGTGATGTTGTGAACAGCTAGTTGTGACGGTACCAATAAATGTACTTGATAATGAGTGTTTTATATTTGTGTACCTGTTGGTTCGACGTTGTATTTGCTACACATATCGCGCAGGTCAATAGATATTGTGATTGCTCTTCACATAGATTATCTATGATAGAGAGCGTATGTGGGTTCGTATCCTCTGCCGATGATGCTATTTCATCGCACATACACTAATCAAAGAGGCTGACATAGGAAACATGACTGCTCATTAAACTGGCAAATACATTTTTAGGCACCGGGGAAATCCTTTGTGTACCAGGCGACAGAGGTCATGTCAATCGCATCAGCTGCGGGATGAACGCACTTGGAGGTCTCTGTGTATGCCTGCTGCACCCGCGGCACTACGTCTCCATACAGGCAGTGGGAAATTTGTAGTGATTTGTTGTAGCAAACCCAGAGGTCAGCGAAATCTTTGTCTGCTGGTATGCCACTGATAGAAAAAAGAAGCTGATAGTGTGCGCCAGAAATCAACGACCTTCGGGGTGAGCTTCCTAAAAAGGATATTTTAAAACGGAAAGGCATAGGTACGCCGGCACCAAATATGAAAGAACATCCCTCCAACCAAACAGGAGGTGCTCGACCCCTAGGCAGCGGAAAAACCTCCCGAGTATACCGCAGGTCCCACTATTCTCGACATCAACGAACGACTTGATCTCCTCGGAAGGCCAAATCCACCTGTTCCAAATTTGTCATGATCAAAAAAGGTAGATTGAAAAGGTTAAGGGCTAAGAGATGGTGGGAGGCTAGTTAGAAGTTGTATGGTCAGCGTCAAAGCTCTGCTTGCTGGTCGCTCTCACTATGGCTGTGGGATCACTATTGTTGTTGCCACCATTCTTCTTAAAGGGACAAGGTGTCCAAGAACCTGTTGCGGTGGAATATCAGCAACTGTTTCCTCTATGTTCGCTCTAGGGACAAGATGTGAGGGACTAAGGTGCGTTTACTATACTACTATCGATTGCTTACTATATTTGCGGTATCTTTATGCATATATGGCCCCAAAAAAAATAAATATATATATGTATATATATATATATATATATATATATATATATATATATATATATATATATATATATATATATATATATATATATATATATATATATATATATATATATATATGTGTGTGTGTGTGTGTGTTTGTCTGTGTATGTGTGTGTGTGTGTGTCGGTGTGTGTGTGTGTGTGTGTGTGTGTGTGTGTGTGTGTGTGTGTGTGTGTGTGTGTGTGTGTGTGTGTTTGTGTGTGTGTGAGGGGTGGTTGTCTGTGTGTCTGCATGGGTGTGTGGTTGTTTGTGTCAGTATCAATATGCCAAGAATGTGGGTTGGGGATGTGAATCTGTTCTTAGAAGGCAAACGACAATTCTGCGTGTAAAGGTCATACATAGAACAAAACAATGTGTCACTTAATTGAGTGCTGTGGATGGAGGTTTTTTATTAATTATGCTATCCCGAGCCAATGAGATACGATGCTTGCCTGCATTATCACTAACCTTTCCATCTTAGCCTCTTGACACCCAGGCTGGTCATTTGACCGCAAGGCCCAGGGTTCCGAATAACTGTATAATATCCATTTATTTTATTAATTATTACCTTAGTTAACGTGGGTGTGTCTTCCCACAAGCTACTTAAGGCTGCAGGTAATTTGAAAGCTTGTTGGAGTATGCTGCCGGCCATTGAGACCAGTAAGAACATAAAAGACAGACATATTACGTCTGATCTGCACTACATGCACCAATGTTGTAAGCAATCATAGCGTTCACTCTGGGATCATAGGTCAAATGCATTCAAGAAGATTTCTGGTTAACATACAATCTCTTAGTTCCGCTGTCAGGCATATGTCGCTGTGAGTCATTTACGATTAAAGGGAAACTATTTGAGGAGGTTTGCGGTCTCAATTAAACGTCATTGCATTATCATGGTCGTTAATATTGCATAACTAACAATCAGCTGAACTATGCAACAATACATGGGTGTTTTCTCTGTGTTTCCCAATTATTTTTTGTAATATGTTTCCAGTACTCTTAAGTTATCATCCTAATGCCTTGTGCGTTGGTCATACAGAATCGTAAATATCGCCAAACAGGATTCAAAACTGAGGCATTTAATGCTGCCTAATTAATCTATGCGACTACTTGGTTAATGTACATACCTGGGAAACTACACACAACATATTAAATAAAATGCGAACAAAGGAACACTGCCCCGATGATATTGATACAAGATTTGAAAATTCGTTGAGTTAAAAGTTCAGGTTTCTAGAGGTTTACTCTGGTTTTGTTTATTTCCGGCAAAGTGCGGTTCCAGCTCCGTGCGAACCACTATTGCATATTAGATGCGTTTTCATAATCACAGTTCCATCATGTATTATACATCAACATTAAGCAGATATGAATATTGGTTTAATCATATGATTAGGGATTGATATCTTAATCAACAGATCACCTTTCGTGATATGGTCTGCGGTTTTGACCACATGCTTTGCATACATGGTGAACTCTATTGGGTGAAGTCGATCGTGAAAATTGCTCGAGACAATCGTCAGATCCTTTGATAGAGGGGCTCAGGTATTTTCCTGCGAACTATTGAACCTCAGACTGTTAATCAGACGCACAGCAGCTGGCTCTGTTGCGCAATGCAGTCTGTAAGGTAATCGATCTGTTTGACATTACATATGTCTTTTGCAATGCTGGAAGAAGAAACGACGCAAGTGCGTTTCTGTGAAATGCTCCACTGAACATGACAACTTACCACATGAATTCGGCGTTGACTTGAACATGACAAATTTACCACATCATACAGTCAATTCGGCCTTGAAATGTTTGCTGGGATGGACATAGCTGGTTCTCGTGCACACACACTGATGTGATGCATAGAATGCCTCTTATATGTTCTTGAAGGTCTATTATGTGGAGTAAAATTGCGCTTCATTACCAACGTATACAAGTGCCTTCATGACCTGCCACCTGTATACCTCGGTCATCTTCTCAATGTGTATCTGCCTCAGATCGCTTCTATCACTCTTCTCGTCCTTCCCAGCAAGAAAAGAGCAGGAAACAAAGCAACTGCTGTGGAATAGACTACCGGATGAACCGCGCCACATACCACAAGTTACAACATTCAAAAGACTTTATTTGTAAATTGTGACTTTGACATTGACCTTGTCACTTTAGTTGACTTATTGTCAACATTTCAACGGTTTCCGTTTCTCTTCTTGCCTTGGTTAAGAGTAATGGATTCGAGTAGCGTCGTAGCTGGGTTTAATCGGGGGTAGGCTGGCTTTTTGCTATTTCAGTGCGAATTGCCTTCTCCCTGCTTACCATTGATACATAATATGGGAGTTGTCGTGGTTATTGCTGCAACAGGTCTCAGCCAAAGAGATGGCTGTCGAGCTGCGCTCACACACTTAAGAGACGGAGTCGGAATTGATTCATTAACCGCTATCAATTGCAAATGATATTACCTTGTATATGTAATACCTATATGTGGCTTAATGCCAACCATTTTATCGCTTTAGCTAAACATTAGTTCCTTGATTGATAGGCCGGAGTATTTTCCCATGATTACTATTCGTCACTGCCAATGTTATCATGCGATCTATTGAACCTCGGCCTCGTAACCAGGCTTACAATAGCTGGTTGGGCAGCAGAGAGACCTTTCCAAGGAAATTGATCCGTCTGATATTGCCTAAGGCTTCTTGAATGCTGAATGAAAGAGGAGGACGTAATTGAACAATTGAATGAGTTGAAGCCTTTGGTTAGGTCCGTTATATACTAACCGATCATGTTACTGACCGAATTCCTTGTGACACTCTTTGCTTAGGCGGTATACGGCGCTGCTTTTTAGCACATGATACATGCACGGCTTCAGGTGGTAACATATATGGACGGTATGGGTCATCATAAACAACACTTGAGCCAACTGTTTTGATGGCCTTTACTATTCCCATCAACAAATATGATGCCGATCGGATATTTTTCTCCTCAGCGACAATCAATTAATCGATGATCATATCGAAAAGCACAAGGCATATTGTGCGTGCGTGATGAACCGTGCATATCGGATAGGTAGATGTATACATATAGCCGTCGCTCCCCTTCCTATATGCAGCTTCGTTGCGCACCTGGTATTGTCGAAATAAAAAATAAATGAGACGCGCACGTGGATAAGCTACAGCATGACCAATAAGATTTGAGTATATTCATTGCTGGCAAAACAAACGGTAATGAATGATCGGCAACTCTATCGGAATACGAGGCTCAATACACAAAATGCTCCAGGTAAATCATTTAGCTTTATATATTCATAAGGTTACTAGAGAAATGGCAGATCTGCCACAGACGAGAGAGAGAGGATAAAGATAAGGGAGAGGGATGTGAGCCCTTGTCTTATCATCATTTAAATTGACGTTTCAGGTTACGAAACAGATTTCACTGCATGAATAATGTTGTTCCTAAATTTGGTAGTTAAATCGATGATACAATCATTTATCGTGCACTCAAATACCTGCAGCTTAATCAGCTGGCATGGTGACAATCCCACGCAGTGCACATAATTTGATATGCTAACGAATCAGACACGGAGATTATTTCATTATATCACACATATGTAGGTACCTGGAAAGAATCAAAGCGCTTCAAAAGCGAAGTGTTGTTCTGACAACCTACGTAATGTTGCACAAATTAATAACTGGGGTGTGCAGGTGGGTTAATAATAGACCAATGTTATTAGAGAAGTAATGCGCATTGTAGATGATATTTGTTGAACGCAAAACGGCGACGGTGAAATGCAAGAAATAGATCCAAAGAACCTGTCTAATTTTTCTTCAATAATGTATCTTTCCAAGGCGTGCATACTAGGTGACAAGGTTGAAGGGCATACTAGCTAAGTATGCAAAGTGTTTATGTATAGCCTAAATACCTGCATTCTTATTTTTTTTAATTATGCCTAATAATTACACGATGAGTATGCGATTGAATGAATTTGAATCCGGGGCCCTGGTGAAGTCTAATCGTGAAAGTGTTTCGTTGCATTATGAGGCTCATTAACAATACACCGAAACAATCACAGTTGGTGGTTTGTTTCATAAGCTGTGTGCTCTTATCATAAGTCAACTCAGCTGAGCAAACTGTTTTACAGCATCAAACTGTTACAACCGCGCAATATGCTTCAGACATTGAGGAAGAGCAAATAGGACTCTTTACACGAGGCATCGCGTGTGACATTTCACCATCAACGTCACAGCTCTTTAAACGCCGGCTGCGCTTTTATTTAAGCTGTAATCTAATCTAACACAAAGATTGTGAAACCCAAACAATAGATACGATTTCGCTTTGCATTCTTATTCAACTGCTTATAATGTAATTGTTTTCAATCGTGACATCTTTAACACCGCAAATGTATCTATAAAGCTATCCAGAGACATTTGATTAACAAAATTATGGAAACAAGTTGCCCAATGGATTTTGTACATCTGTGGAGTAAAATGATCATCGCTAATTTGTTCTTATTTTAGCCCTTATTGATTTACTGTAAGCTATATTTTAATTATACCTCTATGTCTTATATTGTATTTGGGTAATTGTGAATTCAGGCCCTCTAAGTTATTGAGTATCATTCTGTCTACATTCACAATGTGTCTATTTCAATTGTGCCCCAGGAAACGAAACTGGCAGCCAACTAACTCGTAAACCCTATGTAAGAACAACATTTTCAAAGAGAACTATCTGTCTCCATGGAAAAAGCAATTTGGTTTTTCACCGACGCCGGTATAATGGATGCTTTACATAGTCGGCTGCGTGTTTCATTAGTAAAAACATTACACATGTTGTATTTAACCCATGTCGTGTATCACGGTATTCTATGTATAGAAAAAAACATTGGGCGTCATACAAGGTAAACCAAACCTCACTTCCACCAAATACGTCTGTCGTAAACCACCATACAATGCTTGCATTATTACAAGAGGAACATCCAATATATTATTGTACCATATCAAGCGTTGGCGTTTGGAGGGGCTACAAACATCAACAGACTACAATCGCTTGGCTTGTTATATGTCTCTGACTTCTCACTTCTGTGAGCAAGTAACTACATTGAAGTGGACCAAAGCATTGCCGAGTAGTTGACTAATCAAACTTACATTTTGCACAGCGATGTAACCATGGCATTCATATTATGACAATCTTAGCATAGCGGAAATTGCCAGGCATAACGCTGCAAGACAGATTTCATCACTTCCATATGGCGAATTCTATCACGCCCGACTATAATCAGTGAATTGTCGCAGGCTTTCATAATCTGTTGATTATATGATTGTTATCAAAATACAGGTTAGGTTTTGCCGGTTAAGAATGATCATTTGAGTTGTGTTGCGACTATGATACACAAACCATGTGAGTAGTTTCTAAAGCTTTTGACTAATGTCTTGCACGAGACATTGACATGAAGGTATTTGAATAGGATAGACATAGAGAAGATCAGAGGCCAAAAGACGATGCACAACCCAAACGATAAGCAGTCATTACCTGCATCTCATATGATGCCCCGGGAATATGACGTTTTACCAACCACAAGCAAACTGCATTTCACAATTTAGTTTTGGGTAATTGACGTATTCATGCCTTTGTTTCTTGGCCGATGGTCTTAAACCTACAGAACAGCTTATCATGAACTACAATCCAAGCACTACATGTTTGATCAAATATTTTCTTAGCTTTATACTTAATATATCTTAGTGTATCCCCTACGTGTTAAACCAATCACTTGGTGAGCATCTGTGTCTGGGAGAGTTATATTCGGGCCGAGGGAAATGGTTTGCTTGTGAAGCTTTAGTGGGATTACGGTCATCACTAAACACAAATACGTGGTTATTAGTGGGAGGCTAACACCACGTAGATCATGGATGTTGTATCATGAAGCGTTCGCTCACAAATACGGCCGTCGTCATCTATGCTTTGATGTCTTTATATTTATCTCAGCCAGCTTCTTAGCTCGTCTCATTATAGTAATGTAATATGAGAGCAGACTTATCCATTGACGCCCTGGCGTGTTTTTGCAGATGGCCGTCGAACTGTATTCATGTACAGATAAGATGGTGTCGGTATTTATGGTCGAAGCAGCTAGGATGAACACAAGTCATTACTTTGCATAAGTAATTAAAATCATTTTCAGGATGTCAATCAAGTTATTGCTTTACGTAATTTTAATAACCCTTCTTAAGAGTCATGGTTATTTTCCAGGAATACTTTGCCTTGTAACTGAGTCATGAGCAGTTGATCGTACCGTGCCCTTTCCCTGGTAATCGATCCGCCTCATATTATGTAAGGGTGTCAGCACGTGTGTGTGTATAAGTGGCACAGCAAATGCAAAAACAGCCCTACCACTCAATTAGAATGCGTTCCTACTGAAAATGACTTTTGCTTAAGTAGATCTTCAAACGAGTGGCGCAGTATAGCTGCAGAAGTACTTGATCGTTTGTTCATCTGTTATAACCGGCTGCAAAAACACTGCCTGAAGATGAGTGCATCTGATACGTTCGCTATATATATATATATATATATATATATATATATATATATACATATATATATATATATATATATATATATATATATATATATATATATATATATATATATATATATATATATATATATATATATATATATATATATATATATATTATATACACACTTCCGAGAATAACTGGCAGCCCTTTATGGCTGCACAAGCAGATTGATGTTTATGTATAGGGCACGAATTAGTCATATAATATTAATATTTACAATAAATGGCATTGGTCACCCTCTTTACCCTGTTTGGATGGTTTTTAAAGAGCCTGGCAGAGTGAATGTGCACTCCAGCACTAACTGACAGAAGCCTAAATCGGCTCGGGCGGCTTGAAATATCCAACTACTACTTTAAAGTTGCAGCTAGTTGTGCTCCAATCGTCAAACGAAACATTCCTTGTCATACTTTTCCGGTGAATGTAAATATTTCGTTATTTGCACAATATCTTTACTTGTGTAGCGCCAATGTGTCACATGAATATTGTCTTAAGCTTTGAACAACACCCCCGGACTGATTAACTCCTATGTTGACCCAAATCACACACATATATAAATATATACATATATATATATATATATATATATATATATATATATATATATATATATATATATATATATATATATATATATATATATATATATTTAAATAAATAACAATATATTTATCTACATATCTGATCAGTCATGCATCGTGGGATCAAATACAGTTGTCAAAATCCATGATTGCCTTTGGACTGTCATCAATGCAGCATTAGTTTCTCAGCCAAGAAAGCCCAGCCGACTCAAACAAAGCAAGAATAATAAAGACAGTGACATGGCCGGGTTGCCTCATCGTGAATTATGTAGCATTTCAAGACCGATAAATTCTCCCCATGAAACACTGTAGCAGTAAATGTTATAGTGTTTTAGTCCATATATGTACACTCTACGGTGTAACTGTGAATGAATGAATTTCACAGCGATAATAACGCCTTTTTACAGGTGTACGCAAACCTCCATTGGCTCTCATTGTTGCGCGGAAAATATGAATAGCATGAAATGTTCTACTGCACATTGAAAGGATACGACATTGAATGATGAAAGTGATGATAAAAGCAACAGTGACGTCGATAGCCACAAACGATAATCATTATTTCACGCCACAAAATAAAATTAGCCATGATGCTCAATTCGCTTTGGAGGCTTATCAGATAATGCTATACTTCATAATGATTGGACCATACATACCCAACTAATCGCAGCATTCCTCATTGCAAGTGTCTGTCTGTAGAAGAACACATTTGTACATTTGACTAACAAGCAATTTATTCATACCTTCGATAACATCAGTGCCATGCACGCCACACGAAAAGCCCTAAATCTATGGCAATCGTCAAACAAAACGAGCACCCGTAAGTGAGCATGCATACACCCCATCGCTCTCTGCAATGAATAGCGTAACATCTTTACTTCCATTGACTCGCGGTGATACTGCATCTTTTCTATTACCCCCCTCTCCACTGGACACCCCTGATAGCTATTGGTCATGTATTCATCCATACAATGAGCCCGTTGAAGCCAAATGCTGCTCGTAAACAATGTTACATAGATTGGTTATTCGATTGAAGATTAGGTCTTTGAACTGGTATGCTGTATTGACCGGTGGATGAATTCTTTGCGCTATGGGTCTGGTATAAGCTTAAACCTAACAGTAACAAATGTTAACTACGTCAACATCCTCAGCTGTGTCAGGGGATTAAAGTTTTCCCAATTGAAACAGCTGACAGCATGATCAAGTTATCATCAGTAGATTTAATATACAGATAGCCACGTATGGAACTTCGCTATAAATAATAATGAATACACAACCCTGGTTGAATTTATAATGTTCGGTGATCATATATGCAAAATGATGTCATTTTCACCTTTTTCGGGGGATTTCGGAATTCATCAATAACTGCCTAACGCATGTGGTCAAGCAAATCACTTTGATGTCGCACAACCTGAAAGGTGCCGTGTTGATTGTGCATTAACACATAGCATCATGAAATGTACAAATACTATCCCTTACAAAATGTAACGTTTTAATCAAACATGAAGGTTTAATTACATCACAATTGAAGTATTTGTGGGATAATCTACACCAAGAACACAAAAAGGCGCTCATGTAAAGATTCACAATGCAAATGTTGATATAGTAAATTTTTAAAATATTGATCAACAAAATCGTGAAACATTATCTGTACATTAGCGGGAAGAAAGATTTTCTAAAATGCAGATGAATCGACTTTTAAAGCCCGCTGATTGGGAATGCTAAACTACAGAATGTATTAATTAACCCACCGAACGATCGCAGTTGTCAATCTTATGTTGAAATAAATGACGTACAACGTAGCCAGTCTGACGCAGTTGTACGAAATCGTGACCTCGTACAGTAACGCAAGCACTGTGTTGCGCTGTATGGTCGTCACGCACGAATATCCGTGACAATTTGTCATCACTTGAAGTGCTTTCTTCGGTCAACAGCTCCAATGCCATGTAGTTTAGGCGTTTTACAGCTCTGTGTACGTAAGCCTGTCAAAGTCAATAAATCCAACAGTTAACTTCGCACTCTTCAGCGGTGATATATAAAGGCGATTACGCACTGTTTACAACGGACCTCCTTAATGTCTGCTAGAATCACATAGCTACTATTCGGGCAAATTCCAAAAATGTGTATCTATCACGTCTACCATGGATCGTGTCTACCGATGAAGAGAAGACTGCTTAGTAGGGCAATACGCAATTACTCGTGCTGCCATAAGGCAGGTGCAAAGAGCCTCGATAAATATCCAATTATATACATATATAATGACGCTACCAATTAATAGTCATCGCTGATTTGCTCTTGAAAGTCACCAGACTGATGAACATATTGCTTTGCCTAAACATTCGAAGGCAGTATGAACGTTCGCTCGGTTTATGTTACATATTTGCCTAATTGAACAACGCCCGTGAATCAAGTAATTTTATACCCATACTTTGAAGTCACGACGGCCATTCTTTTCGAGAAAGTACTCAGGATATAATCCGCCTGACGACAAGATATATGACCAATGAGACATACGGTGCCGAGCAATACTCGTACAATGTGGCATTCCCACGGCACTAATTTCAAAGAAAAGCAATGATATCTTCTAATAACCACCGGCCTTGACCATCTGATAACCTATGTCCGAACGGCGTCTTATAGTTTATATTAGCGAACGATATAGGACCTGTGAGGTATAAAATGATCAGTTTCTCAATGCACAGGTTCCACCACCTGACAGGTGCCATGTTGATTGAACAAATGATACTTGCATTTGAATATGTCAACACCTGGTATTAAAAGTTGTTAACCATTTCAATTTTTCAGTTGCTATTGTAACACAGTAGAGTAGGTGCTCCATACGTTGCATGTGCGCCTGATTCCATGTATGACATGGTTGTTGGATTGTCTAGGCAGCTGAAATCGATAGCGGTCGCTATATGCATATTGCGTGACAAATGAGCACGCAGTATAGCAATGGCCGATGAACTCAACCAGAATCGTGAGCCCCAACACCCATAATTCTTTTATATTCGCCCACAACCCCTTACTTACAGTGATGTTCTTCTTCACATGTTGATCAATGATGATTTGGCAACAGGTCCTTTTAAAGATTAGTTACGGCATGCGCAGCAAGTAGAGTGTCTGGCAATGACGAACCTGAATATCATATATTCATATTAAAAAATTTTTATATTGAAGGATATATTGGTAAGACGTGATGATATTGCGTTGTTTAATAGCGCTTGCCCGTGAGCATTACCTGACATCAACTTTCTGACATACTTGATTTATTTGATATTAGCAAATGATACTGGCCCTAGAGTGCTAATACATGAAATTATCAGTTATTCAACCAATAACTGCAGGCCGATCATCCAATATTCTTAATTGAGATTGTTCTGCTTACGGTGATTTGTAGATCATTCCTTATTACATTTGAAATGCTATTTCTATGCATTAACATATACATAGATGCTCGTGCGTTGTGCAATGAATGTTCAAATTTTGACATCCTGTATTATCGCCAACATGGTGCTTGACAGGCGGCTGCAAATCCACCAAGTCATTAACAAGCTTTTGTAATTGCCTCATTTGTTAATGCAATCCATAGTCGGTTTCCAGTTAACTGTATATCAAGATACGTTTTGCCAACTTCTGCATTTAGCAAAATAATTTATGGGCTAGTTCTTTAGATTCAACTTCACATTCATAGCTTTGTGCACAGACTTCTGCTAGTAGCATTGTCTAGACCGAAGAATCGCTTTACATTTGATAGGGTCCTGAATACCATAATACACGATTCTGTCAACTTACCTGCTAAGCACTGCTTGGAAACTTGGCAGAGTGTTGACTCGATGTAATCAATGCCGCATTCACAGAGCATTGATCGCGTTAGAGGAAGTGCAATGACGGCATACAAGTATTAAAGTCTAGGTTAATGGAAAACCTTTGAAAACCTGTTCCAGAATAAAGGATGCTGGCTAAAAGTATTGCATTGAATATTTGTTGCGAGTATTATGGCAAAATAATTTGACAGCCAATAATCTGTTGAGGCTCTGATCTATGCGTGTATGATCGTGACAAAGGTGTGAATTACAGACAGCCACATGTGATGCACGACGTCGGCTTGCGCTATTTGAAAAGTTAAATATATTGTGAACACACTGTAAACTATAATAGAAAGCAATTATTGCTTTTTATTATAGTTATGTTAACCTTCAATGCCCATACTTAATTTTTAAATAACTCTTGCAGTTGCTGTCTGACACGGTTAATAACTGAGTTATATTGGCTTTAAATAATGGATTTGCAAAGAACGATGACAGCCCATAGCCGATAACTAGTTGGACCAAACTATTGAAAATGTTTTACTTCGCTTTAATGCGAACCCTGTCTGGGGGTAGAAGAAGCTCATGGTATCCTCTTGTTTGTAGAAAGGGGGGGACTAATAGGGTCATATTGGGGTAGGGGGCTACTTGTCGTGTTTTGTGACGCAATTCGTTGGTCAATCCAGGCGGTGTAGTGGGGAGGTACTTGCGAGAGCTATGTTTGAGACAATTGGCAAGAATGGCATAATCAAGTTAATCGACAGGCGGATTCATGCCTTAGGTCATTTGCAATGTTATCTTGTTTATTTTTCTGTCCCAGTTCATCACAATCAACATATAGTTCCATCACGTGACAGTTTTTCCTAGAAGGTGTTTCCTCAATGAGGCCAATCCTATCTGATCATTTTAAAGAAAGCTTCGCAGGCACCATATAACACGTCAGAATTGGCGTGCCGTTTAATCCGATACTTGCTCTAAACCCTTACCTTACTCCGAAGTATCGCTGCACTTAAATCAGGAGGCATTTTATTATATTGCACAGCAATGGCATAACAAGTAAGTTTTATGCATAATATTAATTTGATCAGGAATTTCAGGAACAACAAGGTAGGGTACCAATCGAATTGTTTCATTTGAAAAACATATTGGCTTTAGAATGGTTTTTCGATAGCTCTAATGAAGCGATTGAGTTACCATTATCCTGGTTTTGGGTTAGGAGGTTGGCGCATAATACTGCTGAATATTTGCAAAACGACCTGTCTCTATACAGACGACGAATAGCGTTAATAATAGTCACACACGCTTAATCTAGTAACGTATAATGGTGTCCGATAAAGTATATGTGCGCATGCGTAAATAGCTGATTGTACTACCTAGATGTTGCAGGCTGAACATTGCATTATGAATCCAGGTCTCAATCGAAGCTAAATTGCCCTCTGTTATGAAAGTGGCTTATAAGTGCTGAATAGAGATTGCCAATTAAGTTGTGGTCTTACTTGACAAATACCACTGTGGTATAACAGCACGAACGCCACCTGTCAATTCTCATTTACCGCGCGATATGCCTGCTGCGTAGTTGTTTTATAACTCCAGGTTTCAAACATACTGGTGTTTGAGACCACAGGCACTCGGTTACTAATTTAAAGCTTCTGAGAGCCGAGCCGCTTCCTAGCGCCAAGCCAATATCGATAGAAATGCAGCAAAGTAGGCGAACGACGGGCCCCTCTGCCATACCCATGTCCTATTCACTCGCGAAATCTATATCTTTAACCAGGGACATCATACATTCTGATTGGTATCGCTAATGATCAATATAATCTTTTTTTCATTAATCAAGCTTTGCGACCTTGGTGATCGGCTTTTAAACGATTAGTATTTCGCTTTTAATCACGAGCCAGTCTGTCGCAGCGTAAAAGACACTCACTGATCGTGGGTGTCGGCTCAGCTCCCGAGCACATTTCGGTGCTCGGCGCTGATTGGCTGGTATTAATAAGCCAATTTAAAAATGTTGATACCTACCTTTGTGTTATATACAGATAGCGATTCGGCTATCGGTAGCGACACGGCGCTCGCAAGATTGGCTTCGGGAACCGAGCGCCTGTGATGCAGACAATAGTGGCAGGTGGCGGTCTACAACTTCGTTGCCGGTATTAGCATAAGTCATCATACGATTATGATGTCTTAGCTCAACTCATTGTTAGTTCCATCGATATTACGACCAGCTTAGTGTCATCAAGCGACGTCCTCTGATCCCATTGTTGGTAGCGGGTTTGTGTTATGTGCCGGGTTGAGACCATGCAAGTGAAGTAGCGGCTGACCACGTTGTATTTAATCCTAAGGTCGGTGGTTCGATTCAGAAAAGCGAGTGCCATGTCTTTGATCTTAGACATCACACGCCATTTAGCTGCTTAACGTCCAGCTCCTTTTATATGCGGCATATTATAGGAACAAATTTAAGTACCTACAAAGAAAAATACTGACATGGTCTTTAGAGCTTCCGCATACCGTGCCAACATTATCAGGGCGATAGTGGCCGCTAAACTTGGGAAATTTATTTATTCACTGCAAACCTTGTGTGAAGGACTGTGTTGGTTTTAATCTTCTTGAAACATCGATACGCCATCAAAAGTCGTGCTGGGTTGAGAAATGGACGACTAGTTGTGGACCACGCATAGCAAATTATCGCTGATACGTCTGTCAGAGAAATATCATATATACACTGGAGTAAGCTCAATGGCGCCCTGTGTAACAAACACATTGTCACCATCTAAGCACTCTACTGTGAAACCAATTAGCAATGTTCATTAGGCCCTCTCGTTAAAAATGCACATGCATAGATGCCCATTGTTCTATCAACCGTGCATTTTCAGACTGACATACATACATACATACATACATACATACATACATACATACATACATACATACATACATACATACATACATACATACATACATACATACATACATACATACATACATACATACATACATACATACATACATACATACATACATACATACATACATACATACATACATACTTACATACATACATACATACATACATACATACATACATACATACATACATACATACGTACGTACGTACATACATACATACATACATACATACATACATACATACATACATACATACATACATACATACATACATACATACATACATGCATACATACATACATACATTGCATACATACACATACATACATACATACATACATACATACATACATACATACATACATACATACATACATACATACATACATACGTGCATACATACATACATACATACCTAAATGCGTGGATACATACATGCTACATCGTCTGACGCTTGCCTTATTAGGGTCGAATGAAAGTTATTCTTCTGGCAGAGATCCTAAAGAGTCATTTGAGCTTCTGAATTTTTCTATTGGCTGTCACGTCAATGGTCGCGGCCAAGCAATCATGTCACTTAAGCCTAACAAATTGGTAGATTTGCTTTAATTAGATACCTTACACAAAAGGGAATAGATGCCAACCTCTATAGCCACACCCTGGTGAACCCAATTAGAGTTGTTGTTGTTGTTCATGCAGCAATGATATGCGATGACATAAGATCATGGCAGTTGTTTATTACTGCCATTTCTTGAGAAGAATGGTGTGAATTATTGTACTGGTCAACCAAGCTTGTCATTGGTCAAATGTCATATTCCCGGGTTCATCATATGAGATGCAGGTAATGACTGGGATGTGCATCGTCTTTTGGCCTCTGATTTTCTTTGAGAGATTAGTTAAAACCATTAGAAACTACTCCCATAGTTTGTGCCATCATAGTCGCAACGCAACGCATAGGATCATTCTTAACCGGCAAAACCCAACCTTTTTTTCGATAGCCACCGCACCGATTACAGTCGAGCACGATAAAATTCGCCATACAAAAGTGATAAAATGTGTTTTGCAGCGTTATGCTGGCCAATTTTAAACCCGGCTAAGATTGCTACAATATAAATGCTACCCCTACATCGTTGTGTGATATGTTTGATTAGTCAACTACTCAATTCTTTGGACCAATTCAATATAGTTACTCGCACACAGAAGTGATAGGTCAGTGACATATAACAAACCAAGCGATCGTAGTCTGTTGATGTTTGTAGCGCCTCCAAACGACAACACTTGGTGTGATACAATAATATATGGGATGCTCCTCTTGTAATAACGCAAGCTTTATATGTTGCTTACGACAGACATGCATTAGGTACAAGTGAGGCTTGTTTCACATTGTATGACGCCCAATGTCTTTCTATACATAGGATACTCTGGTGCGTGAGAGGACTCAATTAAACATGTACAATGTTTTCAGCAATAAAACACGCAGCCAGCTATATTAAGCATCAAAATATACCGGCGTCGGTGCCTAACCAAATAGCTTTTTTCCATGGCGGGAGATAGATAGTTCTCCTAGGAAACGTCGTTTTCGCATAGGGTTTTGAAAAGTCATTTGGTTGCCAGTTTTACATATTATATGAAGAAAAATATTCCTTCAATCTTCAGTTTAATATTAGATGTTGAGGTATATTTGCAATGTAGCTTACAGTACATCTGGGCAACAATAAACACAAATCAGCGAAAATCATTCTGTGTTACCCCACAGATGTACAAAATCCATGGGGCATTTTGTTCCGACGATATTTGTAATCAAATGTCTCTGGATTGCTTAATAAATTCGCGAAGTTAAAGATGTCACGATTGAAAACAATTACAATATAAGCAGTTGATTAAGAATGCTTAGCAAAATCGTATCTATTGTTTGCGTTTCAAAAGCTTTGTTTTAGATTAGATTACAGTTTAAATAGAAGCGAAGCCGCTGTTTATAGAGCTGTGACTTTTTCTGTGAAATGTCACACCATATCGACGGATTCACACGATGCCTTGTGTACAGCATAATATATGCTCTTCCTCAATGTGTGAAGGATATTTTGCACGAATGAAACAGTAAGATGCTGTCAAACAGTTTGCTCTGCTCATTTGAATTATGATAAGAACACACAGCTTATAAAACGAAGTGAACTATCAGAGCCACCTACAGTGATTGTTTCGATGTGTTGTTAATGAGCCCCAATCATGCAACGAAACACCTCAACTAAGGGACTTCACCAGGGCTCTGGATTCAAGTCATATCGCATACTCATGGTTTAATTATTAAGCATAAATAAGTTGGAATGCAGGTATTTAGACTAAGAATAAACACTTTTCATGCTAAGTTTTTTCCTTCAACCTCGACACCTAGTTTGAACGGCTTGAAAAGTGACATTATTTAAGTAAAATTAGGCAGGCGCTTTGGATTCATTTCGTGAATTTCGCCGTCGCCGTTTTGATTTACTTTTTATTTTGTGTCTGAAAGGCTTCATACTCTAAGGGTGCGTCTTTTCCGTCATTATAGCCTCTGTAGGTCACTAGAATTAAAATGGAAAGGGGGATGGAACTGTTCAATTAATCAAATACCGTCATATACAGTGCGCATTAGTTATCAACGACTCGCAGCAGAACTTTAACATTAATGACGTTCACATGTACCTGGCACTTTTTTAAAAGATTACCCTTTCACAATATATCCATGTTTCACATACCACTTATCCTCGCAACATAGCCTAATACGGCTAACATAGCGATCCTGTGTAACTTGCACCGTAACATGTAATGCTAATCAGATGCTAGATTAGAATGGACACTTATCAGTCTCTCTTACTTTTTTTATGTAGTCCCAACGAAATAATACACTTGATGTGGTAGCATGGTACCTTGGATATTCTTCATAATAAACACCGGCATAGGGCCCAGACTTTAACGAATTATGTATGAGAGAAGGATTTCTTCATCATGCATCATAGCACAAATAAAATAAAGCTACTGACTTGCTGTTTACTACGTTACCACATCTGTCATTTCATTACCATTTACAACCGACCCAGTATCGAAGTGAAAAGACCGCTAATTGGGGGCTGCATTTGAACTATCAATAAACACTCAATATTTTGGTATCAGGTGGTCTCAATGTAGTATATATGTCGACAAGGTGTTTGAAATTGCATGTACTAACCAATACATGGTTGCACTTGAAACATAGGCATGCGATTTAATTGCAGCCAGGAGCGGCAGAGTTCTATTCTTGTAACCCATACGGCAGCTAGCCGAATTTCGTAGGGCTAATTAAAGTGTAAGATGGATATTACACAAAATGACCAATACTTTACGTTCAGGCATTCGCTTTGATTGCAGGCATGAATGGCAGGTTCAAGCCTAAAGCCGCTTGATATCCGGGGTTGTTACGGTTACAGAAATTTGCTAATGAATGTTCCATGCTGGTCTCAAGCTTGCTTAATGTCAGTGTTACACGCCTTGGTTGCTGTGCGATTCATCTCCCATTAATTTGATGCCAGCCGTAATGACTGCTATATTGTATTTTTGTTGAATTACCTCACGTCCACCGAAGCAAATTATAAGATCAGTGTAAACGTTAACACACAAATTTACTCAATGGACCGTAATTACCTAGGTAAGCCACATTGTGCGTATCATGCGAGCGCCTTTGTTGGAGTATAATTTATTGAAAAAGTGTTGGAAATGGATCGATTGTCTATACGAAGAACATCACGCCATACATTGCTGCTTCAAAGTTCATCAACATGCTCTGTTTACATAAGTTGGATGCACAAGGTGTAGCAGGACAGATTGTTAATGAACTTGGTCTATTACCAACCCACTTACACATCCCAGTTATTAATTTGTGCAACATTACTTAGATTGTCAGAACCACACCGCCTTTTTAAAGTGCATTGATTATTTTTAGGTTGCTACATTTGTGTGTGATGCAGGTATTTGAGTGCATGGTGAATGATTGTATCATAAATTTAATTACTAGATTTATGTACGACTTTGTTCGTGCATTGCTATCTGTTTCGTTACCTGAAACGTCCATTCGAATGATGTTTATAAGACCACAGCTCTCCGATATGCTAATACATAAAAAAGCAAGGATCGTCAGCGACACCCAACTAGCGTCAAATTTACTTGCAAGCTGAATAAGCTAACGGGAACACCCACGGTAACTAAGGCAATGATTAAGAAAAAGAAAGTTAATACTGATGTGATAATCTATACCCAGGGCATTACGGGAATACGATCATTCGGGGTTCAAAAAGGCGAAAAGTGAGGCAGCTCTCTCTCTCTCTCTCTCTCTCTCTCTCTCTCTCTCTCTCTCTCTCTCTCTCTCTCTCTCTCTCTCTCTCTCTCTCTCTTTCTCTCTCTCTTTCTCTATCTCTCTATCTCTGTCTCCCTCTCTCTCACTCTCTCTCTGTGCGTATGTGTGTCTCTCTTTGGGTTGTGAGTGTTGATAGATGTAGCATATAATGACCAGTACTTTACGCATAGACATTGGCTTTGATTGCATCCATGAATGGCAGGGGTTTTTCAGGTTCAACCTAAAAGCTGCCTGATACCCGGAGTTGTTCCGGTTACAGCAATGTGTTAATTAATGTTCAAGGCTGGTCTCAAGTTTGCTTAATGTTGGTTTTACACGCTTTTCCAGCAGTGTATAAATGCTATATCATATTAATGTTAAACAACCTCACATCTACCATCGCTCTTTCTCCATTGACGCCCGGAGCAAAATATGAGGTCAGCATAATAGTGTAACACACATTTGCACAATGGAACGTAATTGTCTAGGTAAGCCACATTTTTAGTATGATGCGAGCGCCTTTATTGGATTATAATTTATTCAAGCAGTTTGAAAATGGAACAATTGTCTAAAGGAATACAATCTTGCCATACATTGCTGCTAGAACAAGATGTATAGAGTTCATCAACAAAATCTGTTTACACAATTTGAATACACAAGAAATAGATGTACATATTGTTAATCAAATTGGCCTATTATCAACCCACCTACACAACCAAGTTATAAATTTGTGCATTATTAGAACAACACCTCGTTTTTAAAGCGCATTGATTCTTTCCAGGTTACTACATATGTGTATGATGTAATGAAATAATCCCCGTGTCTGATTGGTTAGTATCAAATTCGCTCACTGCGTGGGATTGTCATCATGCCAAATGATTTAGCTTCATGTATCTTAGTGCATAATAAATGATTGTTTCATCAATTTAATTACTAGATAACGT
>CM067356.1:56137957-56161593 GCA_034190875.2 Urechis unicinctus | reverse complement strand
ATATAAATATTTTGATAATTATATGTCAATATATATATATATATATATTATATATATGAAAGTGTATATACATGTGTGTGCTTGTGAGTGTATGTGTGTTTGTGTGTGCATGTGTGTGTGTTTGTGTGTGTGTATGTGTGTGTGTGTGTGAGTATGCGTGTGTGTGTCTGTGTGTGTGTTTGTGTGTGTGTGTGTCTACATATACGTATACATTTACGGTTTGCAGTCGAAACGTGTGGAGCATCGTCTGCATGGTTTCTCATGAACTAGCGTGTTCAGCTGGGGGTTTTCTATGGCCAATAGGATTATGTTACATTCGCTCTATACCTTGCATTTATATTAAATATAAGTCTATTTTTGCACACCCGCACACAGAAATCTTCTAAGGAGGCTGTTTTGTATGCAAGCTTTCAAGCTATTTTTGGAGACAAAAGTTATTGATATATCCTTTTTGCAACGGCCATAGTGTTGCCCGTCGGAGTATGTTGCTTTTTAGTAGACCGAAGAAACATAATGATACTGCGTGGCTTTATTGTTTCGACATCCAAATGCTGACTAAAGCAATATTCAAAAGTTTGTCAGAACGTTCAGCATCCACATTCATCAGGATGTTAAAATAACTTTCCATAAATGAACATCCGGTTTTCGGTTCCATTAGCAACTCCTTTGATATTAGCATAACGTTTATTGTACCCGACCTCTTTATTATGCCTTACTGCCCGATGACGCAAGTTCATAACCTTACAGGCAATGTTTTAAACGGATTAGGTTTTTACGAAATGCATTGACGGTTGAATAGGTGAATAAGGATTTAGTCGGTAATTATTACAAACTTGTTCATCTCGTTGATAATGATGAAGTATTTTGACACCAGGGAATTTTAATACCCTATTGTAACCTTAACGTGGTGTGCTATGACCACAGTTTATTTGAGGTCTGCCACACTGTAACTAGCGGGGCTCACAAAAACCTCATCTTATTTAACAATGTTACATTACGCAATAAACCCTCTGCCATGATCTACGTATTAAAATGAATCACTTCGGTCTAATCCCCCGAATATAAACAGATCGAGGAGATGAATGGTATTTTCACTTCACCAGCCGTTGCCAATGTTAGCACCAATTATATTATGGGGCCTCATCAGCACACACAGATGACTTATAGCTCTGTACACGATTGAAGTTTACACTGAACCATGAATGTATTGTAGAGTGTGAAGTTGACGATGATGTTCAATAACCAGGCTCAGAATGTCATTGACGTCTTACATCTAACGAAGTGGTCATGCCCGTTGTTCCGCTTACATTTACTAGCTTCAGAATGTCAATGACGTCGTACATCTAACGACGTTCATGGCATTGGTCTTGTCTAAGATACATTGTACTGAAAGATTACGAATGACTAACAGGATAGTGGATTCAATATTCATAATACGAGGTCATTAGCTCCTGGTGGTGATGGGTTTGGGATATATAACACCCATATGATGACAGCGTGAAAGGTAATTACAGTAATATGATGTTTATAGTGACAAGATGACTATATGTTATCCTTGATAAGTTGACACCGTTATTTTAATGGACGCGTAGATTTGGGCAATAGTTCCCGCTAAACTCGTTTTGATCCGCCGTGTTGAAATAAGGTTTATTCTCACTTCACTAAAGCATGTTTAAACTAACTTCCAGCAGATATAAATCTACTTTAAGCGCAACAAGCATGTACACCATGTAGACATGAAGAAACTATGAATGACCTGTGTCTTCAGGGAGCAATCAAGCTTCCACTAACTATGGTTATAACTATATACTGTTATTTGCGCCCTCGGGAATGATTCTAACTTAATTTCTGCACGGCAATGACGATTACCTTCAGGGAGGCTGCTCTTCCTTCTATCACTAGAGACATTACGCGTAACATTTCCTTCAATCCGTAGCCTCGTGTATGTCATGAAACTAACCTAATGAGCCTAATGGCTGTTTTCAAAACGTAATGGCGCATCATCCCCACATTGACAATCCAATTACACGCTGCTATCACCAGAAAATGGAAGATCCGTTAAATCCGGCACCATTTCTGAAATTTATACACATAACGGCTTCCGACGTCACTTCCGTTACCTTGTTCAGACGAAAATATATATATGCAACTTTATCATATCGCAATGTATAAAGCAGAAATGCTAATGAAGGGGTGAATTAATTATGGACGAAGCACTCCACGTGTTTGATTGTACCCACAGTTGTCAAACCATTTTTTTAAATCAACTCACATTTTGCCTAACAATACTTACGATTTAGGTACCGTAATATTCCACATATCTGGTAACAGAATAAGAATCATGGTAACACTACACTGGTCTTCGCTATCCACTACTGTTTGGATAACTATAGCTGTAAATGGCGTTCGTGTAGGTGACACTTGGGACAACAACGCGGAGGTTCAGTGATCCGTCCTAGCGGCGATTCATCTTTACAATCAAACCGCTTGCAAACGTCCTCCTTCTGTCCTTGCGGCTTTTAAGTAATGCAACGAGAGCGCATAGCAATCCATAACACGGCCAATCGACGAGGATTGCTTACTGATGGAAATGATAATTAGATTTTGTCATCGGAATAACGTTTTGGTACTACACAGATATTCGTCAGGGTATTGCATATATAAATGTAATCCGTCAATATGCCCAAGTAAGCAGCTTATATTACAAGACATGGTTTCATTAGATTGTGCACGATGCAATTTTATCTTCACATTTAGCGGTTGACACAGCGGGAGCCAATCTATTATTCATTGACTGTAAACGACCCTCGCGTGATTACCTGTGAAGGTTACGTAGACAAGTCGATGATGCATCAAGGCAATTACCTTCACGAGCCAAGCCCCAACGGAAAAGATCTTTCGCATATCGCATCGCGTACAAACGTGGAGTGATGAATGAACGCTGTAGTATCACAGCACGCACACGCACAATCACAAGCAATTCCTAACACACACATACACATGTACACACATGTATGCTCACACAACATATAAACCATAGTTTAATTGATATCTCTTGTGTCTGCCAACCAAACAAAATATGTGTATATGGAAGAGATTAATTTGTGAATTAAACAGTAGCATGAGAATAAGCCATGAAATGTAGCTGAACTGTATACGGTAGTGTTGAATTTGATCATCCAGCCCACACCCACCATATGGCTGCAAGAGCATCACTCCGCCGGTATGTTATATGCCAGCGAAGTATAATCACAATGCACTACACCGACATCAACAAGTTCGCAATTAATGTTAATTCAGGATCTGATTTGTCTGTGAGCTGGGTTTTCAAATAGGGAATTAATTATTTCACAGACTAGCACCACACACATGTGTCAAGGATATTTAAGCATTTCTGCATGGCAATATTGATCACAGTTATTTTGAAATCTGTGTTTCCTTGCCCTATATATGCAGTTCAGTATGCATAACGAGTAGCGACTGAGGCAATAGTAGATGCCGATGTGGTTACATGCTTCAGATGGCGACTGCAATGTGAATGCGGGTCCTGTGCGATAGACGTGTATGTGATAGTAAGACGAACTACCTCAGTAGCAACACTAAGAGGGCTCACTCACATAAGCTATGAAATGAGTGTAATATTCGCCTGTCATCCGGTGGCGCTTCCTTAAATCAACAAAACCATCCAGGCCGATTGATGCAACTCTGTGGGGAACTGTCCTCGGGGCTTATGTTGAAGATATGAAGTCAGTATGATTTTCCATATATTTGTATTACTCTCATCTAACGTAAGCTAGGGTGCAATAAATATCATCTTAGAGTTAACTCGTCTTGCTAGCCTTAAATAGGGATAAACCCGACGGTTGGCTGCTATTGTCTGTTCGTCGTTGCATGGTGTAGATCCGTGCATTTTCATTCGGGGCTGATCACATTCTGACAAGACATCATCACATACAGGGCTTGCTTATTTTGTAAGGTTAAACATCAAATATAGTGAGGAACATATGAAATAGTGACTTAACGATATATAAACGACCAGTTAAAGCCAAATGTATCAGTCGATTACAATCTAAAACTTATTTCCATGGTATAAGTCCCATAAAAATGCTCCGATTGAGTCAGCCCATATACTAGCCTGACCTTGAGCGACGCCAAGATGATTCCAAGCGATTAACACTTCCGTACAAGCGAGTTGCTTTCTACGCCAGTAAAATGACACCAGTCTGTATAATGAATTAGCTAATGTGGGACATCAAGTGTATCGATGGTGCCTGGAAAATAGATCGCTAAAACAAACTAGGCCAATTATAATATCCGTTTTTTTGGCAATGCACAACAAGGGTATAAGGATAGGCTCAAAGGCAAAATTGTTGATTCATATTGGGATCGTATTGTCCTTGGCATTAGTTCATTATCTCGAATACTAAAGGTGATCAAAACAGTCACCCATGGACCCTTTAAGCAGTGCAACTAGAACAGCATTGCAGAGTATTCATAAAGTTAACGTCACAATGAAAACACTGAAGCGATAACAGGTGCAATGGAACTTATGATCATACTTCTGATCGTCGTCAAAGGAGGAGCGGGGATTTGACTGCGTTATGTATGCGGCCGCATTCATATCCGCTGTCCGTATCTGCTTTAGGAAAAGCTTCCAATCGGACTAGCAGTGATGTAATTCATAAAGCTGCAATTGCCACAGAAAGTTATTCATTGTCGACTTGTAAGCATCAAAGCTAAAGAAGGTTGTCATTATCATTAATTGCCAACGCCAATATTTCCACCGATCTGAACATTGATCAAACAGGGTGAGTTAGTATCGTATCAGTACCGTTTGTTCTGCTATCAAAAGAAAGCGAATATGCTATATGACCTTAGAAAATCGACTAAAACAATTCACCAACCTAGTTCTGGATCCTACAATTTCAATAACAACATTAAGATATCAGATTCTCGTCAACAATGAGCATGCTGTGTGATTAATTTGACATCTATTTACAACAACTTGCACGGTCAACCTAAGAGAGTTGGGAAGAAATTATATGAACGCTCTACTTAATCGCACTTTATCCTATTATTTCATCGGACATTAAACTATTGGATTATAAGGAGGTACTCGTGGTAAGAATATATTCGTTTTACAATCATGCCTGGATTAAATCTAAGTGGTGGAAGTATCGCCTCAACATTACACGAAATCATGTTATGCCGCGGGCAAATTTGATACACAATCGCCTAAATATCCTTATGTTAGGTTTATATGATGCAAAGTACCAAGGCTCAGCTTGTTTAAGCTTGCAACAGTCGCTTGGAATCCATTGCCGAAGAACACATAATAATACGAGTGGGTCTCAAGTATACATGAATTGTATAGGCAAAGGCGTGTATCTTCCTAATTATGGGCTGAACGTAAGCACATAGGCTCGGGAACCTATGGTGTAAATATCACAGAGGCTGATCTGGATATCCGATGACGTCATTTAGCATAAGTGTAATTTAAATCATTTTAGCCAAAGAGGGAGTCTACGTTGATGCATTCTGTTTTTCGAAATTAGACTAATTTGTCAGCACCTTGCAAAAAAAGGACCACCAAAGTGCAGTATGATATTAACATCCTGCAACAAACGGCGTTAATGTCAGAGGTTGAGTGCCGTTCTGTTATTCCTGATACCTGGGATGGTACCCTGCTGCAGTGTGACCAACTTCGGGATATGTGGACCAATGAAGTCAATTCACTCAACAAAACGGGGAGTCGGTAGTTGGTCGTTCCTGCAGAAGCCACAAGGATATTGAAGATAGGTATCCACTTTTCTCCACAATGCCCAATTGGTGTGGGTACAAAACACACAGAATACATCGATAGACTAGATGTAGATCCTGCAATGCCAATATACAAAGTTAAACGATTAAATTCACGTCAGTTTGAACACAGAGGCAACCTTTCTTACATAAGCCTACAACAGCTTGTGGCATCAATCTGAAAGAGTTGGTAATAGATTGAGAAAACATAGATTATTGTCACTAGAAGATGTTATGCCATTATAACTCGAAATGATCGCATATCGTGAGGTTATCACGGTAAGCATATATTCGTCTTTCACATATTATACACCAGTACAGATTACCACTATTATTTCCTCTGCTGCTTGGTAAAAACTCAACTATGTTTTATCTGTGATTTAGACAAATACGTCGGGTTGAATACAGATTGTCTTGCGAGTACAATGAAACTGTTCCATTGCTTAACAGACGGAAATCTATGTTTGAAATATAACGACATTATTGTTTTCGAGTATGATATCTACAAGCTTTAGCCGCGGATTTCAATAATTAATCCTGCAAGTTGAGTGAGTTAGATAATCGATTTGACCCTAACTAATGTTTTAATAAACAATAAAGTGATCAATGAATTATGGCATTCTCTGCCAACATCTTGGGTAGCTTCTTTCTAAGCACGCTGCATTTAATTACATACCATGCATGACCAACTCATATGCAGCAAAAATCAAATTGGCTAGTATCATCAGCAAGGATAAGACATTATTTCCACCCAGCCGATAAAAAACTAATTGCTAAGGTGATTCGTTTAGAACTAGTCATCTCAAAGAATTGGTGTACACTGAGCCGTATATTACACACGCAATTGATCATCGGCCTCAGTTGTTTTTACGTATATATTTTTATATGTAGAGTCTGATCTCAACACATCATCTTCACCTACAGCTTTCGTTTACGTTTCTGTTTATAGGTATAACCTATCACACGCAATGCCAATAAGGCATACTTAATGATCCCTGATCAATAATGTGTAGACATCGACGTTAATGACATGACTGAAATTCGATTGCGGTATTGGACGCACTTAGCGATTAGGACAAAACGAGGCTTACTTTATGTGGGGGGAAATCGAGTGCATTCACTGAAGTCTATTAAAATCAGACCAGCATATTTATATGTAGCCACGATGCTGTCAAAAACATTCAATTGTATATATTATTCTATTTGATATGTATATTGCGGAAATCATGCAGTTTTATGAAAAAAATAAAAATATGTCGTATGAGAAGCTGGATAGCGAAATTAGGTGGATGAAGCATCGTGTCTCTCTGTTTTATGAAGGTCATGTGGAAACGTAATATAAAAGAAAACTCTCACAGCATCAAATTGCCCACGTCACGGAAGAGACTGTTCTTCTATAAATACCGCATAATATATGCAAGTACTTGTTGATGAAATAGTGTAAAATGTCCAAGGTTATGTGCGTCAATGATTGAGGGCTGCACATGGTGGATTAATGTCATCCATGATCAAATTCTTCCCAAAGATATCCCTACTTTCAGCGGTTAATCTTATCGATGCATGCTTAAGCATACATAGACTTCTGTCTGCATTGTATTCGCTTTTGTCTCGTATTGGCAAAGGCAATGTCCGTTGCTACTGCCTACAATCTCTAGCTGTAGACGGTGGCTACGGTAGGTGTTACTTGAGGCCACTCGTCTCACAATCACCGGGTATGACATAGAATACAAGTACATTTAGTCACTCATTGGTGATCCACACAAGGGTAACAAAACAACAGCATAACAGGTAAGCATTAGACAATGATACGAGCGTATTTGAACGAATCCATCACCGCTATACCTTCAGCAGCGCTTTCACTACGCAATATAACGATTGACAACTTGTCTAATTGCATAGATAAAAGGGATATCCGCAAAGCAAAGCCTATAACACCATTCATTGGCTCCATCGATTGGCAAGTCATAGATGTGGTTACGTTTCTGATCACATAATCAACACTAATATTGTCGTGCAAGCTGATGTGGAGGTGATGTAAACAGTATGCTTTACCAATGCATGCATAAATGACATACGTAATTATATAGAGCCCTAATCGCAGCATTCTTTTAAGAGAAAACTCTCAGTCACTAGAAACAAAGTTCGCTATTGGGGATTTATGTGTGATTATCACGAACTCTACCATTTGTACCGCATTATTTTCAAAATGTCAGATTGTGTCATCGAATCACAAGAAACACCAAAGCAGCGTAACATAACTTAAGGAGTACGAGAATATATTTTAGCATGTTTAGTAACTAAACAACACAATAAAGAGAGTGTGGTCAGATATATGAGCATCCATATTAAGACGTGTATAGGCATTGTGCTTTCCTGTTATCTGGTTTCTTTCATCAAACGTGGCACTTCCCATCCGTTCTGGGCTGCTTCAATTTCACAATGTTGTAATGGGTCATAATCCGAACCCAGATTTATAGAAATAATCATCGTCTATCAGGTTAGATGATGGCAACTGGAAGTGGTCATGGTGCAAGCGATTGCGATGTCATCACTGCATTCGAATTATGTCAATCAATGGTTATTAATGTCATCAGGTGACATTCCGCTTCAATGCCACATATAGTCACGCTTGAAGGGGTTAACTATATCGTATTCGTGAGGAACATAAGGGCTTATTCCAATGTTGGTCGATGACAATCAACAAGACGCTTGGATACAAGTAGCATGTTTACGTGGCAGCTCCTTCACCGTATTGTGCTGTAATCACAGGTTAGAATATATGTTATATGTAAGCTACCTTGCATATATGTTTGCTTCATGTCCGCCAACTTTGTACAAAACTCTTGATCCCATTGCAAAGCAATAGAAAAAGCCCTACCATGCAGTTCACACTCTACCATGATCGATACTGGGTTTTAAATAGAATACACCTCTTTGAGTTTAAGCGGTTGGTTTTAACAATGTTCATCAATACATAAACATTGCATCTGCATACGAATTGAGGGATACATTGTTTCTGGTTTTTATTACCAGCAACCATGCATACAATTAACGCCTCCCTTTTTTTGATATGCCGATACATACTGTTTCGACATTTGACTGCAGCAAAAACCTCGCCAAATAAGAACATGTCATATCTTGATGCCATCAGAGACGTACACAGCAATAATTATGTTATATTATTTACCAAAAGTGTGTAGACATTGTTACTTATATTTTATCATAGCGACGGAATTCGGGACATAAAGTAATGTTTGTACAGAGCTCTTACACATAAGCAAGAATAGGAGTATTTCATGTTATGCAGCTAGTGTCTTTGCAGACACTCATCGAATAAAATACTTCTTATATAAGATGCATCGTTACCCTTTAACGTCAATGAGTGAAAGAGAAAATATGAGCGAGACAAGGAAAGAGAAATCCGATCTGGTAAGATACAGATAAGGTTGATGGGATAATAAGTGAGCCAGAAAGCATGTTGTCCAGATATTATATATTTTACCAAAAGCATTAAACAACCATAACGCAACTGGCTCCTGGATTCATTGTGATGCCTCCCACGCCATGACAATGTATTTGCTTACGTGTGCGTTCATATATCTGCCAGATTTCATTCATCACGATCTTCCCATGGTCTTGTGGCAATGGGCGCTCATCACCAATCCCTTCTGATTTGATAGAAACGACAGGTGCTCAAATCAGAGTACTTCCAAGCACCCTTAAACGTCGTCAATAGCTTTAAATGAATGCCTTACGTCTGGCAAAGTTTAGTGTTTTGCAAATAAATCATGAATAGGGCGTCGAGTCACATCACTACCGTGTATATCTAAAATTAAACTCTGCCTACGAGCTGAGGTTCACACAGAGAACAATACAGCCCAGCGAGTTACGTATGTTTGTCGGAAGGAGCACTAGCCATGCATCAATTATTGAGAGTAGAATATTACATCCACCCAAAGACCGATTTGTGTAAACAATGTAGTATATACATGCATGCGTAAAGACGCCGTGTTGTCATCGTGATAAAACCAACTTATAGCAATCACATTGAACACTGCTTGTACCTTTCGTGTAGCGATGGGAACGAGGCTGCGGCGGGTCACTTGTGGTAAGAAGGCAATTGGACACATCAGTTTAACTTGTTTAGCGCAGCACCGGATACAATTAAACCATGATCACGATACCATTGGCCTTGACGTAAATACCTAAAGGATATCGTTGGACAATAATATATTTGGTGAAAGGAAATATCACTGTGCTAGCTCTGCATACGCACTAGGTTTCACAAAAAAAAAAGCATAATGTCGTCATCTCTCATTAAGATCAGCTTCAATAATATTTTGTTGAACTGTAATGGTTGATTGCCCGTTGCATCAGTGTTTTGTTGAAAGAAACTTATTTTTTATCGGCTGAAGGGAGTGCAGGAGAATGTCTATTGTACGATACTATGACAATATAACTAAAAAAATGGGAATCAAAGTTGATGGATATGCTGATGAAATACACAGTCGTTACACATGGAACGGTCTGCTCATGTACATTTCACCTCGACTATTATATATAAACATACTTAGATGTCTAACAAACTCCACAATCACGGGAAATATAAATATTTAAGAAGCGTCAAAACTCCTATGGTTTGGATATATCTGTTCGCAGCCAGAGAGGTGAGTTTTTGTACTGATTGTGAAGAAGGCATCGATAGTAAAATAAATTTGTACAAATCAAGATATATCACGTACTCATATACGCATTAATAATTGGTATTATAAGCTGATCCGGGATAATGTAGCAAGATCAGAATGCTACCACTCTCCATCGTAGCTTTTATATGTGAACACATCAAGTCAGCCTGAAATAGCGATTAGCATCGACGCTTGTTAGTTAAGTTGTGCGATGGGGAACAGGTTGTTAATTACTTCAGCACTGTATGCGAAGTGAAGCATTATAGTTATATAAGGTCCCATATGCAGGCACTACACATGTCATATTGTCAGCGAGTGAAACATTACTATTTACTATTCACCATAGTTAGAAAATGTTGCTCAATGGTAACATATATTATTAATTACCACACTACTGATGCTCATGGCCTAAGTTCTTACATCCTACATCTTTTTGGGATATTTGTTGCCTCCATTGATGTATGCAGCAATATCCCTAAAGCATAAGCAAAGCAAATGCGTTTATGAATCGATTTCGTTCTATTTTAATGCTATATTTATGTGTGATTATCACGAACTCTACCATTTGTACCGCATTATTTTCAAAATGTCAGATTGTGTCATCGAATCACAAGAAACACCAAAGCAGCGTAACATAACTTAAGGAGTACGAGAATATATTTTAGCATGTTTAGTAACTAAACAACACAATAAAGAGAGTGTGGTCAGATATATGAGCATCCATATTAAGACGTGTATAGGCATTGCGACAACATGGCGGCAGTATAAGTGTACCAAGCTGAGGTATAACATAATTCGGACTTCTCGTCACGTCTTCCGGGAACTCAAATGAGGCCATCGATTGTGGCTTCATCAAGTCACCAGAGGCGTGGACGTTCATTTATGTTGTTGGCTTGCAAAATATTAGAGTTAGCGAAAGGGTGTCCTTTCGATGTCTTTGTTACAAATACAACACTTAATGACAACAGCCCCTTCCATCACTATATCCGTTACATCACATTTAATGAACCCCCTCAGCTAAAATAGCCACGGTTTTTCCCCCGCACAAATTGTCATATATTGCAAGGCGGTTGGCTATGTAGACTTCGCACTTGCTTCCTAAGATATCAGCATCCATTGCAGTGTGGCGGGCGCTCCAGAAGGTATGATCAATGACTGACCCCTCCATTGTTCATCCGGTCTATAGGATAAGCGGGTGATGAGTTCCATGTTCTTTTTCAAACACTAGATCTTCTTGATCGGTACCTGAAGCCAATCCCATACTTCGGCGAAAAGGTGCGACTTTGTCTATATAGTTAGGAGTCGTACCTGTTGGTCCTAATTGGCAAGCTCTTTCTCGTGTTACTGCAAAGTTAACAGGTCGGCGCTATACAACCAGGCAGTATTAGTCCCTAAGATATACCTCTTCCTGACTCCCACACATTATTAATCGACGACTATCTACCACTATCTTACGTTCAACAATGCGGTAATATTGGTGGATGAGGTTGATTGCTAAGCTTGGACAGCTCCAAGAGTGGTAATTATGCCCAAGAACGGCTTACGCTGCTAGAGTTTAGTATGATACACGCGGCGTTGTTTATTTTCGTTGCCAGAGTTGAGCCAAGACACTGACTCAGTGATCCGTGCTTAGGAGTAGATTAAGAGTAGATTATATGGTTCTCGGGGTATTACATCACTTGGTTTGCTACTGATGGCAAATCCCCTGGGATTATTTGTGCTTTCAATATTGTCAAACCTCATTGTTAATTGTTTTCTAGTTAGTCCAGTAATTAATAGCTTTAGTTCAGGTCGAGCTGACTTAGCCAATTCATCCGTACAAGGACCATGCCAAAGCTAAGTGGCTCCTCAGATCCATCTTCCCATATTAAGTCTCAATGAAGGGGAAATGGAGACGATATGTTTTGCACCTATAATTTGCGAACAATGTCTATAGAAAGGCTTGGCCAGTAAGCCAGCATGTTAGACGAATTACAATAGAACAACAATGCCATAATTCATCTTGATACTTCGCTGTATAAATTACCACTGTCGTTCTATACTACCCAAGTACCTCTTAGTGCAAACGTCGAGACGTATGTAAGGCTTTGAGAAGTTACTCTGACTTAGGTCGTTCAATGCATCATACTTTTAAAGCTTTCCTTAAGATGTTGTGTGGATCGGGCCCCTTTGTTATCGTCATATCATGGATGTGTTCCAGGGTCAGGCACTGCCATGCTCTTAACGAATGAAGGTGCCGTTACCAAGTGATAATAGCTGTGACTCAGTCGCATGCGACGATCTTAGGTACTGCCAGCGTATGTTATGCATGTTACAATGAGACTTTCTGATGCAATAATGCTACTGCTATTAGGTTTTGCAAAAGTAGGGCAAGGTGATAAAAGCTCGGCGTTTGATCCTCCTATATAAAAGCCTGCTTAGAAGACTTGTTACAATGAGACTTCCTGATGCAATAATGCTACTGCTATTAGGTTTTGCAAAAGTAGGGCAAGGTGATAAAAGCTCGGCGTTTGATCCTCCTATATATAGCCTGTTTAGAAGACTTGTTACAATGAGACTTCCTGATGCAATCATGCTACTGCTATTAGGTTTTGCAAAAGTAGGGCAAGGTGATAAAAGCTCGGCGTTTGATCCTCCTATATAAAGGCCTGCTTAGAAGACTTGCTGTTATGCAGTTTTTTCCTGGTCGGAATAGTATATTGAAGAACCAGTGACCTAAGCCATAGGCTTGGATATAACCCTAAGAGCCCGGCCGTCTATTTTTGTCATTCCGCTCGTTTGATGTAGGCGAAGTGTCTATAGACACGCCACCATTGAGCGATCAATATAGAATATTTTCATGACCCGTTGTGTTTCGGGTTAACCTAGAATAAACTCACAGTGGACAATGATTATTCAAGTCACGCAATTGTACGATGCATGCTCGGCTTGGCTGAACCCAAACATCAATAAGTGAAAATAAGTCAATCGACATCATGCAGAGAATATCATGTTAAACATGCGACAAAGACATGTAGATAAATGCACCACTAGCATTTGAAATGTATTCAACATTCGCATACACCAATAGAAATATCATGTCAGCTATTTTTCTTATTGCGGTGCGTTTACCTCGTACAGAGCAAGTAACGGCGAAGTATTGGCAGCTCCCCCACTCAGCCCTGCCCTCTTTCTGCCATAGCTGTAACGTTGTTTGTAAGCGGAAATTTGGGAAACATCTAGTACTAATGTTCACCTAGGATAAGGTATAGGCGACAATATTGGTAAAAACTAAAAATCATTACAACGCGTCGGACTTGATTCTACATCTAATCACTTCGGTTAACAGTTGACCTCCAAACAGTGATAAAGCTGCTCAAGTTTGACAGATGATAAATACATGAAATTGTACCCTAAAGCATAAGTCTGAACACTCGTGGAACTCGCGTCCCACCAGCTATCTGTTATATTATTTGACCATTTAATCAAAGTCATGAAAGTTCTAATCTGCTTTCTTTTTTATTGCATCTTTATACCCATATAATTGTAAAACAGCACTCTTGCTCTTATTCGATTCAATTGTCGACCCTAATTGATTATTTCATAGCTTGATACCTGGCACGTTACGTCTATGATGCTTCGAGCCTATCCAAATGCCTGCAGATGCCGTGAAAACTAATTCGCATTCTAACCCATACAACCTGCAGCAGATATTATGATCACAATATAACACTTAAGCAATAGTCTCGAGTAAATGGTGCCACCTGTGTGTGACATTGGCTCCTTGATAAAACCGACCACTGTACATCACGCCCTACCTTGTTAAAATCCGATACAAGTCATCATCGGTATACCGAGCCATAACAAACATCGATTCTCAATCTTCAGGTGTTGTAGCCATCAAATATAAAATCTGACTTATAACTGCCATTACACGCTTGGCCTAGTGCTAGTAATAGTAACGAAAAAAATTTCTGTTTACAGACGCTTTAGGAAATGTCTGTAAATGAATTATCAAGACTTTGACACAGTCAGGATTTCCCAAGAATTAACAAATTCTACCGCTCAATTCAAACAGTTGTCGCGCCAGACTTCTTTTACTGGTTGTTGGTTATCTATATGCGTCATTCTAAGCACCAAATATGATGTCGAATTATACTGCTATCATTTTGTAACTAACGCACGAAAAAGACCTATTAAGACCTGGTATATTTCGTAAGGTTTAACAAATACGCTACACGAGACTTGAAATAGATACAGAAGATAATTCGTTCAAACGCATGCATATTCTCATTCGTAATGCAAGCAATCACTTAAATTTGTGTTTCTTACTCGTTGTGTACACCAAGTGAGTGTTAGACTTCATTAGCTGAGAGATCTCTTCAAGCTGCATATTTATGGACTCATTGCCGGTCTTGTCTATCAACGTAATGGTGTGGTTGGTATGGACCTGCAATATAAAGAACGCACAATTGCACCTTAGATAAATGGCAAAGCATTAGAAACAGCTGCGTTGATTTGTCAGTTTTCATTAGCAAAGTTGTTCGTCAAGCAGTCAAATATCTACAAGCAAGCGTGTGTTAGATACCTCGTGATTAATTCAAAGCTTTGGTCAAAGACGTAACCTAGCTTCACCGCAATGCACTGCTCAATTCACTGCGCAAACGTCACAGTAATTGAGTAGCCTGATTACCGATTACTTATTTGCTGTGGGCATCTCGCAAGATACTTTCCTGGACATGCAATATCATTGCCATGACCAAATGGTATGTGTATTATCATGGGATCAGCAGCCAAATTGATTTAGCATGCGACCATGTCTGACCCCGTCACAATTACAAAACGTGCATGTAGGCTGACATCGCCGCTTTTTCTTGCCAATAATGTCTCCTGGGAAACGCTAAACGACGATTGCAGCTTTATGTCCTTAGGTCTTGCTACTGATAAAAAGCGGATGCACTGTACGTTTCTTTATTACCCGACACTGTTGAGAATGGGTTTTGTACAATTCAGAGACGTGCAATGCATGCTCACAATAGAAGCGATGGCTTTGCAAAGGATGCACAGCCTCGGTAGAATTGTCTCCCAGCTCATTCTTCTAGAATTGATATAATATGAGTTATCAAGGCCCTGCTTGATTATAAGATATAATAATTCTGAAAAGAGTTTTTTTGCTTTGATGCGCACATTGCGCCCATATGGTTAAGATTTAGCAAAAAAAAATCATCACAGTTGTGACGTGTTGAGCAAAACAGTGTTGGGAAAAATCGCAATCTATTTCTTTGTTATAAACAGTATTGCAAAGTGCATGTGAGCGTCGCCCAAGCTTTCTGCTCACGTACATAATTTAATATGTTTGTGATATGTGATATTGGCCATTTATTTGCACTTCGTCTCCATAAGTGTCTTCCTTTCTACTTTAATCGCCCATACTGTATCTCTCTTGAATCGTGATTCACACGTGCAAAGCTTAAATATAATGAGCAAGGAGTCATCAGCTTTGACTATAATACAATGGCGCAGGTTTACAGCTTAAGCATGCAAGAAATTATGTTTTATGTTTTAAATGCACTTAGATTGAATGGATACTATTGAGTGTATGGCTATTTCATTCAACGCTAAGACTATGGCTTGGCTGCACACGAACAATGTTTAATTAAGCTTATACGGTCTGGTTGCATGTTCGCCATCATTTCTTTATTGTGAGGCATCGATGAACGCTACATTATGTGTACATTTTTAGCATTTCATATTACCAGACGTGCTGTTGTAGGTACTTTACCACCCCCATTTTCATCACATACACATTCATCGCAAAACTTGTTTGGGTGCGAGTGACATAGAGGTATGCTTTTACATAAAGTACTTTTGTAATATCATTCAATCAATGAGGAGGAACGAATGATTGTAGTTTTATATTACATGCCCACTGGGTGCCATCGCAATTTGCTGTGATAAACGCAATTTCAAGTGTTAACATAAAAGCGGTATCTTACAAAAAATGTATCGACCCAGTCTGACATCTTCATGCACACAGGCTGCGCCAAAGCGAAAAACAAGTAGCAGATTCTTTTTTTCTTTATGCTTGTCCAAACAATGTATTTTCTTCTACATAAATGCTTTCATAAATCAATCGCCACAAATGTTGACATTAAGTTTTCGTAATTCGATTTTATAAAGGCCTAATGTTGTTGACCTAAACAAAACATTTCTTATTCGATTTTCTCACTCACCATTGCACGACAATGTTAATTATTACTTATTATCGAGATAATTCGTCCACATCGGGTCATATTTAGAAGACTGTGCAATATGGATTCCGTTTCCTGTCAGGCCGTGAAACATTAAGCTGCAGACTCAATCACAGAGCAAAACTCAAATGAGCCTTTCATTGCCAAAGGGGCAAGTAACTACCCAACTTTCCGGAACGCAAGTCCGCATCAAACTCACTTGAAATTGATTCCATTAACTCAGCAGCCGCCCGTACAGATGTAAGGCGGATTAAACAGGCGCCAGGATATACCATCTTTGTCGCCTCGTAGTAATGATTAATAGAAGTTCGATTTTTCACTAAGCAGTCCACAAAGTAGACTCAACGTTACACCGTGCTTTTGTCCGAGGCCAACGGGTGAATTTTGCTTGGTTGACATCTGTATTTTTATCTATGACTAAGATAATCTTTTCAACACAAACATTAAACATGTTATTCAATTGATTAATGATATGATGGCATGTTCTGAATCAATGCGAAGCAGGTAATAGAAAGGCTCCTCTGATGTGATCGACCCATGCGGCATGCATGTCACTGGTAGTTTAAAATGTTGAATGTCTGCAGCAAGAAAGCGTTTCTCCGAACATGGTGCATATGGAACATCTCCATTATAAATTAGCCAGTATGTTGTAGACAACCATTGGTCAAATAGTACTGTAAAGGTATAATGTATGCACATTGTGAACTAATCAAATTTATCACGCGCTCTATTACTTGCTCAATGATGGCACTCATTGCTCTCTCTGAGCTTGATTTACCAGCTCAATCAATCAGGTAAAATTAACAACTGATGATCGTAATCATCATAAAGGGTAATGCAGGTCATGAACAGATACAGCCATCGGAGATTGTAACAACATTACCTCACCTTTATTGCATCTTGCCTCGTCGTCGAAGAACAGAGAAGGAACTTGTTTTTGGACATACATCCTGTAGTTTGATTTTCTTCGCGCCGTCTATTCGTTTCTTACCGGATAAAGTTGTTTGGTGTGTTTCCTCGAGCTATGTCTGTACCTGCTTTTTAAAATTCAATCATACAAAACGCAAGAAAAAATCGACCTGGTATATTCCCGCTTCTGCGAACAATTCAAAGGCAAAGCCCTCTGTATTGAGGCATGACATGCTATTTGGGCTATTCCAGGAAACAATGCGCTTAAGAGTGGAACCGCTAAAAGCGGAGTGTTCGTGGAGGATTATAGGGGTCACCTTAATAATGCGATTGGTGACGCATCCCTGCAAGTTAAGACGTGAACAACGGAAGCACTTTTTGCTCGAAATAAATATCAAAAGGATGTATGTTGGACATTGTAATTAACAAGAATCGCACCGCTAACAACTCACAATAATGCTTGTACAAATTTCTCCCCGAGCGCTTCATTAGTGCTATCTCTGACTATGATCAGTGATGCTTTTTGTAGTGTGAGTGAGACATTACTTTGTTTATTACACTGCTTAAACACGACAATTTATGATACTTGGCATGCCTTGTCTATTAGTTCAATGGCGACTAGCAGCCAACCTATGATCCCACGCAATGTTGTAAATAGGTTTCAAGCAAGGACAAGAGACAATTCTGCCAAATATCCAATAGATGTTGTTTACAATGTAGGGGTCATACGAAGGTAATATATTGCAACAAAATGCGAACTAAACAAGAAGAGTAGCAGATATTGGCTCTAAATGCAAAGTGCGTTAAGTAGCACTTTTCACAAGGCATCAGCAGCTTTTGCCCACCAAACTTATTTCAGTGCCACTATTTAGGGCAGTTGAGTGTATTTTTTTCCTTGTGCGAATTTGATCTACCAGCAGCTGACATTAAGTGATAGTAATGTCAATGTCATCATATGTTTCATGATTGTCACATTGAAACTCAATCACACTTTTTACAGACTGTATATGATAGCTAACGGTTTCAAGAATGCATTTTGCTTTTGATCAGTAAGAAGTGAGAACAGTAAACACATATATGCTTGCCTGTTGTTGAAACGGCTATTTGTGGCCTGGTTAGATGATATAACGTTAGTTTGTGCAAACGGAAGAGAACTTCACACAGCTGTATATCAAAGAGTGTTTCACTTGTAGCGGGTTGTCTAGTATATAGTTCGAGGCGTCAGGACCATTGTGAGACGAACGAGCAAATCCAAAGCCTTTGTCATACATGAACAACTTTCACAGAAGTTATAACTCATCTAGGACAAATGACATCTCTACTGCATTGCTAATGCTCGACACTCGATGAGTGAACATCTTGTTTGTCTTGTGTAAAAACTTGCCGTGCAAAACACAAAATTACTTTAGGCCTAGGGCGACCCTAGTCATCTCAAAATGTTTTCCCGATCAATATCACCAATACTACAAAATATTATGTTTTTACTGTAACCTTGTGAACGACACCTGATTTGGCTGGCCCAATGGACAGACCGTTAATTGGTTTTCATTACAGGTATTCTGTGGCTGTCTGCTCAATTAATACAAAACGACAAACCTATCAAGAAGACCGATTAGTTCCTGCTGTCATGTCATACAGCTCCGTCCGTTACAATTATCCGCTTCCATCGTGGATAAAGAATTCCAAATATATGGCCTTAAATCTAGTAGTAGTAATCCTATGTTCACGTGACTTTTTACGTCATAATTACAATATATAGGTTTTGATCACTGCTATATAGGATATTAGCATCGTCCCGTGTGATCTAAAGCCTATCTTGCACATTGCATCGTGAATGTAAATGATTTTGAATTCACCAATTTAAGACATGGCGAAGTGACCAAGTTGGCAAAAGCGTACCGTGATTGGCTATACGTCATATTCACTATGAAACGTTTAACCTCGTGTTTATGGTCGGGATCAACGTTAATGACAATTGTGGAATTTTATGTTATTGCCATTTATTGCCGTACTATTTATCATAATTATATCCGAACTGGTGCTGACATAGGGATCCGAAACTCACTCAGGCCAATATAATGGAAGATATCTCTGTAATATAACGGTCGGACGTGTACAATTACGTATCCACATTGTCACGTTGGAAATACAGTGATAGAATGTATCGTGATTGGCGCACCGCAATTACTGTGTTGGCGTCCTTTACTGCACCGACATCAGCCACACAGAAACCTAAGCACTAACCTAATTTTCCATTTTAATAGTTTTCGATATGCAAGTACTAAAATTTTAGCATAAACTTCAAACAAAACTTGCAGCATGAGACATATAAACCCTCATATTTTAAATCGGCAAACATTACTAAATATAAATTGTTCATATCATTAGCATGCCATAAGTTTTTTGACCACAGAATACCCACCTACAACATAGTCGTTAATAGTATAGGAATGTACAAACCCCTTACCTCGTCAGCAATTTGATCTATTATTTTTTTGACCAAATCGTTAGTATGCGTTTATGGAAAAGGCATGATTCACAAAACCAAGCAAACAATCATGAAGATTAATCAGAGGTAGCAAATACACCTGATACTCATAAGCCGGATCATTGGATAAATAATCTGTATAACAAATGAAACACGCTGCTGGGTTAATCTTAATGTCATCGTTTATTAACTGCTTCTCGTGAATGGCGCCATCCATGCGAACTATAAATTCAGTTTAATGAAAACACATTATATATTTAACAGACAAACGTCCGAGCCGACAAAGATTCAAAATGTGAGCACAAAATATGAGCTAAATCAGCAGTAAAAACTAAAATATCTGATCCCGAGGTTTAGTGCAGAATATTACAAAAACCTGTTGTGTCACCTCATTTAATGCGACTAAAACAAACCAAATCCCCGGTGCTTTATAGGTGTGAATAGCGGACAAAGGCACATTCGGCATATAAACAATACGATATTACGGTAAAAGTTATTATTTACATCATCATTGACGATTGATGGCCGAGGTTTTGCTAGATACCGCCCTGTGCTAAGGGACTGCTGCTATTTTACAGCAGTTTGTGGTTTGGCTTAACGACCAATGGCTGGTGTTTATTCCGCCGCTGTTATGTCGATATCCCCAGGTATTGACATTGTATCCATAATTTAGGCTGACTGAGATATGCTCAGAGCGCCAAGATTGTATTCATACACGAATTATATCCTCGGTTTTATGCAACAGCATAACCATAAAGAATCATTACCTGCCACATTTCGTGCTTATTTAAGGTTCCTAATCATATTATTGCGCCAATTTAGATAAACCCTGTGTTACCCACTACCTACACACAGGTAGGGACCACACGTGTGACGTAAAGACTTCACCACATTCCCGCTCATGAGTCCCAGCTGTAATTTCTAATGTGCCACGAACTTAGGGCAAACACTGTTTGACTGTCATGCAGCAGACTCGAAATTAGCATCTGGAATGCTGTTATAAAGGTCATTAATCATTTACGACGCCAAATGCTTGCTCTGACCCAGTGTTCTAAATACATTGCAATCGCTGTATTTCCTATAACACGTGAGACTAAAAAGGCCATATAAGCTTAGTTTTCTAAGTACAATTACGCTTATGGCAGGATATGCGTTTATAACATTTGCAAAGAATGCTAGGCGTTCACATCTATGCCGATCAATTGTGGAACGTAAAATATAAACTTGCCAAAAAGCTACAAACTAATGTGTGGCGTCTAAGGATTATTAACGCGTCTTCCTACCTTCACAGTTCCTCTGTGTTTTATTTTGCCTGGCCAACATGTTGATTATTGTAAATGGCGTTGCATGATAACGTATATGGTGCGAGTGATTTCTCGTGGCAGTAGCGTGTAAAAAGCAATTCATCTTGGTCGGACAGAAAGGAGAGGGGTGCATGCTCAAGTGCAAATGTGGGATTGAGTTCTATTTGCAGCTCAAAACCGACTGTATTGGCAATCACCTCTTGACATATCTGGCGTTCAATACGGCTGGTGTTGGTATGGAAACATCACAAAGGGGTGCATAAATCAAATTTTAGATACCACAACGAGCCATGCATTATACGGCTCCATTATGTCGATGACCTTAAAGAGGTTGGTCCCTGCTGAATACCGTCACAGCATCGATTATAATGGTCTGCTTGCTCAACGTTGCCTTTAACGCATGAATTTATTGCCCGTTTTGTTATCCAGTATGATCATAAAGGATCGCTGCCTGTCAGATCTTATGGTCACTTGTAAACTCGCCTATTATTGTGCCCGTTTTATTAGAGCTTATGGCGACCGCTTGCAACGCACTGTTAGGGTCTAACCATGTAACCGCTATTAGTGACACACCAATATTTAGGTCACTTTGGCAAGCACCCTCGTGAGATCATCCGCACCGCATAGTTATCCAATGCAAACTCAATAATAGACGACGACAAATGCTTGTTCTGGTCAATATTGCAATTGCAGTACTAACCTGCTAGGTTATATATATAAATGGCCAAATATATATATATAAATTAGTAATGACGATATGCTGCAGACTGAGCATGATAAGCACTGTGTGATCATGTTTGAATTATTGTCATTTATTGATATTGCGATAGATCTTATACAGCAAGCATGTTTAAATCGCATGACTCTAATAACCACTGTCAGGCACTCTCACATTTGATTGTGAGATAGCCTACGGTTAGGTTACTACTGGTCAGCCAAAGATTTTTACTTCGGCCCCACTATGATGGCGTGTCTGTAGGCAATAAGCGTACATCAAGCAAGTAGAGTGGCGGGTGGAGACGTGGAAACCTTTATAGAAAAACCTAAGGTAGTGGGGATTTTTTTAAGTCGTCAAACCAGACTAATTGTCTAGGGGAACATTATCGCTAATGCATTATTCCGTCCATAGCTATAATGCCTTCTAAGAGAATCTTGCGCTTGGCTATCGAATTGAACACACATATAAGACAACGGTAATCAAAGACTGTGAATTTATAGCCGTATTATATGTGACTTAAAACAATCTTATATCACTCCAACATGTAGTGAAGACGCTTTAAATCGATCCAAAGAGAAAAGAATCTACTATCAATCTAAATAAATAGGTTTTAAGACTCTTGCGAAACATAGCTAGTGGCTTAGTAATACAAATATCCATGGTAGCGAATTCCAGAGTGCAGGACCAGAACGAGAAAATGCAATATCACCACAGTGCTTTTTTCTGCTCTTTGGCACAACCAAAAGCACTTTGTCGTTTGATCTCAATGACCTTGCTGGCTCGTATTGCGTATAAATGTCACATATGTCGCCTGGTGCCTGATGATGTAAAGCACGGTACTCTTGAACCAAAACCTTGAAATTGACTCTGTATGTGACAGGAAGCCAGTGTAGGTGTATGAGGATGGGAGTGATGTGGGCCTAACGACTGCTACGGCTAACAACATTTTGGACTCGCTGCAGTCCATTCATGTTATGCTTTGATGTGCTGCAGTACAAAGCATTTGCATAGTCCAATTTGTGATGACTAACGAATGCACAAGAATCGTGGTGGAATAATTAGACAGGTAACAGAGTCTCTTAGAGATATTTCGTAGCTGGTAGAATGCTGCTTTGCACACTGAATTTGCCTGTTTATTCAGTGAGAAGGAAAGGTCCTCCATCACACCGAGATTCTTATCATGGTTTTTGTTTGACACTATCCTGATTTTCATTGCTATCTCTCTAGCCTTTGACATCCTGGAATTAAACAGCATCATTTCCGTCTTATCTTCATTCTCTTGAACTAGTTCACTTTCATCCATCTGCAAATATCATCTATGCGACGAGCTAGACTGCTTGGTGAGGCTGCCTGGTTTGCACAGTAGAGCTGTCTATTGTCAGTGTAGCCATGGTTACTATGACCATGGCTGCTGATGACATACATGGTAAAGATCATGTGGATAATAGTATATCTACTGCTAGGTCATCAGATGTGGTAAAAGAGTATTTGTTTTTATTAATA
>CM067356.1:56023099-56133457 GCA_034190875.2 Urechis unicinctus | reverse complement strand
CCATGGTTACTATGACCATGGCTGCTGATGACATACATGGTAAAGATCATGTGGATAATAGTATATCTACTGCTAGGTCATCAGATGTGGTGAGAGAGTATTTGTTTTTATTAATAACCTTTTCAGCAAAAAAGGCAGATCCACTGAGGAGGAATGTGCAGGTAATGATGAAGACCTTTGTTGCAGCAGCGTCCTGCCGATGCTAAAGTCAGCCTTCTGGTGCTTACCTTAACGTTCAACATTTTCTGATTAGTACTTTCGTTTTTCCTTCAATAGCACCTTGTACACCTCTACACACATGTCCCTGAAGATCTGTCTGTGCATCTCCAGCCCCGTACGACTAGAGGTCATATTCCTTCACCGTTTTCCATTTTGATGACGGCTTCTGATTTCTTTACGTGATCTCATTACCAAAAGTTTTATCTTGGTTGTATGCGATTACATTTATCCAAACTCCGGCGGGACCTAACACTTATTTTTGACAGCATGCTGCACCTGATGGTACATATTGGGCTGATTTTAGAGCATTAGCCTACAAGCATTTGGGATGCACAACTGCAGAACAAATGCGCAAAGTCTATCCACACGTTAGCTAATTCACCATCGTCGTTAAGCTTGCAGCATTTTCAATCAGCAGTTGCAAACACATGTCGATTGCCAAAATTAAGGATACTATGTTGATTTACTGACAAGATGTAGAGTGAGGTTCCCCCTTTTTGATATTTTTCAAAGGATAACCTCCATGACCTTTGCGTTGCTTTATCACAGGATATAGGCCAGTGATTAAACTACTTGAAGTGCATACTGTAACTTGCAAACGCATGCCGCCAATGATCACAAACATCATTCAAATATGTGTGTATATTCTGTGCGTCCTTGATAGTTATAATCATTAACTTAGTCAGTCAATAATATATGGCTATGCACTCAAATAAAAGCTGACCAACAATCATAAAACTCCCCTTTTTGTGCTTCCTGTTGGAATATCAATTGGGACTCAATAGCATGGTAAAGTCCTGATTTTGCCTGTGCACGCAATTTGTTTAAAAGAACTGCAAAGTGATATTTGGTGAGGAACAAATAAGTCAATTTGTAGACGGCACTTCGTTTGAACGAAGGTTAGAAGTAACGAGAATTCACGTAGAAAGCTGTTGCAGTCGAACAGAGACCCATGCTGCGCAGTGCGCAGTTTTTATTTGAACTGCTGAGACCCCCACAGCTGGTTTTAAGCTGATATATAACCATAATCATGCAAGAATGATCAAAGTCCCTCCGGTTTTAATATGCCCCCTCACTTTGCTAAAACGTGAGACTATTGCTATTTTAAATCAAAGCTGCTTCACCTAAAGGTTTCCTGGGTTGCAAGCCAATACTCTTTAAGTCCTCTCCAATGAGCAATGAAACCCTGTTATTTGCACAATGTCTACAATATTTAGTTTAGCATGGCATCTTAGCAAAGCCGTACAATTATTATATTCAATACATCCTTTCAGAAGTAACATGGCTGCAGAGCCATTCGGAAAGTGCAAGTGTACTATTTATGCGGCAAAGTATCCTCTGTGGTCGTGCTTGCACCATGTGCATGCACTAAGCTTTTACTGTATTGTATTTCCAAGGACATGATTGGCAGAATAAACGACGTGTTGTCATATCACAAAAGTTTCTTGCTGTTGAGTAATGAAGCAATCGCATATATACTCATATACATTCATTTGTGTGCACTAAAAATAGAACAATCAATACAAGTAAGTTGACGACACAAATACGGTTTGCACGATTGTGCAGTGATCTTGTTTTATTTTCAATGCTATGCATTTGAAATGTGTCACTTATTTTTGCAGTCACCATCTTTTATTCGCTAATGATAGTCCGTATTTGGACTTCACAAGCACTTCCTCGCAGAATATTTGATTTGAGCCTTGCGGTTAAAGGTTGCTTTCACGCAATCTATCGACTTTGTAAAGTACTGACTATCGTTTCGGCAAGCCACATACAGTTTTACAGTACGAACACGTCTTACACAAGCACCCGTACATGCGAAAACTTATGGGCGTTTAGACCCATACATGGCTAAACCACCTGTCATAAATTACATTCAGTTATTCACATATTTGAATGTCAGAAATAGTTGTTTATTTGCTAAAATCTTTCATTGATATCAATTAAATATTATTCGAAATGTCTAGTTAGCGTTTGTATATGAAGATTAATCTTTCTGTTTTAGCTTGAGTTCATATAAAAACGCGTCACAAATTTGACCTTATTATAATCTAAAACTTAGCCTAGTTTAAGGACGTCTATTCGCCAGGCATTGCCAATATTCTTGCCGTGGTAATCTTAGTATCCATAGGTAAAACCTCATGCTATTTTGCTAATCTGTTATTGTGAAGTTTGTTACTCGCATCACTCCCACAAGATATCATTAAGTCCGCTGCTGTGCGCAAATAAAGCCTATAGGTTGCACCACATTCACTGCGTGTCTTCTCATTAAACATGACGTAAGTATATTAAATATTCAGATATTGATCGATTGCAAACTGTTTATGTACATTATTTGACAGTCAGCGAACCACATTTGAGGCTCTGCATATACATTACAACGACATATATGTTTATATCCGTTCGATTTGCAGATTACTATTTAATCCGGGTAGGTAATTTCTTTCAGTTTAGATGACGATAATCAAGGCACAATATAGAGAAGATGCGCCAATGGCCGAAGGATAAGTGCCTTCATATTCCTTCCTTGCATCATCCCTTATCGTCCGCTGCTTCCTTATCCTCCGAATCTATTTCCTCTTCTTCTCATTGTAGCCCGCTTTGCCTTTGTCCGTCCCTGTTTTATGGAGGATTACGGCTTTTCAGATGAATGATGATGGCCTGGTACACCCACGCACTTCTGTCTTCCAGGAAACTGAATGACTTGAGTCGTAATAAAGAAGCTGCGTTGCACGAACCCATGTGATGCTACCCATTTTAAAGGCAAAATGATGGTGACACTTCAGCACCTATGGTATTTCTTTGTTATGCTGAAGCGAACATAGGCTCGGATTGATTCATCCTGCAAATGGCTTTCTAAAAATACACGAGTACATGATATTAGTTCGCATAACAAAAGGCGCCTTTGTGCTACTGTTAATTTACATGTCCTCATGATTTCTTTGTTCATTTCATAAATCATGATTCTAACTGCGATGTTTTGAACATGTGTCATTATTCACTCATAGACGTAGTCACAGAGCTAAGCATGCACCCTAGCTTCCTGAATCGCACTTGATACTGCTCTATTTGCACTTCAAGGCACTCGTTTCCGTAAAGTTATTGAGCCAATGCCATTACACCACGCGTACCAATGTGATTTTACATATTGCGTCGATTTATTTTTATCGAAAGTCCAATCGTACTTGCTCGCTTAATATGGGCAATAAGGGATCGGCTATTGCTAGCGCGACTAACACAAGCTGCCGTATGTGCACAAGGCACACGCAAACATACACATACATAAAACAAAAACCGTCGATGACGGTCGATGGTTATTTTTTGCAAACCCAGACTACATCGGATGTGCAGTAGACAACATCCAAGAGTACATATGAGTAGGCATACGTCAAATTGATTAGCTGACATAGAAAGGATATGTGTGAAAATGAAAGCATAATGTACGGTGTTAAATCATCATCCGTCAGCCTGCATCTTGGTCGCATATGTCAACGGGGGACCAACTCACCCAGTTGGACATCTTATCCATATATGTACAATAAATATAATTAGAATCTGCCTGTTTGACGCCAGCAAATTTAGCAAATTAAATGTCATGCGAAACCAAAGAATACCCTAGACGATGGCGCCTACAGGGCTGCATTATTTCCGATTCTTTTTATTTATTATTGTTTCATGAAATCCTCTGGTTGACTGTCGTTGCGATGATGAACCATACTATTTGTCGAATATATCCTAGTTGTGAGCAAATTGTGATCCGTTGCAACGCTATATCTAATCTTGCATCTACCTACTGTCAAATATACAAGCTCAACATAATAGCTCATCCGCTGTTTGCACAGCAAATAATATCTGGCGTTAGCTGTAACGACAGTCAAGAGATTACCACATTAAAATGCTTACCAGAAGTTATAATCGACTTGAGTATTGCGATGCTCTCCTTGCGGAACGCATGGGGATTCAAACCCAGCTTTTGTCGGAACTTGAGTACATTACGTTTACTGCCTTTGTTTCTCGAGTCTATTGATTACTTTTGATCTCGCATAGGGAGACTCTACGCCTGCCTATTCTTTTGCCGCTCTGCAGTTCTTCTGTGCCTGTGGGCAGTGTGTCGTACGTCGTTTAGGCCGGTCAAGGCATAAGGTAACTGCATTATATGATTATGGAAACGTTCAGAGTGTGAGTGACGGTATGGTCAATTCATCATTATAGATATGTGCGGTCTGGGTGTTAAACCAGATACTCTATGACACAAACTGAGAAGGAGGTGTTCAAGCAAGGGAAAGTCGCGCCCTTATGAGTAATAACATGGAGATGAACCGATGGGATTGGTTTCTGCAATAAAAATGGACTGTGTCTCGTTGCGAATTCCATTAATGGCACTTTTGTGTCCTTGGCAAACTATTACTGGAGGAAATTACGTCTTTGCGACCTGTTTAATCGCCTGGTCTGCATTGCAGACTGTAATTTAGTTTTCAAGGTCGAGACCCATCCCAAACCTGTCACCTGGAACAACTAAATTTTTTACAATGATAACAAATTTATGAAATTCACCAGTTTCATGTGTCAATCCAAGTTTTGTTTTACGTTTCATCAAATATGGAACATGATCTTGGTTACAGTAACAGTTATAGTTATACTCATGCTTCAAAACACAAATCAGATAATGGGTTTATTGCAGCTAATGTTCCAGCATTCTCACATGTGATCGACGACGCAAATCTAATTAGTTACGATGATAAATATGTATTTTATAGATTTATCATCTTTCTCAATAATGCAAAGCACCTGCTCAGAATACTAGACCTAAATACGCTATATAATTAAGATAATAGAGGATATGTCTATTACGTTACATACTTATCGTATGGAATGGGCATCAGGCAAAGTCAAGATAGGAGCTGGAACTCAACAGCGTTAGATGAGCCCATATTTACGACAATGGGTCTTTCAAGGTCAATCCTAAAATAGTCAATGGGTGTATGTATGTATGTATGTATGTATGTATGTATGTATGTATGTATGTATGTATGTATGTATGTATGTATGTATGTATGTATGTATGTATGTATGTATGTATGTATGTATGTATGTATGTATGTATGTATGTATGTATGTATGTATGTATGTAAATATGTATGTATGCATGTACTTATGCAGTTATGCATGTTTGTATGTATGTATATGTAAGTATGTATGTATGTATGCATGCAGTTATGCATGTTTGTATGATGTATGTATGTAAGTATGGTAGTTTGCAGTATGTACGTAAATACGTATATAAGTATGCATGTATATAAGTAAATGAGTATGTTTATATGTATGCATGTGACGCATTTCGCATTCATGGTTACGACTCATCTTTTGCCACGTTGCGACGTTCTTGTATTGCTTCATTATTGTGTCACAGTAGCCGGCGTTGGTGATGACCGAAGACGCACATTGCAATGGCGACCAAGCGGTCGATGCTAAATTACACAAATGTGTTCGTGCTTCAGGAGAACTTACTTCTCTTATATTGATGAGATATCTTAATAGATCTCTTAGCCCACACGCCCGGATGGCCGCTTCACTGCGTTAACTAAGTTGTCACTGTATTGCGCTTTCCTTCTAGCCATTAAGGTAGCGTCACACGTCAGCTTATAGGCGTTTTTCATAATAACTACCACTGGAGAGATGCGTAATTACCCTTACGGAAGAAATAGTAATCACCCTCGCAAGATGGCAGATGGAATGGCCATGAAAATCATTGCCTCTTATGAAGTGCTTACATGAAAAATATGTGAGCGTTTACGTGCGTACGTTTATGGATACTTAGGGATAATCATCGAATGTCGATGGTAATTGTGTACTTCATCTCAGATAAATATGTCGTTGGGTGCATGTACAATAGCGTTTGTCACCTGTGCTCTCTTCAAACGAATCAATGGTATGTGTTACCCCATAGAGATTTTTAATGTGTATAGCTCAGCAATGAATATTGCTGGGTATGGGCGTTAGATATATATATCATGCTATGCGGCCAGGGCGTCAGAAGAAGGTATGGATAGAAAGCAGCCTTTCATTATCATTGTGAATACTATCCAAGTATTCTCCATATAACTTGCCATTTAATATGGATTTCAGTGACATATAAATTGATACACGCTCCTAACCTCACAAGGCATAAATGTAGATTGACCTTGATGCGATTAACATTCGTACCCTTATTCTGGTCTGCATGATAATATTTTGGACTTGACCTACCCAATACAACGGATATAGCCGAAACGGTAGTATATCGGCATTAGCTGTTTGATTATACATATTTATATATATAGATATAGAGATATATAGAGATATATAGATATATATAGATAGAGATAGATAGAGAGAGATAGAGATAGAGATATATATATAGATATCTAGAGAGATAGATATATAGATATAGAGAGATATAGATAGATATATATATATATATCATATATATATATATAGAGAGATATATATATATAGAGAGATATATATAGATATATATATAGAAATAGAGATATATATCATAGATATATATAGAGAGAGAGATATATATATATATGTTTATATATATATATATATATATATATATATATATATACATAGATATATAGATAGATCTCTCTCTGTATATATATCTCGAGAGAGGAGATGAGAGAGATATATATATCTCTCTCTCTAGATTCTCTAGAGGATCTCTCTAGAGAGAGTTGAGAGATCTTTCTCTCTCTCTATAGAGAGAGAGAGATAGATCTATCTATACTCTCTCTCTTATCCCCCTATATATCTGTATATACATATATATATATATATATATACATATATATATATATATATCTCTCTATATATATATATCTCTCTATATATATATATATATATCTATATATATATATATATATATATATATATATATATAGCCCAACTAGTGACGTCAAAACTTCCTATGGAAGTTTATAGATGGTCCGCAGAATTCATGGAATAGGTATTCCTGGCGCCGACTTGCATAATGAACTCCACTCCATGGAACCATGAATCAACCAATCGACTGCTGTCCCATGAACGGTCCCATTTCGTTGATGTGAAATGTTTCACTGCATCATATCCAAGAGACATCTGTTGAACTTTTTGCAGCCTTTGTATCGTCAACAAAAGTTATCACAGACGGTGATAAACGGGCGACTGTGATTGATAATTCAAGCCATAAGACCGAGGATTGAAGGATGCAAATATGTCACTGACAACATTGCTGTCTATCTATATCACAATACCAATGTGGGCGGTATGCTCACCACTTTTGGATTTCACATGCACAATGGCGGGGACAGATGCTGGACAGTATAAATTTAAACATTGTCAGTCTGGCCACTATGTTTAGGAATGTGTGTTTTGTGCAATCCATGTTTGTCTCCGAATTAATCACTATCATTCGCATGGCCTTCACATCTGGGCCCGTATTCACCGACTCAACGCTGCGTCGCCGTTATGATGACACAGCTGAACCGTCGTATTCACCAACGCCGTTGAGTCAGGAATTGTGACGAGCGCGCAACTTTTTTGCTGTCTGCCAGAATCAAAACCTCGCCTCTCGCAGTGCTCATTGTACACAAATTTTGCGCGGGCTTGTAAACATATGATGGTCGTGGATGTGTAATACAACTTAACAGTTTGGATCGGGAGATTTACATCAGCCTGTTTGTGTGCATGGATGGACAACAGAGAGCTTTGACAACAACAGGTGGATCGAGTGAAATGATAATGGACACTAGTGTGCTAAATGTTCTTATTACAGACTGCGTGAACCGTAAATAATAATAATAGAGTAAGAGGCTTTCGGTCAATAATGGATCATTTTTGAACTCATGTTTGTAAAAGCTTTTCCCTACTTGTTAGTTGCTGTAGAATGCTTTGCTGGGCACGTGACAGCTGTACCATTGGGTGCTTCAATGTGGTGAGTTACTGTTTCCCTTTGTAACCAAAAGCTGAGTAGCTATACTTACCCTTGCCGCTAGATTTGTTGACGGATACAGTTGTTCGTCCTCACTGGCGCGCGATTTAGACAATGACTCTTTTTTGACGTCTGAATGGCATGCAATTGAGTCACACATTGCTGCCGGACAATGGTGCAACAAATTTGTCATGTTCTGCTACGACCAAGCCCAAGCAGAGATTCACACAATATATAGCGGTTTCATGTGTTTTCAGGAGCGTTACTGATCACTGAATTCACAATACAACAGATGTGCGTCTGTGTAATCATACAATGCGATCAAACGTATGCATGCATATTCGTGGTCTGAATTTAATTTCGTTACTACCCGCAGATACCGCTGCTAGCGGAATAAATCTTCATTTCGCTATTGCAATAATATTCAAATCCCAGTGTTCCGTCATTCTGATTTCATATGTATTCTTATTAGTATTGTGATCGCACAAAGTAATAGCGACACTTACCGGTAATTGTCTCACATAAAACCCTTAATGTTTCAATAACAGATTAATTACACAAACATGTGCTTAAGTTTTATTACCAATTAAAACTCATAACTATCTAATTGAGCATTGGAGTGGTCTGTTATTGCATAAGTTATTGCATAAGTTGTAATTCGAGTAAATTGGTTAAAAGTGTTCACCTATTTGTTTCAGTGCTTGGAACTGACGACGGAAGGCGCAAAAAGACGGGATCATAGTATTATTACACATCCGATATATTCATTTGTATTTATAACAGATTATTATACTACCTTAGTGGATGTGTAATACAACTTAACAGTTTGGATCGGGAGATTTACATCAGCCTGTTTGTGTGCATGGATGGACAACAGAGAGCTTTGACAACAACAGGTGGATCGAGTGAAATGATAATGGACACTAGTGTGCTAAATGTTCTTATTACAGACTGCGTGAACCGTAAATAATAATAATAGAGTAAGAGGCTTTCGGTCAATAATGGATCATTTTTGAACTCATGTTTGTAAAAGCTTTTCCCTACTTGTTAGTTGCTGTAGAATGCTTTGCTGGGCACGTGACAGCTGTACCATTGGGTGCTTCAATGTGGTGAGTTACTGTTTCCCTTTGTAACCAAAAGCTGAGTAGCTATACTTACCCTTGCCGCTAGATTTGTTGACGGATACAGTTGTTCGTCCTCACTGGCGCGCGATTTAGACAATGACTCTTTTTTGACGTCTGAATGGCATGCAATTGAGTCACACATTGCTGCCGGACAATGGTGCAACAAATTTGTCATGTTCTGCTACGACCAAGCCCAAGCAGAGATTCACACAATATATAGCGGTTTCATGTGTTTTCAGGAGCGTTACTGATCACTGAATTCACAATACAACAGATGTGCGTCTGTGTAATCATACAATGCGATCAAACGTATGCATGCATATTCGTGGTCTGAATTTAATTTCGTTACTACCCGCAGATACCGCTGCTAGCGGAATAAATCTTCATTTCGCTATTGCAATAATATTCAAATCCCAGTGTTCCGTCATTCTGATTTCATATGTATTCTTATTAGTATTGTGATCGCACAAAGTAATAGCGACACTTACCGGTAATTGTCTCACATAAAACCCTTAATGTTTCAATAACAGATTAATTACACAAACATGTGCTTAAGTTTTATTACCAATTAAAACTCATAACTATCTAATTGAGCATTGGAGTGGTCTGTTATTGCATAAGTTATTGCATAAGTTGTAATTCGAGTAAATTGGTTAAAAGTGTTCACCTATTTGTTTCAGTGCTTGGAACTGACGACGGAAGGCGCAAAAAGACGGAATCTTGGTATTATTACACATCCGATATATTCATTGGTATTTATAACAGATTATTATACTACCTTAGCATTTCGAACTGAAAATGCATTAAGCGAATCAAGCGCACAGTCCATCAAATAAACTCATTAACCAAACCGCACATGCTTATTATGGAAGTATCATAGTCTAGTAACTGGTTATCTCATACGAACAGCCAGTGTTCAGTATTGCTTGCGATTTTCTATTGCGTCATGAAAGCGATAATAATGCTTTATAGCCACCCACTTGGCACTGCATCATGCCACATTAGCCGGTGATGATCGCGGGTGACTCTTCACTTTGATAGTGTGTTTCTTTCACACTCGGTTAAGAAAGTTCTAAAGTTCATGTTTAAAGTGGGTACTCCCTCTCATCATGGTTTACATACGAAGATAGCAACACAAGAAGTTGGACGTGACATACTAGTTGACAGTTTGCTGGTATGTTGTTTGTATGGACGAAAGGATAGCCCGACAACGATATTTTAGTAATCAATTGATGAATACTTGATACGTTATACAGCCGGTGGGAATCTCAATTACGTATCGAATAGCAATCCTATTCCAAAAGGGCATTTCGAGCGGCCAAAAGGGCAATTGTTATATTATCGCCAATCCTATCAATGGATGGATAATTAATGGATCAATCAGGAGCTAGAATAGAACGTAATTCCAATTACCATCTGGCGCTCATGCATGACTCACAACACATTCGCTACTCCCGATCAATATACCCACCATATTCAGCGATATACAGTGCTGCGTAGTCAGCAATTATTGATCGAAATTGTTGAATTCACTGTATGTGTGTATTGTATAAGGGTAACACTGTTTGTTCATATTCTTGGCCTAACCAGACGCCATTTGACTATGATTCATATATGAACATATATTGATACATTGTATAGAACCTAGAATTGTTGGTTACTTTCCATACATTTTACTGCACTGCATTAACCATCGCATGGGACACCAGTGAGAAGTTGAATCTTAACAAGCAGGTATATACTCACCATTTATGCCCAGCTACGAAGAGTGGGCCCCATGTCTGGATGTATAATCGATTAATGCATTGACGTAATTTCAACCCAACACTGGATTACAAGAATCATATATGTTGTTATGTAAGTATATGAGGACATAATTCTAACCAGCATCTTTGGCAATGTACAAAACTTGTCAAATTATTTAAGGTAGGACACCACTAGATATCATATTAAGTGACCTTATCACACTGATCATCTACTTTTAGGTTAAGGAGTCAAATATTATTTGGAAATATCAAACATAAGGCAGAGTCAATGTAGTTTAAGCCAGATAAGATAAACTCACTACTGACAAGCAAAACCAGGTTTGTCCACAATTTTCCAACAATGGTATTTCTTTCAAACATTAAACGCTCTGATTGGACATAAATTATGGTATTGGTACCTGCTTCGATAGAGCACGTTGACGAATCTACACCAGTGTTCTGAACAAAGTATGTTTCATTTAGAGTCACACATAGATGTAAACCATATATTAGCTAACGAGAAAATCGTTTTACAGATTCTAACAATTAGTGCCACAGTGTAATATATGGATATTCAATGAGCGATCCGTATTCGTTGGAGTTAATGGAAAACGCTCGATACATTGTGAAGCCTCTTGCATAAAAAGTTTTATAAACCATATTTAAACTGTACTATGCAACATTTATGAGTGTAAACAGAAATTAGCTGACAATAAAATAGATGTACGTTGTCAATTATTGCTTAAGTTGGATAACATACTCAGTCCATCACTAATCTTTATTCATTGCACTGAGAGGGTCGTACATGTGGAATAGTAAACAGTTCTCTAAGCAAAACAATTGCTGAAGATAGATTGCCAAACCGGACACGCATAAGCTTCCACTTTAATCATTATTGTTGCACATTCATTACATACAATATTATTGCTTGCTTACTTAATGGTGAAACATTATATCTTTTTTCATAACAACAGTAATTCACTCAGCCAGGCTTATATCACCATTGTAATCTAACCTCTTTGTACAATTCGGAAATTTCACATAGGCTTCGTCCCAGTCCATGAGTAGTTTGGCTGCTTTTTCCAATCCTTTCCCGTGCCAATGTAAACCTGGTTCGTGTCGATTTTCAATCAAGTACGAAGCCGATTTTCCAGATAATCCGTCTATGTTGTTAAAAACGCAGTAGAGGTTGTGCTTGTCGGTGTACCATATAAACCACATTTCCCACATCGAGCTTGCCCTTCCGTTCCGTTCAAAACTCTCATACCACTTCGTCATCAAAGTTCCAGGTACATAAGGGTGGAACGTTTTGTTTTTGATTGCTTCGTGGAACCAATCTTGGAAATGTGTCCAGTGTGTGGGGTGTGGTGAGAAACCGAATGAACCAACTATCTTGTACATATAAGAGACGTCATATGGTGTTACTTTGATTGGCTTACGACCGATTGCAGTTGGCATTTTGCCGCTGAAAAGTGAGTAACCAGCAATACCACCTCTGTTATCATAGTGCGCATGCGCAGCTTTCAACCATTTATACGCCCAAGGTGAAACGCTGAGATCATCTTCAATGATCAATGCAATTTCCTTTGTTCCAGGTTTTGGACGCCACGAATCTATCCACTGTCCATAGAGTCCTGCATGTTCCTTCCATACAAAAACATCTTTTCGGCCACCTACTTTCCAGTCAAAATCGATTGCTGTTTGAAGAGTTTCATTTGAAATCTCATTATTGGTATCACGATCCAAGAATATCTCAAGGACAGCAGTATCGTTGCCAATGACCAGTTCATTCAGTGTAGCCAGCAATGTTTGAAGAGATTTTGCCCGATTGTAAGTGATGACAATAATTCTGAAGTCGACTTCATCCTCGAATTCATAAGGTATGTTTGGGGAACATGCACGGACATAGGGTGTCCCTTTGGTGTTCACATGGTTGGGTGGTTGACGCCATCCAAGGTTTGTTGCAATCACTGATGGGCTTAGAAGACCCGTACCAACATCAAGCTTTATCTGTGTCAAAATAATGGTCAGAAAGCCTGTACCTAAAACAGCCACAAATTTGATCCACGAGCTTCTTCTTGTAGTTTTCATATCGAAAGTTGTACAGTTTACTCAGCTTACTGGACCTTCGTGTAGTTAAAACACTGCAAAGCAAACAGATGGTAAAATCACTATTCAAAACAGTTCCTATAACGCTTTCATTGATTCATACCAATTGACGTTACTTTAATGATTCCTTACATTTAGTCTAAGGAAATCTATTTCACATTGTTAAGTCGGATTATTGGAATTGAAACAGTATATTTGAACTTGATGAGCTATATTGTGATCCTGATAGTAAATGCATATTCATGGGTGTTAATGAGGTGACGTCACTTATTTAAAGGATTGTTTCCTCCCAAATATGGAGGCATTATGTTGATTATTCTCGTCTGAACACATATTATCACATTGGTATTATTGGTCATTGTAACAAAGAGAATAATTCTACATAGTATTTTCGACTAACCTTATCAATTTTGGAAATATACGTAACACGTTAAAAACCTCAAAATGGCTGCGATGCAACACAATCATCGCGCATGCGCACCAGACCTGAATGTGAGCATAGACGAAACTTTGAGACCAATTTGTAAGCAATTACGATTTCGATGCCACCTGAGGTTTTAAATGAGATAATAATAGAACTTATACTGAACAATAACTAAAAAAGGACAAACATGTTTTCCAACTATCGTTTGAAGTTCTGTTCATTCAATAATATACTCTTAGATATCCCTCTTTATGATTGATTTTGAAAGAAAGAATGATATGTGTGACAGTTTCGCTTGAAAATCAGCAGCATAACAAGTTAGCCATCGTCTATATAAACATAATTGAGGATGCGTGTTCAGTCTAGCTTGAAATACTCGCATGATATGTGCCTATTTTCTTAAATGTGCACGTGCGTTGAAGTTCTCATTATGAAGGTGAATATTCAGTATTTCTTGCATGAAATTAATGTGAATCTCTTTTAAAATGACATTAATACACATGTACACTCACCTGATTTCTGAAGTCAAGATCTCTTCTACGTAACGCTTGTCAATACCTCGACCAGAGTGCTCTCACAAATGTTAAAATATAGGATGTGTTGATTAGCTGCAGCAGTGCACCGGCTGAGCATACGTTGGTCACCTTATACAGTAGTATAGAGAGTAGCGGTTCTGGCGCACCACTACTCATCTACACTACTCCCCTAATTATAGCTTATACAGGATTTCGATGTTTTATTTGCTCCCTGTTTAGTTAGGGTGAGCTTCAGGCGTGTCGGGCCCAACTCTGTCAAATTCATTTAGGAGTGATACTACAGACAAATTCGACGTTCTGTTTTGATTGGTTGTACAATAACGTTGCCTTGTTCCAGTGGTAAGGGTTGGTCTAAAGATATTACAACAGCCCGTTGGTCAGCAGGCTTACATATCCCTACCGCTTGGTTTGTTTCATATCCTCTGCGAAGGGAGCCGATTGCTTTTGCCCAAATAATGAGATGTTTCGATTGTGAGTTTACGTGTTGTCCCAGGCCCCTGCGATGCAGTCTGGGTTATCGCAAGAAATTGATGAGCTCCTAGTTACATCTTTCTTGCGCTGATTCTTTAACAAGCCTGAACATTAACTTGTTTGAAATATATAATAGATATGTATATGTATTTACAATCATACAGCATGATGCTTTCCGCGGCATGCATGACACAACAATGCAATTTGATACAATGGCAACATCTACAATGATAGTCCACACAAGGCTGTTTGGTGCAGATTTATCCCGCCTATGATATGCGGATATTCACTCTATATATTGTGAAATTCAGTTGTATACGGTACTACTGGAGAGGATTACAGACTTTCGTTTTTAGGCCAGAACCTTAGTGGTCCACAATACTGCTTTCCAAAAACCTGTGCCATTTTATTTTGATTTAGGTGCTTTTTCACAAATGCCATCATTATTCCATCTGCATCAAAATTATCTTATGCTGCAAACGTCGTTTCTGGAGCAGCTATATAAACCAAATGTCTTCAAGGCTACTTCCCAATTGCATTATGTTTATCCTTCTATCAGGCGAAAGGTTATTTGTGCCATTTAAATCCACCTCAATCGTATCAAGTTCCTGTGACGGGATTCAATTCGTCATACCTAGTCGTGATCGCAATATTATACATTATCTCATTAGAGTGTCAAGTACAATAAGGGCCTGGATCAGTCAATGATATAATGCTTTCGTGAAATAAGAAGACAGAGTTAACTACCTAGTTATTCGAGTCAGTCTATATATAATCATAGTTTAATATATTTTGATAAAATATATCGGTTAACGTTTAACAATAAAATGCGTATGAAAATAGTAATCAATAAACATGGCGGACAACACAATAGTAGTACAGTATTAAAAGCAGTGCATATGTACAGAACATGAGATGCTAGTATCACACTAGCGCTAGTATTGTTTTAATCATGCTACAACATGCATCGTTTGACCAAGAAACAGGCGTGATTTGTCTCACAATACGCAAAAAATGACTAAGCCACACCTGAATTATGATAAATTAGTGTAATTATGGGTATTTAGTCAAATTTTAAAATCTGATAGCTTCACATAACATTGTTTATAAAATCAAAAACTGATTGATCAATTTCATCACAAGTTATGACAAAAATTACATAACATACTAACCGCAAAGAGATATTTTGGGAAGTGCTGGATTATGATTTGTCAGTAAGTTTACTCAGTGAGGATATTATACAAGCTCTAACATAAACTGTGAGATTTACCAGCATTTATTGTGGTATGTATTGACCCCTTCCATGAGCTACGCACAGAGACACAAATAGTACGAAAATGCACATGATCTAGAAATAGGTCTAAACTAAGATAAACCACGCAGATTAATTTCACTGGCAAATGCCACTACGATGAGATTGGAGTACTCTCAAGGATTCTTGGCCTTGATAAATCGGTAATTAGCCGCTATTTTATGCAGTATTCACCCCGTCTGCTATATTTGATGACAATGACTGAAGCAATGTTTGGAACCGAGTCCTTCAATAAACCGCATACACATTGCTCAGTTGACATCTGATTCACCTTGTCAGTATGATTGTAACCTGATGTGAGATACAATGTCTATTCGTGTTTTACATAAGTGATGTACATATTTATCGAATACACAGGATGTCTTCGTGATACATAGGTTGTACAATTATGACATATATGTGCTCGCCACCAATTAGTGACTTTATGATATCTTATATATCAGTCTATAAATTGGTAACTGACCGCTATTTGACCCCTGCATATACATAATATATTGCTAGGACTTTATGATATCTTATGTATAAGTCTCTTAATTGGTATCTGACCGCTATTTTGCCCCTGCATATACATAATAGATTGCTAAGACTTTATGATATCTTATGTATAAGTCTCTTAATTGGTATCTGACCGCTATTTTGCCCTTGCATATACATAATAGATTGATAGGACGGCCAAGCGGTCGGTGCTAAATTACACAAGTATGTTCCTGCTTCAGGTGAACGTAATTCTCTTATAGTGATTGGATTTCTGTTTAAATAATCTCAACATTTATTGTAGCAAACACGCCGCAATCCCTGCTGGATGAAAAGTTGACGGCCTCCATCGCCAGCACTCTTTTCGTGCTGTATCAAGACTGAAGACGTGTTCTCGCTGATTTGAAGCCTACGATATATCTTAACGTTAGCACAACTTGTTTGCGCAACCCTAAATCTGAGATAATAGGTACCTAATGTGCCTGGTGGATATAAGTATTCCCATTATACCTTGCGATAGGATATTGATTTCTGCGACGGATCGATTATTTACAATTTCCGTCCGCGTTAAATTTTTTTGACGTACACGCTCTTAACCACCATAGGTTTACATGTAGATTGACCTTAAAGAGATTTACATTTGTACCCTTATTAAGGTCTGCATAATAATAATTTGCCACTGACCTACCTAATAAACTCCGCTCCATGGGGCAACGAATCGATACATAGACTGCTGTCCCATGAACGGTACATTTTCGTTGATGGAAAATGTTTCACCGCATGATGAAGCGTATGTTTCTTTTGTGCATTCCAATAACACAGCTGTGTCGTCTCAAACCTAACACTCTCTATCTATTTGTGTTAGAGCCGATATAAACCTGCCGAATTCTTAGTTTTGCAGTGGAAATGTCCTTACCAATCGACAGTCGACGAACTTCATCAGTCACAGGCTAAACGGTCGACTGTTATTATTAATTCAACCCCTAAGACTGAGTATTGAAGGATGCGAATGCTTCACTATCAACATTGCTGTGTAGCATCATCACAATACCTATGTGGTCGGTATGCTCATCCCTTATGATTCCAATTGCACAATGGCGGGGACAGATGCTGGACAGTTTAAAATATGCACATTGTCACTAGGCATAGGAGTGGGTGTCGTGTGCAATAAACGTTTATTCCTGAATCAATCATTATCATTCGTAAAGCCTACATTTTACTACAGCGCTATAATAAAGTAGTGTGGAAGTACCGACTAACATATAGGGAATGTGAATGTGGTATTTCATTAGCTATTAATAAGGATGAGAAAGGAAATGGGGCGCGGTAGTTACATTGCCACTTGGTAATGGGAACGGGTTGTCCTAACCTGTGTTTTGGGCGTGATAGCATATGACTTTTATTTGCCGAAGGGCAAGTTGATAAGTTCGATTTTGAGCGATGACCTCTGTCTGCCGTCGTCTTGGTTTTTACTCTTAGTCCTACAGGGAAACGCCTTTCTTATTCAGCAGCTTACAAGTTTGCATTATACATTCAGCTCGTTCGCAAATGCCTCGCGCACGCGAGTGATGGCACTCATTGGGCGATGTACAGGCCTAAAGCAATATCACCGAAGTGCATCCTCATTGTTGCATGAGACACAAAACACCCCGATTGGTGAAATGCGCCTATGGTGGAAAACGATGATGCATTAGTGATGTGTCTTTTTAGTATTTAAATTAGTTAATGCGCTATATAACAGCACTAAAACTGTAAATAATGCTTTCAATTTGCTCCAACACTTACAGCAACCGGATGTCTACACAATGCTGAATTTTCGATGATATTTATGATCTGCTTATCGACATTGATAAATTTGACCTGTTATGATCATAGAAATATTAGAATCTAAATATTGTAGAAAGATGTCACAGCCACGTTTGGCCAATTGTGATAAGTGACAAGAATAAAATCTTCATTTGATATTTGAAAGAAAAAAGCGTTAAACTCATGTTGTTTTGGTGGATTGCAGGAAGAGACCGCGATTTAGTGCTTAACATATGTTGGGTAATTAATTACATTTTCATCGGGCAACTGGAAGCATATACCAATCACATTCAACGCCTCATGAGGAATCCCTTTCGCATAATGATGCTAAATACTTTAATAAATGTCGATATGAAACATTCGAGCTTTGTAAACGTGTAAGCATGGTTTGTGGATGCGTTGCTTGGACTTGTTAAACGCGGTACAATGTATTGAGGGTGGTTCTGCCATCAAATTGAAAGGCCTACTTTTAATGACTCTGATGCAACATAATACCGCTATATCAACCACAATTCATATAACACATACCGAACACCTCCGTGTTACGAATATGAGCCGGGGTGTTTATTTGCTCGCACAGATTGCTGTTGACACAATTACAAGCAATGGGCGTTGATGACCAACGCTGTTGGCATTTTGTAACAGATATCACCGAAACATATTATGTCATGAATGAATGCGCGCATTCTGTAAAATTATGCTATTCGCGTCATCCCGCATTGGTAGTTCCCTGAAACATGGTATTGTCGTCATATCGTCGATATAATTCAATAGCTGCTTGACGACGTTTTCAATTGCATGAAAACTATTGTTCTTTTTTAGGCGATGAATTATATATAAGCGATTTGCAAACAGATTGGTATTATAAACATTGAAATACATGATGCAATTCACATAAAGCGGCATGCATAAGACCAAGCAAATAACAGAGAGGAACACTGGGAGTAAGAAAATGTTACTGAAACTACAAGCCCTCAGTTGCTAATGATGTAGCTGATCTCTTCGGCCCGTAATGGCTGTTTGCCCTGTTTGTCATTCTAAAAACAAAACACGCCATCTCTTCAGTTGTTGGTTGCTATATGAATATATATATTTATATATATATATATATATATATATATATATATATATATATATATATATATATATATATATATATATATATATATATATATATACATATATATATATATTAAAATAAATGTATATATATACATATATATATACAAATATATATATGTGCATATATATATAAATATAAATATATATATATATATATATTAAAATATATATATATACATTTATATATATATATATATATTTTCAAATATATATATATATACAAATATATATAAATATATATACATGTACAAATATACATGCGTGTTCAAATATATATGTATATATACATAAACAAATATACATGCATGTTCAAATATATATGTATATATATACAATTATATATGCATACATATATATTCATGATTATATATATATATTTATATACATATATATATATGTATATATTCATATGCACATATATGTATATGCTTATGTATATACACGCATATATATATACACGCATATATATATATATATATATATATATATATACATATATATATATATAATCGATAAATATATACATATATGCATCTATATATGAGTGTTATTACATATACATAAATGCACGTGTACATATATGCTCACATTAACTGCTAGATAGGCTTTAATACTGATTACAGACTGCATGTGTTGCTTCGTATCATGTTGCCCGGTCGGGGAAGGATTTATATTGACTAAGCAACCGGCTTATGTTCACAATGGAGAAATGCATCCACGTTAAATATGTGATATATAGAACAGAATATAAAGATGGGATATAATATATAACGATAGACGGATGGTAAAATGCAAATCATTAAACAGTCTTACAACGTAGAAATGTGCTTTTGGCTCATATGTGGCTTTTGATGGTACATAGATGATTGCTAACTATGCCGGTGATGGACAACAACCGACGGAAATACCTCGTATCTGAGTTTTAAGATTGTCGGCAGAAATCGTGGATGGGGCATTCTTGGCACCGACTTGCATAATATGCTGCATGGGGCCATGAATCCACACAAAGACTGTAGTCTCATGAAAGGTCTCTTTTCGTTGATGGGAAATATTTAACCGCATGTTATCCAAAGGACGTCTATTGAAGTTTTTGCAGCCCTTGTATTGTAAACAAAAGTAAGGTTCCCATATAGCAACTGCTATAGCCTCTTTGTGTTCTAAAGATAAACATATTTGCCATTCCATCGATGTTATTGTTATCAAATGATGAAGCGTATCGGGTATTATTAGGGAATAAAAGTATGTTCCTATGTGCATTCCAATAGCACCGCTGTGTCGGCTCAAACCTCTCTATATATTTGTGTAATAACCTATATTAGTGCGTCGACTTTGTTTTAAAGTGGGAGGATAAAGCCATCAAAAAAAGACTTTTATTCCAGAAACAAGTCATGGTTAACATTAACGTACCACTTCTGAGTACACCTGCACAATAGCGGGGACAGATGCTGGACTGTTTCAAACATGTACACTGTCAGCCGGCCAGTATGCATAGGACTGGGTTACGTGTGCAATCATGGTTTATCTCTGAATCAATCATTATCATTCGTAAAGCTTGAATATATTTTACTTCCCGCGCTATATCGCTATTATCAAGTAGTCTGCGGATACCTACTAACATCTAGGGAATTAGAAGGTGGTATTTCATTAGCCATTAATAAGGATGAGAAAGGAAATGTGGGTTGCTGCTGCCAGACTGCTATCTATCATAACCTTCCTCTGACACCTTAGCCGCATAAAACTGCTGAGCAAAAACACATTAAAAAGCCCCATGGGAGTAACGCAGACCATTCTGACGTTGGAAGGAACCACAGGTGACAAAAGCTATCATACATGTGCCAACAGACAGATTTATCCGAGGTGAAGTACACAATTACCGGGGATATTGCGGGGTCTTGTTAACCGGGTGTCAGAATTTATGATGAAATACGCGATACAATGCTGTGAAGGTGGTTCTGCAACCAGATTGAAAGCCCTACTTTTAATGACTCTGATACTACATAAACCCGCTATATCAACAACAATTCATATAACACATACCAAACACTTCCGTCATATTGACTGGGGGTCATTACTTGCTTGAACAAATTGCTATTGCCGCATTTACAAGCAGTGGGCGCTGATAACCAACACCTTGGGATAATGTATTTTGGTTACAGATATCACCAATACATTTTGTGTCATGATTGAATGCACGCATACTGTAAATTAATGCGTCATCCGCATTGTAAGTTCTCTAAACATTGCAATGTCGTCATATCGTCGATGTAATTCATTAATTGCGTTACGAGATTTTCAATAGCATGAAAATTATTGTTCCTTTTTATAGCGATGAATTATACCTAGCGATATGTAAACCGATTGGGTAAATGCGATGTCTTATCAACACTAAAGTACGTGATATCAGTCGCATATAGCGGTATGCAAAAAAAACACGCAAATAATGGAGAGTAACCATGAGTGTGATCAAATGATGCTGATGATGTAGCTGATCCCATTGGCCCTAATAACTGCCACACTTTGTGCCCTGCTTGTTGTTTCTAAAAACCAAAATGCCATCATCTCAGTTGTTTGTTTTATATATGTATGCTATATGCATAAATATATATTTATTCATAAATGAATATATCTATAAAAGTCTTTAAATATATGCATACATATATATGCATATATACACATATATATATACATAAATATATATATACATGTATATATATATTTAAAGAAATGTACAAATATATATATATATATATATAATATATATATATATATATATTTGTTTATATTTGTTTTATATATTTATGCTATATGCATAAGTATATATTTATTCATAAATAAATATATCTATAAATGTGTGTTTAAATATATGCATATATATATGCATATATACACATATATATATATAAATATATATATATATGTATATATATATTTGAAGAAATTTATAGATATATACATATATGAATAAATATATATATAATATATATATATATATATATATGTTTGTGTGTGTGTGTGTGCGTGTGTGTGTGTGTGTGTGTGTGTGGTTATGCATACTGCAGAGACAAAAGACAAATGTTTATTTTAAAGAACATTGATAGCCATGTTTTCCACCTCCAATCTCCAACAAATCTAACATCGCAAAAGAGAGATGTTTGGATGCTAGTGTCAATAAGTCAATCCAATTTGTTAAAAAAAAAGCGTAAATTCGATGCTTCGCAATGCAACGATAGTCTTTATGTTAGATGTGATGACTGGTATGCCACTTATTCAACTTGGATCCTAAAGGGCACGTACAATGAAGTAGTTGTGCACAATTGTTGGAGGAAGATCAGGTTGCTAAATGGTGGTCACGAAGCGAGCCGAAAGGACCAATTTTTTGGGTGTCGCCGAAAAGCATGAAAACACTGTCCTTACAACTGTATCATCTCAAATAGACTATAGCAGATCGCCGCTGCATGGGGTTTATTCTTAGCTAATTACAACGCTTCACATGCACAAAATACTACTACTCGCTTTGTGATCAAACATTACACTGAGCATGCGTATCTCGCATTGTCTACCTGGAGCAAGCATACAGCAGCACGACTAGAACGATGCGAGTCCTTACAGGACCAGACAGCTTGGCAATCGCCATCCATTTCAAATGTTTAATGGATATTCAAGCAATCACAGACGATAAAGGTGGCCTTCGAAATGTGGTAGTGACTAAGATTTGTCCGGTTGATCAGTCAGCCTTAGAAGTCATATTCAGCTTCAACCACATTCAAAGAAAATAGAATATATACATAAATATATATAGATATATATATATATATATATATATATATATATATATATAGATAGATATATATATATATATACAAATATATATATATATATATACATATATATATATATATATATATATATATATATATATCTATATATATATATATATATATATATATATATAAATATATATATATATATATATATACATATATCAACCCATTCTCGAGCTTACACTCTCAACCATTGGATAGTGGTCACTTCGCCTTACATTAGCACTCATTGGGTAGTGTAAGAAGGCCTCGCGGTGCCTATGCCCGGCAGCCTTTCATAAACTACCGCACGTAGGAGAGTGTAAGGAGAACGGTTTGGCATGGGGCGTGAAATAAGGAAGGATCCCTTTTTACCGAGCTTCATCAGCCCAAGATGGCGGACATACGGTCAGGTGAGGATGCTTCGATGTTTTAATTGTTATTAAATCGTCAATTATGTGCACTAACCGAAGATGGACTCAGGTGTAAGCACCATGAAACTCGAAGGTCACTTGTAGTAATATTTGTTCCATGCTTTAATGTTATAGTCACTTGTTTCATATTTACACGCTCTCTATCTTAGGTTACGCAATATATTTCGATCAGTGGAAGGGGTTGTCTTGTTTATATTACCGTCGTGTGCAGCTAGGGAATGGGGGCTTTGCTTCCCGCAAACGTTTATGTCATGCCTATATTATCGACAATCTGATATGATGATATGGAAATGTACAGCGTTCCTTTTATCAGCAACTAGGCAAAGAATCTCAACCTCTGACAGCTCCGCTCTATTTACTACTTTCGATCTCACATCCGAGCTTTAGAGGCGAAGCGCAGCCAGTGAAATTACGGAGCTTCTGAAGTCCAAACGACCAATGAACTCACTAAAAACTTACCAAAGCCCTCCAAGCAAAATGCAAGCTTATATCACAAAATCACACGAGGACTATTTATATTACTACAGTTTTGTCTACTTGTTCTGTTTGAGCACTAAAATACATAGCCGCGCACGACGGTAGTATAAAAATATGTCAATAAGAGTCGTCCATGGCTATAAAATACGGCACATCATGAAACATTGTTAAAAAAAAACATGGTTGACTCCCATAATGCAACATAACTGCGTTAATTCTCGTTCATGTTTTCGATTGCGCGATAGCCATGTTGGACAACAATTTTAAAATTGTGTTGGATTTCGTTGATTCTGTTGTTGGACACTAGGCAAGATTGATGATAAGACATTTGTTGATATGAAAATGTATATTTTTTTAACTGTCCCTTGTCTGCGTTGCGAGAAGGAGCAAATTTGCTTATAACGCTCACGATTCTGCATACGGACCGTCGCCTCTTAGGTGGCATCAGATCATCAAAACACCAGGGGCGAGTTGCCTTGCCTAATCAGCAACCACCTCCTCTTTGTTCGTTGGTAGTTTGGGGGGTTCCTGTGGAAGTTGTACAGGCTGTTAAATGATAGCATTATCGAAAGCTATAGACAGGACAATGAAATCGTCGAGGAGACATAAGTTGAGAGAAAGCTAAATAAACTGAATTTGATGTTTGTTTTGGCACTTTTGAAGGCTAGAATTTCTGCAGATACAAAAATATATGTGAAACTTTTGTTTAAATGCAGACCCTGAGAAGGCATTTGATAAAGCCGCTGCTAAATTACTCAAAGCACTTCGCCCAGCTAAGGCAAAATCTTCCCGTCTTGTTGTTAACTCTCCACTGAGGAGTACCTCTGGTATAATACCACATGGAGTGAAGCGCAAGCAAACCTCAGCTTCTTCAGCCAGACTAAATAATCATGGTACCTTTGTTAATTATGAAATATTCCAGAAAAATTAATTTCACAAAATTTACTGATCTCTAAGAACACATTCAGGTGCATCCTTTGCTAGTGTTACAAACAGTTGATACACCTACTATCGGTAAGATCATGATATTTGTGGAGAGTTGCTACTGCATTTTTTATGTTTCATAAAAATTAAACATGAATTAGTAGTTATAGTGATAGAGGGTAAATTTATATGGAGTTATCTTCTGACGATAGATGTTAACTGTGTGAAGGAGACGATTTAGTTTCTGACATTTGGAAAAAGTACAGCCAATTATCTGACCCAAGTACAAGATGACCATGATGATAGTGAGCTGACCGATTGGCAAAAGCGAAAACTGGAAAGCCAAAATCTTTGGGAGACCCAAAGGCAATCGGTAGTTGACTCATTGCTAGCAAACATGGCACCATCTGCTCAAGAGCCTGAATGTTGCCTGTGTGCAAATCCATCAAAACTACAGTAATGTTACGCAATTAATATTGTAATATCTACCTATGAATGACCTTTTGTGCACTAATGTGTAACTTTCATATTCAGGTGTCTCCAGTGCCAGATGTTTATGTGTGAGGACCATGACAAGCCCAACACCTTTGTGAAGGATGCCATGACAGGGAATGGTTTCATCTTGATTTCTACTACCCACTCCCTACTGAGATGCCAGAAGATAATCCCAAGGCAGGATGTAATCATTCAAATCGATTCCACTATACTGAATAGATTGATATTTTTGCAACAGGGTACCTGAGAAACTTTTGCCAAAATACTGCAGTCAGTGTGCTTATTCTGCCTGCAGGCAGATGAAGTCAACATCTACTTGACCAACTACAAATTCACAGCAGAAATCTGGCAGACATTAACCAATTACAGTCAAGTATGAATTATTTCTAACATAATTTAATATCCTTATATAAAACTCCATACTGTTTACCATTAATAATATGTCTGTACATTTCTCCAGGCATGGAGACAGAATTCATGGCAACAGCAGGCAAGCTTGCAATCCTACAGAGGCACCACCATGACATAAACATGCATGAAAAGAATGCTCTTTCTGGCTATTGCTCAAGCAGTTGGCAATTCTGGGATAAGTACAGATATATATGTCAATGGTATGACAGAACCTCCCGTGTCATCATATTCTGAATATGGGTCTGATGCATAGAAGTCTGATCTCCTAAGAAGTTACATTACTTGAAATTTCAAACCAATAATATTCTTGTGAAAGTAACTGTACATGTATGTATTGTTTTAATCTTTTTGATATACTACATGTAATGAGCACAACATTTATAAAAACTTGTACTCATTAACAGGCAATCTTTTGGAAATAATTACATGCACTTGAATGATTTGATTGCTGGCACTGATTGTTTGTTTCTTCAGAAATTTACCATGCCCTGAGGATAAACCAATTCAGTACAATAATGGTCAATGGTAGAGCCATGGAACCCAGTGGGCCTTTAAAGGACACCCCTGTCAGTTATTATCACAGAGATACACAATTGTGCAAGAATTGTTTTTTACGAACCAAAAAATATTATCTATTGTTCACAATGTAAATGGTATAAACAAATTCTCCACTGATGGGATTTTGAATGGTGACTCATGGCTGTATTATGTTTTATGCATGCATTGTTACTAAGTCATTATGCTGTTCATCATGCATTAACTAAGATGTATTTATCCTGGGGGAAATTGTTTGTCATTGGTTCTTTAGCTTGGAATAAATGAACATTATGCACTATGATCTAAGTCTGAACTTTTTAATAAAAGTATTGATTGAAAGTGAGTGAGAAGCATGTTGTTGATGTATTTTTAACTTCTCAGTTTTTAAAAAGACCTTAAAACATGGATGGTTCATACCTCACAACAACTAACTCAGCTGGAAGTCATGAAATAAAGGGGGAAACAAGTCTTTTTGATGCCAAGCAAGATTCCTTTGAAAAATCCTGTACAGTTTGCATGCGAAGTGAAATTCCTCATAATGGGAGGTGTCCTGTACCTAGTCTTGCTGTCAGTTATCGTAAGTGTAAAGAAAAGACTACAAGCTAATAGCAATCAAGCAGTTTGTCCCTAGGACAAAATCGACCAAATGGTAACCAGTTTCCCTAAACACCCACGGAATATACTCATTGGAATTAATATCGAGCCTTATTAATAAAGCAAAGTTTGGGTCTTGTTGCATAGGGACTATCCAATAGACCAGCAAATTTCCGCGTTAACTTAGTTACTACATAAACTATCGCCATATTGACTGCTGCCAAGCAAGTGTCATTCTCCCATGCTACTACACTGTAGCCGCAACAACACAATGCAGTTACATGGAAAACACCTCTGTAACACCTTGCCCCTGACCATTAATTACGATCGGATTTCTCCATAATCTGCAGACAAAAACAATCGCGAAGATGTAACTCGCTTGCGCGACATATACATGTATTGACGATGTTCTGTTATTAATTCATGTTTCTTAAAGAATAGATCGCGTATTCCATGGGCGAATAAATGTCACCTTGGACAGCGTCCGTGCTGTTGACTAGTATTGATTATCATGTCTATGCTGCCAAAATGCAAACCATCAAGAGCGAGGTACCTTACTCACTCATTCAAACAGTGAAACATGCAAGCTAGAGAGTCGACTATCAAAGTGTACGATATTCACTTATCTCAGTGTCTAACTCTTATCCCGACTCTTATCACATCTAAATGTCCCGAATATCTATTCATGTGTCGCTTAGGTAATCCGATGAAGCATACAGAACAGTTTTACTCCTTCTGCCTTTCCCCTAAAGGGTACTGAAACACCGTTTAAGTGCGTTCATATTAGTTCAACTAGATATCGGTAACATATAACCGAATAAATGCGTTTCAAATATAACTATTTTGGTATCAGATGTTTACACAGTCAAACAATTTGACAATGCATATTGCGAATTGAAAATTTCATCTTAGTGTACAGAACTGAGATCAAATAAAATGTAACATTTAGTGATGTTATTGACAGTGCCAAACGCCGAGTGGCGACTTAAGTCGAAAATTAACGTACGTTTATAACGTTTTATTCTGTAACTGGGATTTACGTAGGACAGAAGCATCATAAACCATGGTGTGAGATGTAACGTAACCGTTATTACATTATCTGCTCCAATGCATATAATGCATTCTGCGCTGCGATTCATCTCGCATTGAAGTTACCACTGACCAGTGTTACTCCAGTGGTTTTTAAATGACATGTCTTTCCTTCTCGAGTTAACCGACTTTTCCCTCTAATCTAAGAGCAATCTATTTGACAGTCTTGTAGTGTACAAACAGGACACTAGTCTTATTTTGTACTAGCAGACTATATATCTAGCCCAACAGACCAACAGTCGATCGGGTACTCCACTTGATTCATAAGAGCTATATATATATATCTCTAACTGTAGCTGCCCAATCTTAAACCATATCTAAAAATGACAATGAATTGCGGTTAGCTGGATTACGGGATTCCTTCTGTGACCAAACTTTTATCCCTACCCCGGGTCCCACCATGACCCTATTAACCCTAATCTCCACAACTTTATCTCCACTGCGTCCCAACCAAAAACCCTGTACAACCTGACGTTCCCCACCAAATGCCCCAAGACGGATATGCAAGTCCGGTGTTTAATCCTTGATATGAAGTTAAAGTTATAGCCTTGAATGCTTATAGCCTTGAATGCTGATAGCCTTGAATGCAAAGATATTGCGCAATATGTGATCCGCAGCAGAGATCCTCAGATCACCAGTATACCGTCGAGTGCGGTCGTTGTGGAGAAGAAGGTTGACGACACAGACAAAAAAGACAAACCAATAGCCATTCAGTCGATCGAGTACTACCTTGTCAAGAAGGTGCAAAAGCTCAAGTTGTTTCAAAGAACTAAAACGAAACAAAAACAAGCAAATATTCACTCTGTCTTCATTCTAATAAGTCATACTTATTCTATAGTGAAACAAATCTATCCGAGTCGATTTGCTAACCCATTTTTGTATGAATTCTTGAAAATTAATTACTAATGGTTCAATAGGACCATGTAGTTTCCTTTGTAAAGCTTGATTAAAAGCTGAATTATTCGAGAAATCATTTCAGGTTAGAGCGGGGTTTTTTGCATATCTAATGGACCATCGACATTTCCCTCGTTGTATCGTTACTGTCGCGGTATTGTCCTCAAATTTATCTACTGCCAATAATAAATCAACCCCTTTTTCAAACATACAACTCGGCCTGGCAATAGGTCATGCAGCCTTATACCATGTTCCTTCTTTCGCACATTGTAGCGGTTTTATGTCTACAGGCGGCTGCATCCACAGCCATTGCGTTCACCTCGCCGGGATGACCTAGATAAAATTGAGCTGCAGGTAAGAGCGGGTGTCCTTGTTTTCACTTCCGATATAAACAAAACAATTGATCTGCAGACCAACTAAGTGTCAAACCGCCATCGTCGTTCCAACTCTCGCATTCGTGTACAAAGCGAGACACAAGGAACTTAATTAAGTTGACTGATGAATCGAATTACACAATGTTATCGTATATTCATGTTTTGCGTACGATCTTAGTGCGATTTTGAAGATAATGCATTAGAAGTTAGTGCTAGATATTATCGGTATCATGTTATCGCTCATATTTACGTTTGAACACGTAGTGATGCGGACTTTATCTGTTCTTGTGTTTCGATGTTTAAATATCAGTTGTATCGGATAGTGTCCTCACATTTTGTGTTTCGATCGATTTGATTACATACATCTGATAGACCTCTAAATATCATCGCAATTGATCAGCACAAGTCTAACAAGAGTACGTCTGTTTTAGAAGGTAGATGTGGATGGTGTTCATCATCACCTATACTACAGATACTTTCTTTACAATTAGTGATGACGAACACCAACAACTCCCACCTTCTTCAGTGAAATGTTTCAACAGAAATGCAACTTTTCTCATCTAATTTCATACATATATCTAAAAGCTCCCAGTGGTGTTGTTGTTTACACCCCGGGTGGGGGGGTGCACTTAAGTGTATAGAGGTAGTACATATGTGCCGCGCAACGGGGTATGTTTTTTCGGCCTCTTGACTTGTACGACAGGTTTTTTTGCCTCATACTTGTATGACAGGGTATGTTTTTCATCTTCAATCTGTATGAGGGGTTATACATTCGCATAATACCTTGTACGACAGGGTATGCTTTTGGCCATTTTGACCTTGTACAACGGGTACGGGTTTTCGAGGTTCCGCGGCACACCCCTATCCAGAATAAGGCCAAGTGCCCCCCCAGGGTTTATACTAAGATGATGATGAAGTGAAGAAATCCATGATGTGGACAGATGATCAGAACATTTTCGTATTTATTGATTCTATCCATTTGTGACAAATCTTAACAAACTTAGTGGGATGTCATCTTCTGACACTTTGTCTTCCCACTTTTCATTTCCAGCAGCTGAAAAATACAAGAAATTGGATGACTAAACAAACATAATACCTTGTATATGTATGCACAGAATTTCCTGGTTTATTTGGGATATCCATTCACCTAATCTGAAGATTGCATTTTTTCACTATAAGGCCTTAAAGGTTAATTCTTTTGAAAATGAATCAAAACTTATGTTTTTGAGTTAATAGTCCAACAACCTGAAGGTTGACATGTGGTTCAGCAAAATATAACGTAACCAATAAAAGCATGCACTTTCCAACTGAAATTTCGGTTTGTTTGTCATCTGAATCAAATCAAGTTTGTACCAGGTTATAATGATGTCTTTCCATTATAGTTATATTATCATGAAAGAGACATCCATGTATGATCACAGAGCCAATAAAAGTATTACACTTACCAACAAGTCTACTGAGTTCTGACTGGTCAGCTGAATAAAATAAAGCATACATATTTTATCTGGTCGTTTTGATAATATAGCCAATTCTTGTATAGATTATGAAGCAATAAATGCATACGCCTACCAGTGATTCTCTTTTCACTCTCCGCACCTGCATCACGTATATACTTCAGTTACATTTAATCAAATGGTTATTGCAGTTAGAGAATTTATATTTTGAAAAAGCCATATACTTAATATGTGAACTATTTATATACTCTGTTCTTACTATCATTGACAGCTGTTGATTGAGGTTGGCCAACATATTTCATCTGTTTCTCTGAAAGCCAATGAATAGCACCCATAAAAACAAAGCATACATGCTAGTTTTACCTATCATATAGTTGGCGCCTTTTTTACAATCAGCAAGAGTGAGTAACCACCTGGCAGATGAGTGACATCGTAACTGTATAGGGTATCAGACAGGTTATTAAATAATGTCTTGTCAGTGCAATGTGAATGTAAATATATACATTGTATGTTAGCTGTGTCAGGAATTAGAAAAAGTTTATGCACGCACTAACTGCATAATCATTTTTGTTTTTGCTCCATGTCACTAATCACATGCAAGGTCCATTTGAACTTAACTTGCTGTCAAATGTATATAAGCTTACCCTTGTTGTGGTATTCCACATGAAGTATTTTGCTGTAGACATCTTTTATATAACTTCGGTGGGGGTATAAATTCATGATTCTGTAAACATTGCTGTGGTGCATATTGGCCCCCTTTTTGATTTTCTTTTCATTTGCTGATGCCTGCCTTCTTTGCAAATACTCCCTGAGGCTTTACCCACTCACATGAATACCTTTTGGAGTGATTCAGTGATGAAAAAAGTGTCTGGAATATTTTAGTTAAACCGAAAACCAAAATTACCAAAAAATTTTCATTAAGCAACATTGATTTACAATCAAATAATAAATGCAACTGAGCTATGAAAATCTAGAAACAAGTAACGAGTGATAACAAAATCATAGTAAGTGTAGTTGGAATTTATCACATGATTTACCAGAAACATTCATTCACTTAGGCAAGGCATATTGATAAATTATCCATCGGTACATCACTTTGTATGTCTTCGGAAAACGGCCTGATATACTAATTACGCTCGCTTTGAGGACAGGGGTTACTTTTGGCCCGGCCGCAGTCTTTGGCATAGAAGATAGCTGCGACCGAGCCAATGCTAAACCCTGTGGCTGCTACCATCCCCTGTCATACGATAATCATTTGACCTTTGACACTAACAGAAATGACCAAGCATATGTTGTCACGCATAAATGTAGACGTACTGTAGGAGAGACAGGGAAGAAAGCGGTTGCGACGATGAGATTTTTTTATGCCGCCATCATTCTAAGACAACGTGTCTAACACATTATATATTTATATACATCAAATGTTAAAAATTCCGGTATTGTCCGTATTAAGGCGAGTGATTATTCACGATTTTAAACATTCAGCATAATAAAACCCACAATGTCATGCTATAAACCACAAAAAGAAACATTATATGCTTTTCTGCATCTCCAAAGATAAAGTAATCTGCCTTCTGCCTTTAACACTAACCTGCCCTCACATCTCATTTTGTTTACCCCTAGTTCATCGTATCTCTCACTTTCCCTTTCATATCCTCTCGCTCACTTTCTCTCTCACTCCCTCTCCCACTGCTTTCTCTCTCTCTATTTCAAATTTTCTGTGCTTTGTTTTTAAAAGATTGTTATCTGTGCAGAGAAGTATATGCCATTCTTGAACAACCCCTCTAGTGAAAACAACAATCAAAACGTATATAAGCAGATTACTGCAATATTCTTTTAGTTATGTACTCATTACTATAGCGAACCACCTAGTCATCACTAAATAGTACCGTTTGGTTTTACATATTGGTGATTTAGTAACGCAGCCACATTTGCAGCAATGGTTCCATACGCGTGTTATGCTGAGTCGACATTTACGATTGATATAGTGAGCGCAATCAATAAATGCAATAGCATACGGCTTCTGTTGTTTGCTAAATATAAGCCGCAGTTCTACGTTCACACGGGTATATATCAGTATCATAATCTGTGGTGAGCCGACCGCCGTTATTGTGCTGCCGGAGTCACATAAAACCGTTTAACTATTTGGGGAAAATGAGGTGGATTCAGGTAACTTTGCAGACGTGGGGTTTCTAAGTATGTAATGAAACTACCATTGCAACGTTAATCTGCACGATGTGAATAAGATCCCTGATACCCATTGGAAAATACATTGCAACACACACGTGAAAACACGCGGTATATACGTTTTATCATTGAAACAAACCAATACAAAAAGGTCCACACCATAAACGTTCTGGGGAATGGCATTCCCATTAGACAGATTGAGAGCATTCTCAGCATGTTTCACATACGAACACAAGAGGTTGGACGTGACATACATGTTGGCAGTTTGCTGGTATGTAGTTTGAATGGACGGAGAGATAGCCCGACAACGATTTTTAAATTATCAATTTATGAATGCTTGATACGTTATAGAGCCGGTGGGCCCGATTACCTTTCAAATAGCAAGCCTTATCCCAACTGCGGACTTTAAGGCGCTCGTTATATTATAATATGATATCCTAACTTAACATTGTATGAATCATCAGTTGGTGGATAAGATCTACACAAGCGTATAATTAGAACAATGTACAGCACTAGAGTGTTATATCATTATTGGAAAACGAGTAGTTTTCGTTTGTCTAATGACATTTTCCTTGGTTAAATAATTACATTAGCTTAATACCTAACATTATAGCGGAATTGTGACATAAGTGCTTTACTTCAATAGGCTGGTAGTATTGTATTCATTGGATGCTTTAATATTTATGTTGATGGCATCATTGAATTAGCTAGAAAACATCGATTTGTGTTAAACGGTGTTTGCGATATACGCAATTGCAAAAGTACTATTGGATATAGAGTCACTCTCACAATTTGCTTTGTGTAACGTTCCGTCACAACAATGATTCAGACCACATTGTTTGAACTTTGACCAGGTCAATAATGGCTTGTTCCCGTGTGATGCCGTCTCGAAGCATTCCGATTGCTATTGCAATATACCATATTTTGCTGCATACATTATTCATTCGGTAAACATTCGATTATCAAGATTGCTGGCAACGGAAATGTGAGGAGGCAGTTTTTCTGTGTCCATACCCGCCGAGTTGTAATTTAACTCTTAATAGGACAATTCGGTAAAACGAGTTTGTTTTCTAAAATTGTATTTACGTACGGCTATGTCAAAACAATTATTAGTTACGTTAATAGCATTTAACTATATTTATTATGCTCCCTGTATGTTATACGTGCAGGTTGGCAGTACGTTACCTTTTATACAATAACAGGGTTAGGTGTAAAGTAAACTTAATGTTTCTGTCCCCAATACGCAACTTCCATTTAAACAACAACAAGATCCCAAACACTCCTAGTCGCAATAGGATTCAAATATTTGCCACATTATCATAATTGCATATTAAATATGCAAACCACTTCAAGATTATACCGAAGAAAATATTTTGAGATTCACAGGTTCCAAACTGTAGCTATTGTGGCAATATAAGCGTGATTGATTTGTGTTGCATCTTTTAAAATTATCAACAATGTAACGTTCGTTGCTTGTAACATCAGGAATCACTTCCAAATTAAATTGCAAAAGCAAAACTAATTAACAGAAAGTGAGTTATTTATTTGAATGCGGGAAGCAATTCAACACTTACGTAAGAATTAACATACTACCAAACCAGGATAAAGTAATCAACATCCCATGACAATGGTTACGCGAGATATGTGAAAATGCATTGCGTCTAGCAAAAGGGCTACACGCCACATTAATATAAACGAATCCGGCTGAAAATAGATTGGTTAAACAATGAATGGTTGTCATTAAATCAACACAAATACTCTACACAGAGATATATAATGAATGCACACGTTGGAATAATATGTATGAGAGTAACTGCCAAATAAAATTAAATCCTATTTAGTGGTAAATTTCAGTATTTCTGGGCCACCTTTGTTCATATCGCTACATTTGACAACATCCGCTCTTTTGTCGAAATGTTCATCGCCCTGCATCTCAAAATACTTACTCATCATACTTTTTAGCGAGCATTTTATGTAAATAGCCTAAAGCGTAATCACAAAATATCTGTAAGCTAAAATTAAATAAATCTTTTTCCGGACGCCCTTGAACGAGATGATGTCCTCATTTCTCAACGCATTGCATCAACAGACGTCAGTAAATTCCGGAAGAGTAAAAATACCTGGACGTCATTAATGCTGAGACTGACTAAAGTGTTGTGAGAAACAGCAACAGAATCGCAGGCAAAGGTGAAAATTAAACGAATGAATCAATTTCGTGTTTTCTACATTAAGTACATCATTTGAATAACACAGTTTTAATATATTTCAAAGCGCTTTAAACGGATATTAGATGAACGTTATTCACTGTAAAGAAGTCGAAAATTACAAACGAATTGGAAGCCTCCAAATGGTCAAACTTCAGTTAACATATCAACCGCTCACCACCATCAATGCATAAGAGAAACCATGGATCATCTACACACAGATCAATAGGGGGCAACCCCATTGACTGGAATCGTGGATATCCGCAATGTTGTTGTATTCTTAGGTCGCGTTTATTAGACAATGCGTAATCACTTGTGATGCTTATCATCATCTATAAAAGACGCCTCTTGTGCGCTGATCATAGATGAATTTGCTTCATCGAGCTCAACACCAAAGGGTGTACCAATATCATCTCCTGTATCTTTACAAGGGGCGATTGACTGCTCGCTTTACCAATTTCGTCGTTTTCACCGAAATTGTATTTTAACTGCATGTGATCGCAACGCGCTGCACGAAATGCGCCTCTCGCAAAGCACATTTGAATAGGATGCGATGTTGGGGGTAATATTGGCAAACAGTAAGTTTGTTACCTCGTTTTGCATCTGTGAATCACTTTATAGCGTTGGTTCTCCTTACATCGGTTGACAAAGTATCATGAATGATATTAAGAAGGTATATTTAATGGCTATCCCACTTTCTCTATGCCAATAAACGGACATATTTCATACGAGCCTTTCAGATTTATTTTTAAAAGTACCATTGGACAGCTTTATGCAAGTATAGCTTTTTGTGGTGTGCAACAAATGCGACCGCAAACTCGTGGTGTTTTGACAATGCTTGCTTTATTTGCGACGGAAATGGTTCATGCTGAGTTCAATAATGATTGGCAGATATCATGGATGCGGTCATCTTCATGTCATCATGTAATGCAAATAGACCCCCAGCGCCATGAATCCGCATACAGGCTACTGTCCATTGTTGTTGATGGGAAACGTTTCAGGCATTATAACCGAAATACATCTGTTGAAATCGTTGCAACCCTTGATTTGTCAATGATAATAAGGCCTATATAAATGGCCGCATCTCCTTCTTTGTGTGTCAACTGGAGCACGTTTGTGCCCAAGAGCGATTTTATTGTCATTTACCATTAAATATGCAACTCATGGTGTAAATAGCTCTATTGTGTGTTTTTCTGTCTACAGAACATTAAAGTATGTTTATATGCGTACCACAATAGCGCAGCTGTGTCTCGCATTATCTAAAACATCCGGTATAAATATCTCGATTCGAGTGCGTCACTTGGGAGGATATAATTATGGGAGGATATTTCCTGTACAAAATGATTCTCGTCTAGACAATTTTCGCCGTTGATATTACCGAATGATATAGAAGTTTTAGGGTTCACCCATAGGTATTAATTGCCACAGCAACTAAGATACAATCGCTTCTCTGCTTATCAATTCTAGCCGTACACCAGGAATGGATCGATGTAATTGTTTCACTGACGTTAATGCTGCCTACTGAACGTACAATATCATAGCGGGTGGGGGATATGTCAGCCCTATTTTAATCGGATTATCTACCCGTTACCTGAGCGAGGACATGTACAGGAGACGTTGATTCATGCAGTGTCAAATTAATCACGTGGAATAGGTGCGGGTGCTGTGTTTAATTAGCCTTTATTTCTAACTCTGTCTTTACCTTTCGTCTTGAGTTCTACTTTTGTTGCTGCTCATAACAGCGTTAGTATTAACTAGTCAAGATGTAACCTCAAATATCAAGATATTGTGAAGTATTTTCTGGTTAATACCAACGAATGTTACATAAGAATAAATTTAGGCGAGGTATAAAGCTGACACAGCTATCGTTATGTTACTAACACATCATTTCAACACGATTATAGCTACAAATCACAGTATATATCAGTGCCTAACATCGCTTTAAACAGTTATTGATGATATGACAGTCTGCAACTTGAGAAGGAAGGAAAACAAGGGTTGCTGTTGCTAAATTCTGATCTAGCACTGCGCATACAGCAGGACATGTGTATTGCCGGCGCAGATGTCGAGTGCACAATTGTCATTGCAAAGCAACCTGCAGCATTGGAATTGCATTCAACATGGTTTAGTTTGCAGAAACGACCGGTAAAAAAGGTATCTTTATTTCAAACAATTGACAGCACAGTACCGGTTAAATAACACAGTGTCGATTCATATATGTCAATTATTTGAATAAATCCATGAAATTATATATTTCGATGCATCATATTTTCCTTATAAGCGCCTTGTAAGAGACAATAAATTCAAACAAAATTTCATATGCCATCATTCAAAGGCGATCAGTATGATCTCTTATACCTTGGCAGTGTTTTGATGCGTCACTCCTATTGTAGCTGGAACGAATAACTTATTGGTGTTGAATATTGAGGCAACTCTCACCGCTCCAGAGATAGCCACAGTCATCGCTTAATACTCGCCTTCGCCCATGTCATTCAATTCTCTTCTGTCTACGCTGCATTGCGAAAACGTTACGAAAAACACAAAACACTTTCCTTTCGGATGTGATGTTCTACACATTTATTACACCTCCCTACCTGGTCGCTATAGATGTTTATAGAGACGACATGTCGTTCAAAATACAACACAAAGAGTATCGCTACTCTATCCTTAAGGTGGTTTGCATTTCACAAGTTTGGTTCAAACAGCACTGTATATGGGTTCAGACTCTTACGGACACTGACAACCAGGAGCCATACAATTGTGTATGATCGTGCTCGAACCAGACAAATAGCAACATGATACCGTGAGATTTTTGCATTTTAAGAATTCGCTATTGCCAGACCATGTTAGAGGAAAAGCACACTGTAAATTTCTAAAGCTCACACAGAGAGCGAGGCTTTATTAACCAAGCAGCGTCGTCTTAACTGCATTTTGCCAATTGCATTATGGCACGCTAGTGTTCAATTTATAATTTCAACAAACGACAATATCAAGGAATGTCTCTCAGAAATATGTTTTAATGATGTAGCTATAAATACAAATATGTACATATATTTCTTATCAAACGCACCATTAACACCTTGCGCATGGTTGCTACATCCTAGCTGCCAGCCCATATGATAGTTTAACTGAATTGTACATTGGAAGGGTTATGGAGCCTTTTTGTCAACATCTAACCATCAATGAAATAGACCATGACATTATTCGCATGAAACATAACTCTATATCTGCAGCACTTAACGAAGTGCAATCCACAAAGTGGCATATTGATTGCAGGGTCTTTTCGAGGATATTGGTATCTGTTGTTGGCCAAACTAAAGATTAGCCCTTGACCCAAACCATGCGCAAATAGTGAAAAACACAACCATTTGAAACGTTAACCGTTTTCCTATTCCAAATATGCCAGTTTACAGCGCGTGCTTGTATCAACGAAACGTTTTATATTTCGGCAGTCACACAATATAATGCTTATTCTGAGATCATACGGCAGTAGTCTAACGAGTATAGCTTGTGTAAAAACTGTTGTTTGGATAACCTAGCTTACACTTTTCTTATGTTTTTCACTACTCGATCAAGCCTGGTGATTTGAATCCTCAGTTATTGAGAGCACTCGACAGCCTTGAGGAGAAGAACAGACCATATCCGACTCGTATGCCTGTGGGAAATTACAGGTGAGTAAGAACAAAATAACTAGACACAGAATGGAGGGGAAGTAAAGTACATATCTGCGTAAGCGTCATAAAAATCGAAAATCATCTACTGCTATGATCCTCTTCGACATGACATATAACAAGCTAAAATTCTAATTGAACCAGAAGTTGTTCAATTGTGAATGATACTAATATCACGTCAGACACGTATCACGTCTGTATCACAATAATTAAATTACGTAACACAGCACACCATAGGTTGATAAATCTCAGAGGTCCCGAAGGATGACTTTTGTATATAATCCGAAAGAAGGTGTAATCGCATAGCAACCATCTTGACTAATTGTGTTTGTGATTGCGCACGCGGAGTATGTTCAATGATGATATTTGAAAGACACCTTCTTACAAAGCTGTCGATCATTGCAAACGGCTCTATAGTAAATACGTATAATTCATTCAGCAATACATTGACCGTGCGTGCTATCAAAAGGGTCTTTACAGCTACGTAATTTAATCTAATACTGGAACACCAGTCTCTCGCAGCATCATTGTCGATAAGGGGTATATGTAGCTATCACACAGTAGTTGCAATCGACAAGCTTTTGGGTGGTGTCAACGACACTCTAAGTACTTCACAATAGGTGAGCACTTTAATTGCTCATAAAATGTCTCAACTGTCTAGTAATTATATTAGCAGGATATTTTATCTTAGTAAAGGAAAACCGACTAAAACAGTACACCTACATTAGAGCTGTGGCTAGCTTGATTCCCACGCTGACTTGATAAATGCGTTTCATCAAGCATAACAAATAAAACCTTATGTTTTCAACCTTCTTAATAAATGAGAACGTGAGCTTGGTATGTGCATCAGCAGCTGTCATTGATTTTTGTCCTCGGTGTATATATTCCAAAAATGGAATACACGCAAGCTATTTGGGTAGTGCTTTGAATAGCATTAACCAAGCCGAAATCTAATCCTGTCCACATTCTGAATAAGATGTGGAAGTGGGCGGAGTTAAACTACGAAGGATAATCTCCAAATACGAATGCTTTAATGCGAAAATAGAATTAGTCCTACGCCTACGGAGAGTTAAAGAGCAATCGCACTAACCTAAGTTTGCCAATAAGTAGCTTGTCAATCATGTAATAGGTTGCACATACTTTGATTGAAAGCAAATGGAAGTATAGCTTGAAAACGACAAACCCTCAGCGACAACAAAGGAATAACAGATGTTACTGGTGCGTAGCTATCGGGAAAACAAGTAAAACCCATTCCACTGAATGTCACATGAGGGATGGCATTCGCACTATGAGGACACGCTTTATTATGGAAGCTGTTTGGCATTGAATGCCCATATTAATGCCGTAATGAAATAAGCGTTATTGAAATGCATTTATATTTCGACAAAGGATGGGCGTTGAACACAAATGCACGTTATCGCCTTGGGCCGGGCTCTATCAGTAGGAAATTTCGTCCTATCGAAGGTGCCATTAGCCATCTTTGTCAGGCCGCATTGAATGGTAAAAAGCCTATTTAAAAAGAAATCATGGTGATGAGATTTACGTAGATGTGTTAAGACTGAAGTGCTTATCCCATATGTCTGTACACACAGCACCGAGCAAATAACCGGCATAACAATACATTATTTGCCGCGCCTGGCCGAGTACATCAACTCTACGGTTTACCTTGCAAACCATTCTGATCACAGTCCGCGGAATATGCACCGCAGTTATAAGAGCCGTATTTACTGTAATATGTCATTAATTCAAGCCATACGCCCGGAATGGATCGATGTAAATGATCCCTGACGTCAATGCCCTCTGCGGACGTCACAATACCAAAGTGGGTGGTGTGGGTGGTGTGGGGGATATGTCAGCCCTACGTTAATTAGATTATGTACCCGTTGCGGGAGCGAGGACATAAATCGGAGTGTTTGATTAATGCAGTGTCTGTTTAACCACGTGGGATCGATGTGGATGTTGTGCGCGGTAAGCGTTCATTTTTTAATCGTTCTTGACCTTTCGTCTCGAGTACACATTCGTATACTGCTCATTCAACAGCGCAAGCATCCTTAAGTCCGTCATTTCAATCCGATGATAGATACAAATCGAAGTATATTTTATTGCCTAACATCGCTTTTAACAGCTACTAATATATTAGTCGAATGCAAATTGAGAAAAATGCAAATAAAGTAACATAAGGGTTGTTGCTGCTGGCCTCCTTTTCCGCCCTATCGGATTCTCACCGTGTATACATCATGATATACGTTGTCCCGACACAGAGGTCGGTCGGAGAGGGTGTTTTTTTATTGCCGAGCAGCTTGCAGTAAGTTGAGCATGATAAATGCATTCAACATGGTTTAGTGACAGAAATGACAGTGAGAAAAGGCTGTTATATTCCCAGTAATAGACAGCATCATGCCGGTCAACAAACAATTTTCCTTTATTCAAGATATTTATTTTAATAAATCAATAAAATTATGCATGCCGTTGGAACATATTTTCCATATTAGCGCCTTCTTAGAGACAATATATGCAATCAGCATTGCATATGCCATCATTCAAGGGAGATTTTGACGAGTATGATCTCTCACAGGGTAAGCATATCGCAGTGGTAATTCACGATGAATACAAACCAAGTCATCACATAACATTCGCCTAAACCCATGTAAACGGCCAACGCCAATCAATGTAGTTCTATTGTGATCTCTCTACGCCGTACTGAGAGAAAGTTAGAACACGTCTTAAGAAAAGCACTGTCCCATCGGTCGGGATATTCTACTCATTCTCGCCATAGTACTTCATAAAGACGTCATGTTGTCTCGTCGTTTATAAGTTTAATTAAACATAAACTAATCAGTTTTGTTGAATTAAAAAAAAAACTGTCAACGTTTGTAAAATAAAAGTGCATTTATTTCTTTAATTAAACGCAAGCTATTTGGGTAGTGCTTTGAATAGCATTAACCAAGCCGAAATCTAATCCTGTCCACATTCTGAATAAGATGTGGAAGTGGGCGGAGTTAAACTACGAAGGATAATCTCCAAATACGAATGCTTTAATGCGAAAATAGAATTAGTCCTACGCCTACGGAGAGTTAAAGAGCAATCGCACTAACCTAAGTTTGCCAATAAGTAGCTTGTCAATCATGTAATAGGTTGCACATACTTTGATTGAAAGCAAATGGAAGTATAGCTTGAAAACGACAAACCCTCAGCGACAACAAAGGAATAACAGATGTTACTGGTGCGTAGCTATCGGGAAAACAAGTAAAACCCATTCCACTGAATGTCACATGAGGGATGGCATTCGCACTATGAGGACACGCTTTATTATGGAAGCTGTTTGGCATTGAATGCCCATATTAATGCCGTAATGAAATAAGCGTTATTGAAATGCATTTATATTTCGACAAAGGATGGGCGTTGAACACAAATGCACGTTATCGCCTTGGGCCGGGCTCTATCAGTAGGAAATTTCGTCCTATCGAAGGTGCCATTAGCCATCTTTGTCAGGCCGCATTGAATGGTAAAAAGCCTATTTAAAAAGAAATCATGGTGATGAGATTTACGTAGATGTGTTAAGACTGAAGTGCTTATCCCATATGTCTGTACACACAGCACCGAGCAAATAACCGGCATAACAATGTCCGCGGAATATGCACCGCAGTTATAAGAGCCGTATTTACTGTAATATGTCATTAATTCAAGCCATACGCCCGGAATGGATCGATGTAAATGATCCCTGACGTCAATGCCCTCTGCGGACGTCACAATACCAAAGTGGGTGGTGTGGGTGGTGTGGGGGATATGTCAGCCCTACGTTAATTAGATTATGTACCCGTTGCGGGAGCGAGGACATAAATCGGAGTGTTTGATTAATGCAGTGTCTGTTTAACCACGTGGGATCGATGTGGATGTTGTGCGCCGTAAGCGTTCATTTTTTAATCGTTCTTGACCTTTCGTCTCGAGTACACATTCGTATACTGCTCATTCAACAGCGCAAGCATCCTTAAGTCCGTCATTTCAATCCGATGATAGATACAAATCGAAGTATATTTTATTGCCTAACATCGCTTTTAACAGCTACTAATATATTAGTCGAATGCAAATTGAGAAAAATGCAAATAAAGTAACATAAGGGTTGTTGTTGCTGGACTCCTTTTCCGCCCTATCGGATTCTCACCGTGTATACATCATGATATACGTTTTTCCCGACACAGAGGTCGGTCGGAGAGGATTTTTTTTATTGCAGAGCAGCTTGCCGTAAGTTGTGCATGATAAATGCATTTAACATGGTTTAATGACAGAAATGACAATGAGAAAGGCTGTTATATTTCCAATAATAGACAGCATCATGCCGGTCAACAAACAATTTTTCTTTTATTCGAGATATTTATTTTAATAAATCAATAAAATAATGCATGCCGTTGGAACATATTTGCCATATAAGCGCCTTCTTAGAGACAATATATGCAATCAGCATTGCATATGCCATCATTCAAGGGAGATTTTGACGAGTATGATCTCTCACAGGGTAAGCATATCGCAGTGGTAATTCACGATGAATACAAACCAAGTCATCACATAACATTCGCCTAAACCCATGTTAACGGCCAACGCCAATCAATGTAGTTCTATTCTGATCTATCTACGCCGTACTGAGAGAAAGTTAGAACACGTCCTAAGAAAAGCACTGTCCCATCGGACGTGATATTCTTCTCATGCTCGCCATAGTACTTCATAAAGACGACATGTTGTCTCGCCGTTTATAAGTTTAATTAAACATAAACTAATCAGTTTTGTTGAATTAAAAAAAAACTGTCAACGTTTGTTGTATAAAAGTGCATTTATTTCTTTAATTAAACTTAAAACAGACAGTGATTATAATGTGTTGTCTTTAACATTTTGACATTTTTTTCTGTTGCAGGCAGATTGCAGAAAGGTTTGGAGTTTGCGAATCTAGTTTTTCTAAGTAATATATCAGTTGCCCATCTATCACAAGAAATTATAACTGGGTTTAAGTAAATTATGCGATTCCCAGGGGTAATTGGGGCTCTCGGTGGGACACATATTAGAAATTAGGCACCTGCACAATTCTGAATGCTATTGTAACCGTTAGGAATACCTTAGTGTAATTTATAGCCGCGATTTTTGCTGTAATCGGACTGAAATTTACATAGGGTGGAAGAGGTCAGTGAACAATGCGAAGGCACAACAGTTGACAAACAATCCACAATCCATTGGCCCTCACAACAGCCACATACTTGCAGACAAAGCATACAGACTCAAACCATATCTTATCATCCCTTTTCATAATAGATACAATCTAACACCAGAACAAATGTAAGTCAAAACATTACACTCATCTACCAGGGTTAAAACATCTATAGGTATATTAAAGGAAAGTTTTTCGTAACTTTGTCTATGTAGATGATATATAATCGGTTGAAAACATAGGCAACAGTATATTCTCTGTTCGACGATAATGTTGAAGACACCTTCTTTCAAAGCTGTCTATTTACACAGATAACGCAGCGGCTCTACGGTAAATACGTATCAGCCACTGAGCTAATACATTGACCAGGCGAGCAATTTAGCGGCGCATATAGCTGGGTAATTTAATCAATTACTGAAACACTTATCTGGTGCTGAAAACATCAGATGCACTCGAGAGGTTCAGAGATAGTGTCAGGACACTGGTAATCCGACGCAATAGGTGAGCCCATTAATAGATCATTACATTTCGGGTAATTAATTAGTAGGATCATTAATGGAACAACACACACACATACACACACGCACACACACGCACACACTCAGATACACTCAGATAAACATGTCACAACACCGACCACATCAGACACGCGCACACCTTCATATAAACACACACATGCGCATGCGCATGATACAATGTCAGGGCTCTACCAATGCTGCCTGATGCTTCGGATACAGCTACAGCACTGGGCATAACCACTGCTGTCTGTGTACTCAGATTCCACGTATCCATGATTTATAATGCATTTAAAGAAATACAAAGATTCTCAGACAATTTCACACTAATACACGGAAGCAGAGTAGCAGCATCTGGGCTAACAGCTCTACCTATTTCGCACTGGAAATATCGGCTACCTCAACAAGCCGGCCGTGATGAACACGTTGTTTCTCAATCACTCCTATACATCATCAGCACAGATAACAACCAGGATCAATGTATTCCATGTTTCCTGCTGTAAGTGCCCACAACTTCTGTAGTTTAACAACAAACACAAGAATTGTGTTTCTTGTCGTATGTACGGAATTCGTCACTAAATCAAATCATGCGCTAACAATACGTTTCATAAACTTATGATGACCCTTTGTAACGCATAGTAACGAAGATATGCCGCAACAAAGCTTATGCCCATTAATAGATATATGTTCAACAAGAGAGGGGTAGTCGTTTTAATTGCACATTCAGACAATATTGTCAGCCAGCAGCTATCTTTGACAACACTGACGAGTGTTTTCCATTAATTTGATTACCATAGTTTCGGTAGATGCAGTTACAAAGCCACATTGCAATGTGAACAAATAGCTGTTATCATAGTTTTCGACGTGAGTTGAAATGCCCTAATCATGACATTCCTGTGACTAATTGCATCTTACGCTACAATAGGGCATGCGGGTTTGTTTGCTTCCGGAATATGACGGACCGCGTACTGATTTGTACACACGGTGCTACCGGGCACATGTCCCCCTCATTCCACGGATTACAAACGAGCCTATGCAGTTTGCATGCCTTTAGGGGTAACGCCACAAATAAATGATTCGCGAGGCTACTTAATGAGCCAGGTTGCGACGGGAAAATTTAATTTACCCGACCTGGGCAGGATCGCGATTGAAGACACGACCACAACCACATCATGTGTTTTGTATTAGCAGATGTTGTGGACACCTGGATCAGCATATGCTACGACCTTATGTGTTGGGTTAGTTACTTTAATTTGCAATTAGACATAATATCCTTCAAGCTTAAACGTAAAAAAAGCCATACTTGCAAATAATAATGTCATTCACACCAGAAGCAAACTTCTATTTTATGCCCTTTACTTCTATAGTTATTATAGAACTGAAGAGCATTGTTTGGATTTTGGACGTATATTTAGTTCCAAACGTCGTGCTTGCGAGTGTCCATGCTCTGTAGGAGCGGAAGTGAATGTCTCTGAGTGATTCACTGGCAGAATAAACTACATTGGCTTATTTTTATGTTGCACAATATGACTGAGGCAATTAAGTCCGATCATGGTTTATAGCCAATTTACCACTGTTACTGTGGTCCACTCTCGTGGGCTGTCTGTCTCAATGATATCGCATTAGCCATCCGGCTTGTGGATTCCTGTCACGTTATTGATGACATTAACTGGCCGCCAGACAGGAAATAAAATATCCATCCATCAACCTCATTGCTTAAGACAACGCAAAACACAGCGCATACACTATAGGTTTGTGATAGAACACTGAATAATTCAGTATCTCTACATCAGTGCTGTGGCTGGTTTTTTTTTTAACAAAAATGAGGTTAACTTGGGAAGGCGTTCCATCGTGTTTTCAATTTGCTAACAAAAACCCTCGAAATGGGGATTCCCACTGATCGAAATGGGCATGCCCACTGAATACCGGTTGAGCTTGATGTGAGCACTAGACTAGCTTCTCATTCGACCAGGTTTACCGTTATGTCTGACACGTCCACCATAAGGACGCTTGTGGCATACGACATAATGCTTTTAAAGCGAATGCGCTGCCAATATATGCTTATAGAAATATTCGATTTAAGAATCATCACTATTGCATTTAATGCTTGTGTAAAGTTTGTTCGATGTAGTCCGCTATATATAGAAATATTTCGAATCATTATTTGGTGTAAACTGCGATGTCATATATGTTTTTATAAATAGGATACACTGGCATGTCGAGTAAGCGCTAACGTTCTCTGAAAAACTGGTACTATTGTTCTTTTAAAATAAATGGGCATATCGGCCACGAACCTATAAATAAATACATGCGTACACACAACGTAATTACCAAGATGTGTAAGCCTATGAGGATAGACATTGAAATCATTGAATGGTTCACACAAACGTCCAAGCCGATGCCAAAATGATGTGGTTAAAAACATCAGGTAACCTATAATGATCGCTGCGTGAGGTGGTAATTTACCAGTGTCCCTGACGCTATCTCTGAACCTCTCGAGTGCATCTGATGTGTTCAGCACCAGATAAGTGTTTCAGTAATTGATTAAATTACCCAGCTATATGCGCCGCTAAATTGCTCGCCTGGTCAATGTATTAGCAATTGGCTGATACGCATTTACCGTAGAGCCGCTGCGTTTCTGTGTAAATAGACAGCTTTGAAAGAAGGTGTCTTCAACATTATCGTCGAACAGAGAATATACTGTTGCCTATGTTTTCAACCGATTGTATATCATCTACATACACAAAGTTTCGAAAAACTTCCCTTTAATATACCTATAGATGTTTTAACCCTGGTAGATGAGTGTAATGTTGTGACTTACATTTGTTCTGGTGTTAGATTGTATCTATTATGAAAAGGGATGATAAGATATGGTTTGAGTCTGTATGCTTTGTCGGCAAGTATGTGGCTGTTGTGAGGGCCAATGGATTGTGGATTGTTTGTCAAATGTTGTGCCTTCCCATCGTTCACTGACCTCTTCCACCCCATGTAAATATCAGTCCGATTACAGCGAAAATCGCGGCTATAAATTTCAGTAAGGTATTTCTCACGGTTACAATAGCATTCAGAATTGTGCAGGTGCCTAATTTCTAATATGTGTCCCACCGAGAGCCCCAATTACCCCTGGGAATCGCATAATTTAATTAAACCCCGTTATAATGTCTTGTGATAGATTGGCAACTGATATAATACTTAGAAAAACTTTGAAATTTGATTGTAAACTAGAATAATTGTCCTGTACACTAGATTCGCAAGGTGGTCTCGTCCCAGCTGCATCAATCATTGCGGCCGCTAATGGGCATCGATGTTATGCATGCCTCAATTAAAGTTTTTACCGTTTACAGCGCATCACTTTGTGTGAGGAGATCAGATATCATCACACAGCGGATTGTGGCATTGACAACGATGTGACCATCCAAACAACATAATCACTTCCTACCAAACCAAGCGAGAAAGCATCCCCTAAATTGTATGCTGCTTATAATATGCAGCTGTTAATTCCGAGACCAAGTCAACACCTTAGCTAGCGAACCATGTCGAATCCATCCTTCCACACCGTAGATGAAATTCGTCTCTTGGATCATTCAATTATATATATATTTTTTCGCTAATGGATATATAAAGACGATGCATACAGCAGTAAAAGTAGCAGAAATAAATGCAGGCTATTCCAGTGTTAATATCTGGGCGCATGAAGAGTACAGGGTCGTGTTCCAACATAATCGGGGTTTAAAGTCCCGTTAGTATTGGTATTCATTTTCATTTCGCGGGCTTGAAAGCAACAAGAATTAGGAGGACCGGTAGCAACAGTATTTGCAAAGAAAAAATGATGGTGAGGCTAGTGCTTTCGACGGAAAGACATCCAGAAGATCTGAAGTGTCCGCACTCTTCCTGCAGTAATGGGTGCTGTAAACCCAAACCGTGAAGTGGTGCAAAAGCACTTAAGGGATGCTCTGTCAAAATTACAATGTTCCAGAGTTATCAGTGGCGCGGAGACACTTACATAAAGAGCACGATATGCATTACATCACCCTACCAACTCAAGGTCAATGAAGATATTTATTTAAAAGCATACAAATCTCGTCTTTTAGATGATAGCAAATGTACGTGCTTCTGTTATGGTGAAATTCCTATTACTTAGCTACAATCAGAACATTACGGAACAATTAGTAAACCTCTCACTAAGCCTATTTGAGGTATGCCATGTCCGCATGTTTGCAGCTCGGGTTGATGCCAGACTCTGCTAGCAAACGGCAAGACTTATGTAGGTGTCATCCGGATTCATCTAGTTGTCATAATTAGAGGAAGAAAGTGCAGTACATGAACGCTATTAGAAGTCTGTCACAAATATATGTTGGACATGTGATAGGAACACGTACTTGCGTATTTCATATTTGTATATACACCGCTCTCCAAGACCAGATAACATGACGAATGCAATTGGTTTTGAACATACGTGGATGCGCTTTGATGGTCGGTGTAAAAAATGTCGAATATTCTCTGTTTAATGTAGGACACACGACTGTCCGAGATCATCTTACGTCCATCGTCACCATAATGACACATTGATCTACTTATTTTTGTCTGCGCTATTGTCATCATATTAGGCAGGGTTTATTCAATGCTGTGCTTTCTATTTCTTATTGTCGCTATTTAGGAGCTGATGCTTTTATTGAGTGAATCCAAGATGCTGCTTCGCTACCCAGAACATCGCTTAACCGCCGTAACGACTGCTACCTCACTACTATTGTTGACTTCGTGAATAATGCGTTATATCAAATATTATCTTGATTTGTAGCGCTGCGTTTGACATCCGACAAGCGCCACCTCTGGCGATGTATGCGCCAATTATATATATAAACCGAGTATCTGAAGGAATACAGCCGCTATCTACATGATGCAATGTGATATTGATATATCATTGTCTGTTTGGTAGTAAATTTATAATGTAACGTGCGCAGAAATGGATTTCTTGATTCATACGAGGCCGATCCCAGCAGAAAAGTTTAATAAGGAGATAGTGGGCGCTCATAATGCATTGTAACTGTGTAAATAGACTCACTGTTATCTTAATCCTGTAAATATGCACCATACGCATTAGCCATGTGCTCACTAGCCATTCGCTGCTTTCAAAACAGATAGTGAATCTTCTTCTTGACAAGCAAATTACGAAGTGAATGCGTGTTTCGTATGTCCGCATGATTGGTATCCAAGAGACCTAATATCGCCGTCCCGATTCAATTAAGTCAACCAAAGTGACGGCAAGAAATTATGCTGCTAGTTTGATCACCGAGTACGCAATCGAAACATCGACGGCATCTGTATCAATAGCAGCATCTTACCAATATCTGTCGTAGAAATATAAAATGTACCCGTAATTTAATAGTTTGGATGGTTACGTTAAGCAGCTACATAACAAGAACACATCCACCCGCTCGTCATCAGAAATTTACCCTACGTACGATTTCTCCAGACACTAGCTTAAATGTCGCTCGACTTTGGTAATCTTAATATTCAGTAAAAAATCTTTTACCTATCTAGGTTGTGGTCGATAACCACAAAGAACAGATAGGTAGTCAATAAAATTCTATTGACCATTCATCTTAATTTAAAGTTTTCTGGTATAATACAATCCATGAATCGAGGAATGCCATGAACACTTGATTGTCACTACTCGGCAGATACATATTTCTAAACGGTCTTGTAAACTCGGTATAACTGCTGCATCGATCAGCATCGGTTCTCTATAATGAACCCTATGATGGTAACACCAGATGCAGCGCTGCCCTGTTCAATAATGATGTCAATATGCGTTGCAATCGTTCTGTTTGTTGATCTTATTTACATCGCAATGGGATATTGTTAACAGCGTCACTCGTTTGTTATGTTTGCATGTTCCGTAGCTCGTCTACAGTCACACAGCACAATGATCAATCAATTTATTGCACGGATAAGGAACCACATTACCAGTGCAAGCGCCGATCTTTAATACAAACGTCTCCGATTTCCTAATTATGGGGGACCCCCATGTAAAGACTACAACAGTATCTGCAGTGGTGCGTTAAATAAACCGCACTGTATCGATTGGGCATAGTAGGTTTGTAGGTCTCGCGGTTATTCTGGAAGTAATGAATCATCTCACCATGGTCAACCTTTTGTTCTATTGTTGCGACAATCCCTATTTAATATGTCCCTAACACACCACTTATTTGCTGCGTCATGCTGGTAACACAGTACCAACGAAGTTGTATCTGCAGTGACTGTATTTTCGAGCAAATATAGCAGTCTACTTGGATATCAGGTATAAATCGCTCCCGTCAGGATCGAAAGAGTGATGCTTGGCTTGATTGCTTTGCGATGTTTAGTAACGATGTATATATATGTTTGTTCGAGTTCTTACTTACTATTTGAATAAACTGTTACCAACTGTAACCATCTTACGTGACCAACCTTTCTGTGAAGTCTCCCAACCAGCTTTTGGGTTTGTGCTCCTTGATGGCACTTAATGGTTGTCGTGCTGGTCACAAAACCAAATCCCCACAAATTAATTTCAGTGTTGTTAAAACAAACTCTGCAACACTATTTGTTGATTGGTAGAATACCAAATGAATAAGTATTTTTATATCAGTGTTGTTGCTAATTTGTTTTAACTTGCTTAAGAAGGTATATATTGGATGCCAACACAATACTGGACCATTGCATCAGCAGCTCTCATTAACCCTGACAAAGGATGCTTGTTTGAAGACATTATGTGTTAAGGTCTATTGCATTGTCACTAAGGTGAATTTCTGTGATGTAAATCAAATTCGGCTGCAAATTTGACAGCATATTAAGAATTTATGAGAATTCGGTAATGCATCAATGTTTTCGATACGACCGTTTTAGTGCTTAATGTACCGCTAAAACGTCCACAATATGTGGTTACATATGCATAATTCAAATCATATAGAATTGGATGCGAACTAACGCTATTGTTCCGTTGCAATGAATAAACATATCAGACATAAATCTATCAAAACACACATGCATACGCACAAAAACATACGCGCAAGTGTACGCCTATTAGTATAATTATTGAAAACCATAGATGGTTCGCGCAAAATTCTCTGCCGATGTCGGGATGATGCTGTAGCTCGAGGTGATCACTGCTTGAGGTGGTGTCCCGGCTGCATAGATCACTGCTAGAGCATTCTCCAGCTAGCGTTGCTACCGCCCACACAGCATTAAACCCTTGCTACCCAACCGAATGAGAAAAGGTCCTCTTCATTGTATGCTGGTGATTAAATGCAGCTGTAAAATCCGAGACACCATTGTTAGTGCGCCATGTCGAAGCCATCATGCCATTCCGTGGATGATATTTATCTATTAGCACAGACAATTATATAAATGGTTTTTTTTCGAAACTGGGATCTATCAAGACGATGCACACAGCAAAGTTACAGAAATGGCTTCAGGGAATTCCCAACATCCGGGCGCATAAAGAGTGCAGGGTCGTGTTGTAACATAATAGTGTTTTAATGCCCTAACATATTTTGTTTTGGAGCACGAAACCGTCCTTTGGTGTTCCCCAAAACAGTACAAACTCTACAAATAAACAAGGCAGACGTTAGGTCTAGAAACTTGCCATCTTTGAAGCAGCTGTCCCTAAATAACAGAATCAGTTATCTGCAAAGAGATCGATTGATTGATGATTTGAATACAGATAACCACTACCCGCGCGAAGTACGGTCTTATAAGTTGAATATATAAAAATAGTATGTAAAGTGTGTGTATTGTTATAAAACAAACAAGTTCAACTGTCAATTGCAAGTTAGTCCCACAAGAATTAGTATAAATGTGCATTTCGCGGACTTAAAACAACAGGAATCAGGAGGTTGATGTTTTCCAGATTGTTATTTCATAAAACAGATTGTGGCATCCATATTGCGTAAGGAACAATCCTCAATGATAAAGTGATATGCAGATTAACTATGGTTGCTGCAACATTATATGTTTAAGAACTAGCTCACATTAGCCATTAACGTGGCTTCTATGTTTGTGTTGATGGACAGACAGTAACTCAAGAGCAACTTACAGGAATATACAAGAGGGAACGTTGTAGTTAACAATGTACCGGCGGCTAATAAAGACTGGTATGTTACCTCTATCCATACCCAGTATTTGTCCGAAACGGGATTCATGTTTAAAGGCATTGGTGAAAATTTAAATTTAAAACCACTTGATCATCGCTCAAAAGCATACACAAAATAGCGATATATCGACAGAGGTTACTAGTGCGGAAGAATAATAAACTGTTTTGTCGTTTTAGTTTATTATAATGTAAAATGTACATGTGTAAATTAGCGTGCTAAATTATCCCACAATACGCTAAATTCATTGGCCATCAGTATTCAGCTTATAACACGGCTGGTGCTTTAGATATTTATTCCTCGTTAATATTTTATTACTAGATGCTGAGGTCAGTGCTTTCGAGAGACGTGCAGAAGATCTGACGTGTCAGTACTCTTCCTGTAATAATGGATGCTGTCAACTCAAGCCGGTTAGCGCATTGGAAGCGGTTCGGAAATGAGCAAGAGCACTTAAGGAGCGCTGTCTTTGCATTACAATTGTCCATATTTATCGGTGTCATGGGGCACTTTTACAAAAAGCACAGTATGAACTACATAACCCTATCCTAAGTACCCAACCCAAGGTCAATGAACCTTTATGGCCAATGTAAAATGACATAGCGGGATACGCGACTGACCGAGATCATCCGTCGCTCATTGTCACCATATTGACACAATGCTCTACTTATGTTTGTCTGCGCCGTTTTCATTATTATAAGCAGCGTTTATACAATGATGTGGTTTCTATTTCCTTTTATTACACTTTGATGTTATACCTTTAATCGAGTGAATCCAGGATGCTGCTTCCTAACCCGTTTAACCACCATAACAATTTCTACTTGTCTTATCCGTGAATAATACAAACATCATCGTGATTTGGAGTACTGAGTCACTACCTCTGTCGATTTATGTGCCAATTATAAACTTGGTATATGAAGACAAACCGCCGTTATCCACATGATGACTCATGGTATTGATATATTATTGCCTATTTGGTAGATTATTGATAATGTAACGCGCATCTACAATGATTCCATCATACATTCAAGGCCACTTTGCTATCATTGCAGATACGTTGAATACATTGAGTGGGTACTCATGATGCACTGTACCGGTGGAAATAAACACAGACGTATTTCAATACTGTTACACAATATTCATGTTGCCACTTAAATACTTCTGCTTCCGAAATAGATATTCATGATGTACAATGTGCCTCAATGTCATTCACTGTCACACAACGTAGTGCATAATTTCATCCGTAAATGACATTTGCACGTTGCTGTTCGGTAAGAAACGTACCTTCGTCTCAGTGGCTAATTCCGTCAGTCTACCTCCAATGGGGACATCAGATGGCGACTTGACACACGTGAATTTTTAAACTCTTTACCCTATTCTGCCACCGACTTATCCCATTCCTTCCTGAGATCGGTGTTATTATGGATAACTGCAAATATGGCTCCCCAAAGTCTAGTGGAGGTTATAACCACGTATAGCAATACAACTACAAAACTAAATGAATTGTATAGAGACTTATCTATCGCACTACAAGCTATTTCTAATGGACAGTCTCCTGTACAAGTACGTAGGTTATAAGAGAGGCCACTTTGACAAAGTAATTGCCACATCAGATGATGATGTAGGCAATAGATACATTTAATGAATGCAGATGTCCTTAGCCAATATTGCAATTACGAAATCCCGAGGGATTGTTTTCCCTGAGCAGTGCCTGTATGACATTTGTCTAGATTGAACCTGGCTAGTTGTACTTTCAGCTACTAATCATTTTGATAATGCCATATACTTACATAATGAAAGTAACCCTTACCCAAACCATGATCATGATTATTAATGTGCATCTCGACTCATGTTATGTATAATGGTTGCTGACGGGTGTTGCTTTTTATGTTATGTTTTGTAAAAACAAGCGAAGAACTCACCGAGCTCCGACGACACATACTATCTTTACATTATTTATTTTGATGCAGCAAATTACCCAACTGTGAAATTTGCAATGCAGCTACATTTAGAAAATAATGTACACTATAGCTGCACCAGCTTATACACACAAATAGTGCTGCAATAGATGGAACTTGGTGTACTCAGTAGCCTGAACGATCAATATGTTAGATATTTGGCCAATGAATCGAAATAGCTAGCTGCTTACGTTGGATTTATTTCAAACCGCTAAGCTTCAGTTAACAAGGAAATGTCTATTAAGTAGCCGCTATCGTGAGGCTTTCATCTGCTTTAATGGCCGACTTTAGCTAGAAATTGAGTTTCTGTTATTTGGTTAACCAGAAAACGTTTTGCATATTAATGTGTTTTTCATTATAAATCTTGTAGCTGTTCTGGAATAGGTACAACATAAAAGCTACGATTCCCCTTTTTTGTCATGCAAAAGATAATTAACTCCACGTGTGTCTGAAGACTGGGTTTTGGGGTTTTGCAGTAACCGTCGCGTCGTAAACCTTATTTCGCAGTAATGGTTCTATCTTCTGGTAACAGACGTAGCGTAATTTTGTTTTACAAGAGTGGACAGCAGCGAATTTCATATATGAGTACGCAGATTATTAAATTATCAATTATAACACTGCATCAAGCGAGGCCACGCAGTCGTTTATGCTGTTGATCAGATTGTTAATTGTCTAAATACATCAGTTTTTTTCCCTTCGCATATCTGTCTACAACGCAGATCGCTTTCTCCAGGTCGTGAGAAACGGATACGCTCATTGTCAGGTGATATATCGAACACATACATGGATAGTTGTGCATGTGGCTCATTTTGGGATGAACGCGATATTATGATATGCCGATTTCTTCCGGTTGTTAATTCACAGTAGCCTGATCACAAATGCTAACTGCATCTAATTATTGATCACCAAGACGGATGCAAATGTTATTTTAACGTAGCGAGTCCGCTATCAAGACATGATCGAACTATGAATGCCTACGTCATGTCGATCAAGTTAGTAATTGAACTCCCAATTATCTTGGTTATTACCGCCCTCGGGAAACAACTGAACGAGCTCAATCTCGGCACCGAGGTGATGTTGACTTAAATAATGGCTCGCTTCCATTCACCGCAAACCACATCTCGAAGACTACATTTGCCATGAAATTGTCCAAATAAGCTCCACGTTTTTTGTGAAGATATTACAGACACGTGCTGTCCATACAGACACTGCAATTACACCCAGCCGAACCGGCCTATTATGTTTCCATTGAAGGTTCGTAGAAACAGGCCCCGTTTGTGCGCAAAGTAACTACAAATTATCATGAAACAACGGGTAACAACGTCATATCCGTTACCTACTGAAGCGCATTTAAGAACTTTATCAAATCGCGCTTGATAAATCAGGACTTGCTGCAATACACTAGGTAGGTGATTATGTTATTGCTCACTCTAACAGTCATCTCCTATAAGCGCATCCATAATGCTCACGATGCCTTTACGTGGTTGTAGTTTGTATTAATCAAATATCAATTATATATTAAAGTAATATTTTACCCTACAACTATTAAAGAATATGATGAAAAATTGTATCCGCTATTTGATATCTCTCTTCAGGAACAAAAATCAATCTTTCATTTTAGTATTATTGCAAACATATGTAAAAATATTTACATGAATTTGCTAGTGGTGCCTGTATTTCAAAATAAGTACCGCCTCGGGCCGTTCTATTGATACAAAGTCACGGAGCATGCTATTTATGTTAACATGCCACACTGGGAACCTGATTAACTTGTATGCGGCACCAAAGAAGCCCCATCAACAACTCAAATGAATCGTAACCGCGCACAGCCCTGTATGTTCATCGCATGGTTTGACAAAATGAATTTGTTCTACAGAGAAAATTATATATTTGGGGGAATTTTTCGTTATAACACTATAATATTGCTAATCACTCTCAGGAAACATGATGATGGACATCCGCTTGGAAAATGCAGCACCCAGTAGCTCCCAGTAAAGTTAGTTGGAGCTGGGAGAGATATATTAAACATACATGTAGTCTAATACATCAATCACATCAGGGCTGCGCAAGTGGGAAGTTTAACGACTGTTGCACTTCGCAGTGGGCATATATGGCTGGCCAATAAATAGTGTTAGTTACAAGGCTACGAAAGTTATTTATTGTTAAGATATTAAAATATATTAAAGGATCGATTGCAGTATTTGTTGATCGAATGGAACACTAAAAGCCTTTATTTAACGCATGCACTAGATGAGTTGCGGTCATAGCAATCGGAATCGTACTTGGAATGAAGCAATGTAGACCAAATTCTAACAATATTGATATTGATTCCCTTTGACATGTATCAGTGATCAAAATATAATCCCAACCACAGAATCATATGATTTTCCTGCCTTGATAAACGTATGCTGAATCACCAACCGAACTTAGTTAACTATGGCAGCGATACTAAGCGTGCTAGTAGTATCTCAAAACAAAGAAGTCTCTCAAACGTTATTAACGTCTTGGGTCTAAGCGCAATCAATTGCAGGAGTAATCTCTTAGGCGGCGATAACTTCCACAACCCTCACAGCCAAAAAGTGTATGACGCGGCTTCCTCAGTTTAATCTGCAAGTAAATCATAATGGCACCAATGCATTTTCTGTTTGCAAACAACAATAATATGTGAAAAGTCTGATTAGCTATACTAAGCATACATGTATGTATCGCAGTTCGTCGATTCATCAACGCAATATGCTGACAGTTGCAGTTTTTACAAAGAATATTTGGCAAAAGCAGCGTAAAGGTTTCACTGATTTTTCAAAATAGAGCCTGGTGATACATAGTAGGTCTAGCCCCATATGAATAATAGTGGGACTTATTGGGCAGAGAGGTTTTCCAAACTTCACCCTTCCCCACATGTTTGGTGATGCAAACTTTTCAACGTTTAGCATTTGCGCCTGCACTTATCCGAAATTATTAATTGTCTTTCTGCACTTAATTAAAAACTTGGTTCCATTTCCATTTTAAGCCTTCTATAAGTTGGCCTTCTTAGCGCAACATTGATGCAAAATTTGAGCCTTGACAAATAATGTCTCTGTACTCAGATTGCATAAAAGATTATGTTAAAAAGAGGTCGTCATGATTACGTGTTATCAGCTCAAATTGACCTGATTGAAATGGGGAGCTCTTTTGTTATTTGACCCGGTTGTCTTTATGGAGGTCTAAACAAATAGCTTAGTAATAGATGGTACAACATGTCGATTACATCATTACAACTCTGCAACATCCATCAGCTGGTGTCGTGTGGTTTGGCCGCTATAGATTGTCACGCTGTTGGGGAGCAAGTGATGCATAAAACGAATCTCTTCCTGGAGATCAATTCGGCCTTATACAGGTTGCCATGGTCATTCCACTCAGTGCCCAATGAGTTACTGATTTGCATTTTCACCATAGCAAGGAAGTCATAACGGCATGAAGTATCGATGACGTCCACATTTGTGAAATTTTCCACAGGTTCTTAGCCTATTAGGGCCATGTAGAGTTGCAGTGGACCAGAGGTAAGCGTAGTTATCTGTGGCTAATGAACTGACGTTTTATATGGCAGTCAATCTTACTTGTTAGCCCTGATGTGTATATGCGGCGCAATGGTACAACTATTTTTTGGCACACCATTCGCAACACTATCTATTGTCACAACTCATGGAAATCATTCACAATGATGTCGTTTTCTGTCACCGTCCACTGTCCTACTGATTCTGAGAAAAGTATGGCTCCTTTTGAATTTTTTCTTTGAGGCTCTAAAAAATGTCGTCAGTAGTCTCGTGATGAGTTTAGATCTTTGCCTGACATTAGCTCGATAACATGTAGACGTTTGTTTACATGCCATGTGCCATTTAAGTTCTTTGAATAATTAACTGTTATGATTTATCAGCCCGTCGTCGGTGTTTTGTTCGTGGTTTACGTCCATGAATGAGAAGTTTGTTGTGTGAGAGCATAAATAACTAATGAGATGACCAGTTCTATAACGTTATATCATTGAAATTTGCTGGAACTTCTAGGAAATTATAATCGTGATCGAACAGAAAATAGAACATTAAAGATTTGAAGCTGCAATATTACAGCGAATGTTACGTGAAAGGATGACGGGATGCTTTTGTTGCGTTACTTCCAGGTAGCACATATTGGGTATGATGATAAACAAGGGCTCTTAATGAATTGGTGTTTTGACAATGTTGTTAATTATTGTTGAGCCATCAATCTGTTGAGCATTTAAATCATATGTGTGTTATTATTGTAACGATGCTACCTTGATGATCAAAAGCGCCCTCGTAAGGAATTAGCATGCATGAAACAATCCGCGGCACAGCGCAGAGCGTCTCCTCTGTTGTTCAAGCAATCAGGTTTTTGTGGCGGATCTAGGAGCAAAGGTCGGGGTGGAGCAACCGCAGACGATATAATCCTTCACAAAACAACTCAAAGCTTAATTTTCATCATCAGGAAAAATGCGTTATTGTGCGTGCAAGCTATTACTGAAGGAAAGGTTAATGACGTAATTTATTTGTGGTGCAAAAATGCTGCCGATGACAATAGAATAATTGTTACGTCTAGTTGATTAATAATGCAATCACGAAACTTGAAGGCATTCTTCATATCGAACATACGGCTGCATCTGCTTTGATCTAACATAAAAAGGAGATCCCTGTTCATGTCTGATTGCAAGCGTACAATGAACCCTTTATTTTCACCTGGTTGAAAGTTTACTGTGGTGTGTTATGACTACAGTCTGGGTGAGTAGCTGAAGTTTGTACAAGATGCGTTTTTCAACAGCAACTTAAGGTAAGTTCCGCATGATGTTGGATGGTTTCTCTGTGCTTGCCTTTTACAACAAGGCGGCGGCAGTATTTCATGTGAGATGCAGTTTTATTATAAGGTACGAATGAGTCCTATGCCGCAGCGAATTGCAATAATCAAGTCTTGATGATATAAATGCATGGACAAAGATTTCAGTTAAGAATAAGGGTGATGAATCACAACTGCATACCATCACGAGCATACAGTTCTAGCTAAGTTTGATGGAGAGTTGGAGTGCCGTGTCGAAAGAAACACATTAAAACAAACTGGACATACAATGTGCACAAAAACACAATCCGAGCCAACGGCTGTGCGAACTATTTTCTACACCCCGTTGCTTTAGATTATGTGTCTGCGAGAGTGCGTGCTTGTGTGCGAGTGTGTGTATGTGTGCGCGCTGTGTGTGCGTGAGGGGTGGATGGTTAAGAAATGTGAGTAAATGTGAGCTCCGTGTACAATAAAGTGTATTTATTGCAACAAAACAAATTTTTATGCACTCTTATTGAGTATGCCATCGCGCCTGTATAAGAGTGGAATTCAGTTACGATTTATGTTGTTGTATATTAAGTACAGGGTAGCGTTCAGCTCATGAACGGTATTCTGTGGATTTTATATTTGAGCAAATGGAAAGATAACCGCTCACTACATTGCATTTGTTCTAAGTTGTGTGTGTACATGAATGGAGCTTACCCTGAATTACGTTAGTGCTGTAGCTCGGAGATGGTGACAGCTCAAACAATTTAAGGCGAGATTTGTTCCCCAAGTTTTGTGTGTACGGCTCACCCTGAATTACGTTAGTGCTGCAGCTAAGAGATGTTGATGCTCCGTTGACATCTCTATCAATTTAAAGCGGGATTCCTTTTATTGTGATGTATCTGATATATTAACGCACTGCAATTGCTCAGGCAACTTTTGGCTGCATGCACGTCATGTTATAGTGTTAATGTCAAACACATATACGCCCTTAATAAATGTTTATGTGGATGACGGCTGATCCTATTACAATTATATACATTTAAGGCCACCTGGCGTCGCGCCAGAATGTTCTTTGCTGTAATTCTGGGTTAATTGATGCCCATGTATAGTTGCGATACAATGTAAACATGTCAGTGGTGAATCCTGTCCTACTTAATCCATGTCGGAGACCAGAAACTATTATATTAAAGCCAAATAAATGTCCCGCTTTGTGAATTTGCATAATTGCGCGATCACACACTCTGGACTAGTTATTGTAAATCTAAGGTGGGGCGTGGTCACAAACTCTGCCATCTACCATGCAGCATTTATTTGCAACCTCCGATTGAGTTTTGTCACTTTCCGTAATGCATTGAGTGCAACAATTATTTTCCTGACTAGTGATGTATTTTGAAACTCAGTATTCATGACCGACATAGCCAAACAACACGGGTGCGGCTCGTTACCCGCACTCGAAGCGGGTGTGTATTGCCAGTGGGTTCTGATGCGACGCTCAGTACTTGTCATGGTTCATTATAAATCGACGTTCTATTAGCTCATATTACAAGTTGTTTTTCTTCTGATAATGTTCTCGCTGTAATGTGTTCAAAAAAATCAATTTAATCTAAATGTTGATCAGATACGCAATCAAGCGACCAGTTGGTTTTCTGAATAATCATCAAAATAAAGTACTTGTAAAGAGCAGGATAAGCAAAAGAAAATGAATCCTACAGCTTTTGATGCTTAATCAAGCTTCTACAGGTCATATACATCCGCTGTAATTCAGTCAAGGCTTTATTGTGGCCGAATCGCATTGCCAACGATATTATCAAATACCTGGTAGATTTCCATCCTCTCTCTAGAAGCTAAAATACAAATTTGTGCATGCGATCATTCCAAACTGTGCAAATTATTTTGATTGAACAACAAAACGCATTCAGCAGGCCATCATGATTCTGTAAGGTATTGACATCGTGCATCTTATGGCGTTCATGTAAGTTGTCATGTACGTTTTGTCAGCTAACAAATACCCAGTATAAAACCCTACGACAGCGCTACTCACATCGGAATATACGTGCTGTCAATGCAAAAGTTTTGTGAGCCAAAAGCAAAACGGTACAACAACTCCGACACGTTATGCTTGCAATAAAGAACGCTTGAAGAGCTGCCGAGCTGAAAACAAATTCTTTATCTTTATTACCGAAAAGTCGGGAGGGGTCTCAATAACTTCGCATATTTCCCTTAATCTAACGTAAAAGGCTTCCCAATATCCGACCCAGCACGGTATCCGACGGTTATTACAGTGTGGCTTATTTTCCTTCCTGGCAATCGTTATTGATGGCTTGGTTTATCATATACCTTCCTAGCGATGACTTTTGAAGTCAGTATGACCGAATGATGCAACGGGGGCAGGGTGGCTTCAGCTACCAAATTAAATAGTTTTTATTTAACAAAGAATATATTGGTAGGTGAGAAGATACACTTTTGTATGCCTGTACATTAAGGACTTACACATAACACCATAAACGCACTCGATAAGGAACAACTCGTTGACCATGAGAAATTTGCTTCCGCTTATTGTTTACACTAAAGCTCTGATCGCAAATGTGACGAACTTAACATCATTTGATGAAACCATTTACACAAACAACGTCATGATGTTTTCCTGATCACATCTGGTAGCAATTTGTAGACATCCGGCTGATGGAAATCTGCCTTCAGCCTCACAAGATTGTGGGCCCGTGATTACGACATGATGAAACTTTTTATGAATGAATCAAACCAATCAATCTCGGCAAGCGACGATGTTGACCTTGACGAAAGGTAATCTTCCATGCACAGGGATTCGCATTATGGGGACTGCAGTAACATGTCCATCCATCTGCGTTATTGTGTATGTCATAAAATTAACCAAATGAGATCCACATATGTCTTTCCAAAATCAAAACACACCAACCCAATGATGTTATGTTGAAAATATGGAAGTCAATGTAGACGTTAGCAACAAGTTATTCAACAGATGTTGTGTATGTTTTTATTGTTCTCATTTATGGAGTTTAGGCAACCGGCGCATCGAATGTTTTGGCAGAATATGGCATGTCGGGAAGCTCTATTCACAAACGCGTTCAGTATAATCATACATCTTGACAGGTAAGCAACCAATGATTAAACTTTTAACGAAGTGCTCTATCAAGTATCTAAATAAATGCATAAAGAGTGATAACACTGTGCTGTTTTTTTAACATAGGTATAAGTACTTATGTATAACATTACTAACACAGCGCAGTGTTGCACTGACCTTAATTACCATCACGCCTTATGTCTTTGTACTGCAGCACTTATTTGTGTGGTATCTCACTTTGGTCCGAAAGTGAGATACCACACAAATAAGATTTGTGAGAGAAATGCAGCAGCTGAAATTCTAAGGATCTGCCTAATTTCTACTTGAAGTATATGTAGAACAGGACATTTCCTGCAAAAATATCCCTGAATATAGGTCAGAGACCGATTATGTGCAATGGATGGCATTTGGGTGCTTTTCATGTATCATCTTATAAAGACAGAGAAAGGCCGACCGCAGTTAAATAATAAAGAAGCAGGTGTATTGTGCATATTGGGATAAAGCCACCACCAATCTCTCACTGGATATGAATTACGAGAAGGCGGAGCATTGATGGGGTAATTGTGCAGTAGTTTCCGCCAAATCGCATATGAAAGCATTGGTCAGCCTCAATAATCAAAGGTATTTGGTCAAACTGACGGCGTCCTGGCTTCATCGGAGATGATTCTTTCTTTGTATCGAGAATAATGCTGCATTTCCAGGTATAATACCGGACCAAATACAACTTACGTGATCCTGGTTGCAATGGGTGGTCAATGTGTGGTCACAGAGAATAGATAGTTCATAAGGCTCAGTGGTTGGTTCTATTGTTAATCATTGAATAATCAACATTGTGTACAATCCCATCAATGATTTGTACTTGGTAATTTATTTCACAGACGGGTAATTATTTTCAGTGATCATGTATGAATAACAAGATTGTGAATCCATTTTACTATACTAAATCACTTTTCTCAAAATGGGGAAATGTTGCATTATTGCATTTTGTACGCAGCATGTTGTTACATAAACTATGCATCATGTGTTTTCATGCTTATGTTTTTGTGTATCTGCGACTCTTCTGCTCATATGTTGCGGTATTTATAACAATTAATGGTCCAGTGAAGATTGCACTCATGTTAAACACTTAGTTAATAATCAGGTTAAGTCGATTCCATCATATTGCGCCCAGTTGAAAAGCAATGTACAATATCACGGCTACATAATTATAATAATTTGATTAATATATAAGAACCCCATAGCCTGCTCATGCTCATGGCACAGTTATAAGCGCAATAAGACCGATACAGCGATACTGAGCCTTATGAACTATCTATTCTCTGTGACCACACATTGACCACCCATTGCAACCAGGATCACGTAAGTTGTATTTGGTCCGGTATTACAAACCAACCAATAGAAGAACGACTACATATCTAACGAGCCTTATTTTTGAACTGAAGGGATTGGGTGTAGGTGAAGAGAAAAGAATGCGAACGAGCCAGAGGATGGGCATATTCTGGTAACTGTGTAGTCATCAAAGATGCAACTGTATTTGACAGGCAGCAGTCACTTATGTCAGGTGCATAACGCCTAACGTACTGTACCATATCTTATTATTTGTTGCTCGGCCATTGCCAAGACAAACCATATGAGGGTCGAATCTCGCTTATACTACGCGTTGTACTGCGGTTAATCAAGAGACCAACATGACACAAAAACGAAACAAGAAACACATGTAATTGTGAAGGAGAGCACAGTCTATGTAGATAACGCGCATACCTGTTTCAGACCCTGATTATATAAAGACTAGAATGCAAAAGCTCGTCCATGCGCCATATAACTGTGTTCTACCTTCAGATTAACTGTGCACTAAATGTCTCTCAGTATAGAACATATAGTGATGCACCGAATCGATTTATATACCAACTAAATTGGTGCTTGAAATTAGCTTGATCCAATGTAGGTATCGAATTACATGCCGTTTGAGGGTGGTTGGTTCTATTGTTAATCATTGAATAATCAACATTGTGTACAATCCCATCAATGATTTGTACTTGGTAATTTATTTCACAGACGGGTAATTATTTTCAGTGATCATGTATGAATAACAAGATTGTGAATCCATTTTACTATACTAAATCACTTTTCTCAAAATTATTTAATGCTGTTCACCGTTTTGTTGAAGGAATGATCAAGCGCCTTTTTGACTATACATTCATGATCCGTCAATCATTGGCATGTGCAGAAATATTAACCTTCAAGGTTTGGACGTACAATATAACAGCAACTATCAGGTGATTACAATAGTTTGATGAAGACTATGTTTTATACTTGATGCCTGTGTTACTGACAGCGATGGAATCGAACACATTGTTTGACGGTGCTCCCACACAATAATTATTTTGTGACTGAGCTGAGATACCGAACACACCATGTTTTGCAATTGAACAATGCCATATCCGTAAAGTACTATGTGGCTGTGAATACCGAGTGGTTGTGGATTAGATTACCAAGCATTGCAGGTACAAAGTTAAGTTGATTACACACACCAGATAGTCATCAGTATTTATGGCGCCGTTTGGCAACAAAAACAAATCAAATGCGTTTCTAGATGACGGCATTAGTAAACTGTTTATTTCATGAAGCATCTATGGCACCCAAGGCAAACATTTGAGACAGTTTTGGTATTAAAAAGGCTGTTGAATGTTCTAACAAATAAATATGTTGTAGAATATAACCGATCGGGTAACTGCTTAATAACTATTGACACCTACGCACTAAGCGCGTTTTTGTTATCAGGCTCGTAAAATCGGCTAAAGATATTGCGTGTTATCAAAAACGGCGTCATGAATAATTGGTTTTCTCTTCAAATGCGTTGCAGTTTTCCAACCTGATAAATTTTCGTATGGCAATGCAGTGCTACGTCATTATTCCTGCATGATAGAAGCCCTTCCTGAATGAACAATACAAAGCTGTTGGTAAAATGATTCACTGCATTTAATGTCATATTATCCCTGCTCTATGTCGACTGTATTGTGGTAATACAACGCTAAATGTTATAACACAGACCACGAGCAAAACGTAGAAATACAGTACAATGTTTTCCGCCATCGTAATCATTATGGTATTACGGCCAAAAAAAACAATGAGATATGCCAAAGTCCTTCTCCGCTACTTTAAAGTTCAGGCAGTAGATGATATTAACTAAAAAAAAGGTCAGTCAGCTGAAGTTGTCATCAGCTCACTTGAATTCACACAAACATACATTGCGACTATTCTATTCACACAAAAAAACGTATCAAGTTTGTACCCAATTTTAAGTGATTATGGTCTGTTATTCTATCGCTGCATTGTTTTTATAATGTTTTATGTAATGCCAACTAAACCAACGACGATGCGTTTCATATGTGCATCGTTCACGGTCACAACCAACAAAGTGGGACAACTTGGTTTCGCTGCTAGACAATTATAGCATGCTACTCGTTAGCTGGTATTGATGTACCATCGACTTCACGAGAGGGTTAATAAATGAATCCAACGGTTATATAATTATAAGGATAAATAGTACGTCAACACAGCTTGATCAAAGCAACATAGTAGTACCTACAAACAAACATACATAAATGAAAACATACTCCGACAGACACCGTAAAGCAATGAGCATTGACACCACCAATCCGGTTTTTCTATCGACAGAGCAGACCGCTTAACGACAAGAGCACCAATCATTAACTCGACCTCTGTCGGCCAACACCAGCTGAACAATGGTTACTCCGTCACATAAACACACACACATTCACACACACACACACACACACACACAGATATTTCAATTTATATATTATATATTTTATATGTTTTATATATGTTTACATACATATACATATATATAGGCATATATATATATATACATATTGTATAATTATATGTCAATATATATATATATATATATATATATTAAATATATTTATATATATAATACATATACATATATATATATATATTTTAAAATATATAGATGTATATAATAAACGTACATACATATACATATATATGGAGGCATATATACATATATGTGTATATGTAAATGTATATATGTGTGTGCATGTGTGTATTTGTATATTTGTGACATAAATACAGTACATATGAATGTATCGACATATTGCGTGTGTAATATACGGCTCAGTGTACATCAATTCTGTAAGATGACCAGTTCTAAACGAATCACCTTAGCAATTAGTTTTTGATCGGCTGGGTGGAAATAATGTCTTATCCTTGCTGATGATACTAGCCAATTTGATTTTCACTGCATATGAGTTGGTCATGCATGGTATGTAATTAAATGCAGCGTGCTTAGAAAGAAGCTACCCAAGATGTTGGCAGAGCATGCCATAATTCATTGATCACTTTATTGTTTTTTTAAAACATTAATTAGGGTCAAATTCATTATCTAACTCACTCAACTTGCAGGATTAATTATTGAAATCCGCGGCTAAAGTATGTAGATGTCATATTTGAAAACAATAATGTCGTTATATTTCAAACATAGATTTCCGTCTGCTTAAGCAATTGAACAGTTTCATTGTACTCGCAAGACAATCTGTATTCAACCCGACGTATTTGTCTAAATCACAGATAAAACATAGTTGAGTTTTTACCAAGCAGCAGAGGAAATAATAATGGTAATCTGTACTGATGTATAATATGTGAAACACGAATATATGCTTACCGTGATAACCTCACGATATGCGATCATTTCAAGTTATAATGGCATAACATCTTCTAGTGACAATAATCTATGTTTTATTCAATCTATTACCAACTCTTTCAGATTGATGCCACAAGCTGTTGTAGGCTTATGTATGAAAGGTTGCCTCTGTGTTCAAACTGACGTGAATTTAATCGTTTAACTTTGTACATTTGCATTGCAGGATCTACATCTAATCTATCGATGTTTTCTGTGTGTTTTGTACCCACACCAATTGGGCATTGTGGAGAAAAGTGGAAACCTATCTTCAATATCCTTGTGGCTTCTGCAGCGTCAGCGATTTTGCAACACGGAACGACCAACTACCGACTCCCCGTTTTGTTGAGTGAATTGACTTCATTGGTCCACATATCCCGAAGTTGGTCACACTGCTGCATGGTATCATCCCAGGTATCAGGAATAACAGAACGGCACTCAACCTCTGACATTAACGTCGTTTGTTGCAGGATGTTAATATCATACTGCACTTTGGTGGTCCTTTTTTTGCAAGGTGCTGACAAATTAGTCTTATTTCGAATAACAGAATGCATCAAGTAGACTCCCTCTTTGGCTAAAATGATTTAAAACTGCCGGATATGTGATAAAAGTAGAACAGCAGTGTTGACATTGATTAACTCAAGTCCGCTCCTCAAAGGCACTCACTGTACAGAGTAGGTAACGTCAATGGTCGTTACTTCATAGCACATCTCTTAATGGTTGACTGTAGGGATGAAATTGTATAAAAGTCGGGTTTGTGTTTGCGACGAAGTATATTTTTCATTACGAAAGTACACACTCCGTATGGTGAAACCGATCATAAAAAATGTTATTACTTTTGAAATGTTGCTGACTAGATTGGGAATTCATTAATAAAAATTAGATTTCTACAAAATCGATGTGAAAATGCGGAAGAAATTACACTTGGGCTAAATGACGTCATCGGATATCCAGATCAGCCCCTGTGACATTTATACCATAGGTTCCCGAGCCTATGTGCTTACGTTCAGCCCATAATTAGGAAGATACACGCCTTTGCCTATACAATTCATGTATACTCGAGACCCACTCGTATTATTATTTGTTCTTCGGCAATGGATTCCAAGCGACTGTTGCAAGCTTAAACAAGCTGAGCCTTGGTACTTTGCATCATATAAACCCAACATAAGGATACTTAAGCGATCGTGTATCAAATTTGCCCGCGGCATAACGTGATTTCGTGTAATGTGGAGGCGATACTTCCACCACTTAGATTTAATCCAGGCTTGATTGTAAAACGAATATATTCTTACCACGAGTACCTCCTTATAATCCAACAGTTTAATTTCCGATGAAATAATGGGATAAAGTGCGATTAAGCAGAGCTTTCATATAATTTCTTCCCAACTCTCTTAGGTTGACCGTGCAAGTTGTTGTAAATAGATGTCAAATTAATCACTCAGGCTCATTGTTGACGAGAATCTGATATCTTAATGTTGTTATTGAAATTGTAGGATCCAGAACTAGGTTGGTGAATTGTTTTAGTCGATTTTCTAAGGTCATATAGCATATTCGCTTTCTTTTAATGGCAGAACAAACGGTACTGATACGTTACTAACTCACCCTGTTTGATCAATGTTCAGATCGGTGGATACATTGGCGTTGGCAATGAATGACAATGACAACCTTCTTTAGCTTTGATGCTTACAAGTCGACAATGAATAACTTTCTGTGGCAATTGCAGCTTTATGAATTACATCACTGCTAGTCCGCTTCTCCGATTGGAAGCTTTTCCTAAAGCAGATACAGACAGCGGGTATGAATGCGGCCGCATACATAACGCAGTCAAATCTCCGCTCCTCCTTTGACAACGATCAGAAGTATGATCATAAGTTCTATTGCACCTGTTATCACTTCAGTGTTTTCATTGTGACGTTAACTTTATGAATACTCTGCAATGCCATTCTAGTTGCACTGCTTAAAGGGTCCATGGGTGACTGTGTTGATCACCTTTAGTATTCGAGATGATGAACTAATGCCAAGGACAATACGCTCCCACCATGAATCAACAATTTTGCCCTTGAGCATATCCTTATACCCTTTTTGTGCATTGCCAAAAAACCGGATGTTATAATTGGCCTAGTTTGTTTTAGCGATCTATTTTCCAGGCACCATCAATCCGCGTGATTTCCCTCATTAGCTAATTCATTATACAGACTGGTGTTATTTTACTGGCGTAGAAAGCAACTCGCTTGTACCGGAAGTGTTAATCGCTTGGAATCATCTTGCGTCGCTCAAGGTCAGGCTAGTATATGGGCTGACTCAATCGGAGCATTGTTATGGGACTTATACCATGGAAATAAGTTTTAGATTGTGATCGACTGAAACATTTGGCTTTAACTGGTCGTTTATATATCGTTAAGTCACTATTTCATATGTTCCTCACTATATTTGATGTTTAACCCTACAAAATAAGCAAGCCCTGTATGTGATGATGTCTTGTCAGAATGTGATCAGCCCCGAATGAAAATGTACGGATCTACACCATCCAACGACAAACAGACAATAGTAGCCAACCGTCGGGTTTATCCCTATTTGAGGCTAGCAAGACGAGTTAACTCTAAGATGATATTTATTGCACCCTAGCTTACGTTAGATGAGAGTAATACCAATATATGGAAAATCATACTGACTTCATATCTTCAACATAAGCCTCGAGAGCAGTTCCCCACAGGTTTGCATCAATCGGCCTGGATGGTTTTGATGATTTAAGGGAAGCGCCACCGGATGACAGGCGAATATTATACTCATTTCATACTCACGAGGTAGCTAGTGTGAGTGAGCCCTCTTAGCGTTGCTACTGTGGCAGTTCGTCTTACTATCACATATACGTCTATCGCACAGAACCCGCATTTACTTTGCAGTCGCCATGTGAAGTAGGTAACCACCTCGGCATCTTCTATTGCCTCAGTGTCTACTCGTTATGCTTACTTAACTGCATATATAGGCCAAGGAACCACAGATTTCAAAACAAGTGTGATCAATATTGCCATGCACAAATACTGAAATATCTTTGACACATGTGTGTAGTGCTAGTCTGTGAATTAATTAATTCCCAATTTGGAAAGCTTGCTCACAGACAAATCAGATCCTGAATTAACATTAATTGCGAACTTGTTGGTGTCGGTGTAGTGCATTGTGATTATACTTCGCTGGCATATAACATTCCGGCGGAGTGATGCTCTTGCAGCCATATGGTGGGTGTGGGCTGGATGATCAAATTCAACACTACCGTATACAGTTCAGCTACATTTCATGGCTTATTCTCATGCTGATGTTTATTTCACAAATCAATCTCTTCCATAAGCACATATTTTGTTTGGTTGGCAGACACAAGAGATATCAATTAAACTGTGGTTTATATGTTGTGTGAGCATATATGTGTGTACATGTGTATGTGTGTGTTAGGAATTGCTTGTGATTGTGCGTGTACGTGCTTTGATACTACAGCGTTTAATCAATACTCCACGTTTGTACGCGTTGCGATATGCGAAAGATCTTTTCCGTTGGGGCTTGGCTCGTGACGGTAATTGCCTTGATGCATTATCGACTTGTCTACGTAACCTTCACAGGTAATCACGCGAGGGTCGTTTACAGTCAATGAATAATAGCTTGGCTCCCGCTGTGTCAACCGCTACATGTGAAGATGAAATTGCATCGTGCACAATCTAATGAAACCATGTCTTGTAATATAGGCTGCTTACTTGGCATATTGACGGATTACATTTATATATGCAATACTCTGACGAATATCTGTGTAGTACCAAAACGTTATTCCGATGACAAAATCTAATTATCATTTCCATCAGTAAGCAATCCTCGTCGATTGGCCGTGTTATGGATTGCTATGCGCTCTTGTTGCATTACTTAAAAGCCGCAAGGACCGAAGGAGGACTTTTGCAAGCAATTTGATTGTAAAGATGAATCGCCGCTAGGACGGATCATTGAACCTCCGCGTTGTTGTCCCAAATGTCACCTACACGAACGCCATTTACAGCTATAGTTATCCAAACAGTAGTGGATAGCGAAGACCAGTGTAATGTTACCATGATGCTTATTCTGTTACCAGATATGTGTAATATTACGGTACCTAAATCGTAAGTATCGTTAGGCAAACTGTGAGTTGATTTAAAAAAATGGTTTGACAACTGTGGGTACAATCAAACACGTGGAATGCTTCGTCCATAATTCATTCACCCCTTCATTAGCAGTTCTGCTTCATACATTGCGATATGATAGAGTTGCATATATATATTTTCGTTTGAAAAGGTAACGGAAGTGACGTCGGAAGCCGTTGTTGGTATAAGTTTCAGATACGACTCTGACCTGAAACGGTGCCATATTCAAGTGATCTTCCCTTGGCTGGTGAAAGCAGCGTGTAATTGGATTGTCAATGTGGGGAAGATGCGTCATTACGTTTTGAAAACAGCCATTAGGCTCGTTAGGCTAGGGTCATGACATACACGAGGCTACAGATTGAAAGAAATGTAAAATTGTTCCGCGTAATGTCTCTAGTGATAAAGGGAAGAGCAGAATTTAAGTTAGTTAAAATCATTCCCGAGGGCGCAAGTAACAGTATATAGTTATAACCATAGTTAGTGGAAGCTTGATTGCTCCCTGAAGACACAGGTCATTCATAGTTTTCTCATGTCTACATGGTGTACATGCTCGTTGCGCTTAAAGTAGATTTATATCTGCTGGAAGTTAGTTTAAACATGCTTTAGTGAAGTGAGAATAATCCTTATTTCAACACGGCGGATCAAACGAATTTAGCGGGAACTATTGCCCAAATCTACGCGTCCATTAAAATAACGGTGTTAACTTATCAAGGATAACATAAAGTCATCTTGTCACTATAAACATCATATTACAATGACTGTAATTACCTTTCACGCTGTCATCATATTGGTGTTATATATCCCAAACCCATCATCAGCGGGAGCTAATGACCTCGTATTATGAATATTGAATCTGCTATCCTGTTAGTCATTCGTAATCTTTCAATTCAATGTATCTTAGACAAGACCAATGCCATGAACGTCGTTAGATGTACGACGTCAGTGACATTCTGAAGCTAGTTATTGTTAGCGGAACAACGGGCATGACCACTGCCGTGAACTTCGTTAGATGTAAGACGTCAATGACATTCTGAGCCTGATTATTGAATATCATCGTTAACTTCACACTCTACAATACATTCATGGTTCAGTGTAAACTTCAATCGTGTACAGAGCCCAAATAGGAATCAATACAATGCATAAAACGGTTGTGACAATCATTTCTTACAGCTTGATCAAAAATTAAATTTCAGGAATACCGTTCATGCTTACAATATACCATGTCAATCATTATTAATTCCACCCGTATAGACGCTCATTGGCACATCCACCGGCCAACCATTTGCTTGGATCGTGCTATCCATTTTACTAGTGAATCATATGTGCAAAACAAAATACGCACATTTTTTTATTTGATCTAATTTGCACACAATATGTGCTTATTTGTTACTGCATGTCGGTGGCTTGAACAAATACCTGATAATATGAACGCTATGCGTCATTTCCGAAGTTACAATCCAAATTGATCATGTGTCAATTGTTTATAAGACACCTGTATGTGCTGCTAATGCCCCATGATATAATGGATGATAACATTGGCAACAGCTGATGAAGTGGGAATACCATTCACCTCCTCGATCAGTTTATATCATGGCAGAGTGTTTATTGCTTAATGTAACATAGGTAAATAAGATGAGGTCTTTGTGATCCCCGCTAGTTACAGTGTGGCAGACCTCAAATAAACTGTGGTCATAGCACACCGCGATAAGGTTACAATAGGGTATTAAAAATCCCTGGTGTCGAAATACTTTCTCATTATCAACGAAATGAACGAGTTTGCAATAATTACCAACTAAATCCTTATTCATCTCTTCAACCGTCAATGCATTTCGTAAAAACCTAATCCGTTTAAAACATTGCCTGTAAGGTAATGAACTTGCGTAATTGGTCAGTAGGGCATAATAAAGAGGCCGGGTACAAAAAACGTTATGCTAATATCAAAGGAGTTGCTAATGGAACGGAAAACCGGATGTTCATATATGGAAAGTTATTTTAACATCCTGATGAATGTGGATGCTGAACGTTCTGACAAACTTTTGAATGTTGCATTAGTCAGCATTGTGATGTCGAAACAATAAAGCCACGCAGTATCATTATGTTTTTTCGGTCTACTAAAAAGCAACATACTCCGACGGGCAACACTATGACCGTTGCAAAAAGGATATATCAATAACTGTTGTATCCAAAAATAGCTTGAAAGCCTCCTTAGAAGATTTCTGTGTGCGGGTGTGCAAAAATAGACTTATATTTAATATAAATGCAAGGTATAGAGCGAATGTAACATAATCCTAGTGGCCATAGAAAACCCACAGCTGAACACGCTAGTTCATGAGAAGCTGTTCTCATAGATTGATGCAATAGACTTTACGGTTTCAATGGTGCTGTCACTTTACTAAAGTTAGGAGGATTTAACAGGTTCGAGCGGACAGTTTCGCTTCGGATTTACGCTATTAGGGCCCACCATAATAATATCGTGCTTCTACTTTAAAAACCTTCGCATTCCGCGGCTCAGCAATAAATCTTTGTAGTTTGTAGGGCAGCACAATAAAATGATCAATTAATACATAAATGGTTGGCCACTTTTAGGCCGATACCATTAATAATTCCATTATAATGCCTTTTCGTGATAACAACTCTGTGAGATAAGTATCCTGTTTTAATTATTCGGACGATGGCCTGAATCTTGATGTATCATCATCAAATCGCATTTTGAACGATACATGCAGCAGTAATACAATATTCAAATTGAGTATCGGCCATTATTGTGTTTGCTGGTTGTAATTTGTGTACCAACAGACATCATTGTCGTACTACAAAGCACAAGATCCGACAAGTAGCTCCCTGCTAGTAATATCAGACATTCACCATAATCGCCTGCCATGCATACCGTATTTAAATCAATAGCATATGCGCCCATAATACGATTGTCACGATCCCATTCGTATCAGTTATGCAAATAAATAGTGCGCAGTTGCATGACGGATAAATCAATAAAAACAGCGAATACCCATTTGTGTACCAGATTGGTTGCAAGCAACACGTCCACGTCGATTGCACATATTGATCATCGGCCTTAGTTGTTTTTACGTATATATGTTGAATCTGATCTCAACACATCATATTCACCTACAGCTTTCGTTTACGTTTCTGTTTATAGGTATAACCTATCACACGCAATGCCAATAAGGCATACTTAATGATCCCTGATCAATAATGTGTAGACATCGACGTTAATGACATGACTGAAATTCGATTGCGGTATTGGACGCACTTAGCGATTAGGACAAAACGAGGCTTACTTTATGTGGGGGGAAATCGAGTGCATTCACTGAAGTCTATTAAAATCAGACCAGCATATTTATATGTAGCCACGATGCTGAAAAAAATAAAAATATGTCGTATGAGAAGCTGGATAGTGAAATTAGGTGGATGAAGCATCGTGTCTCTCTGTTTTATGAAGGTCATGTGACAACGTAATATAAAAGAAAACTCTCATAGCATCAAATTGCCCACGTCACGGAAGAGATTGTTCTTCTATAAATACCGCATAATATATGCAAGTTCTTGTTGATGAAATAGTGTAAAATGCCAAAGGTTATGTGCGTAAATGATTGAGGGCTGCACATGGTGGATAAATGTCATCGATGATAAACTTCATCCCAAGATATCCCTACTTTCAGCGGTTAATCTTATCGATGCATGCTTAAGCATGCATAGACTTCTGTCTGCATTGTATTCGCTTTTGTCTCGTATTGGCAAAGGCAATGTCCGTTGCTACTGCCTACAATCTCTAGCTGTAGACGATGGCTACGGTAGGTGTTACTTGAGGCCACACGTCTCACAATCACCGGGTATGACATAGAATACAAGTACATTTAGTCACTCATTGGTGATCCACACAAGGGTAGCAAAACAACAGCATAACCGGTAAGCATTAGACAATGATGCGAGCGTATTTGAACGAATCCATCATCGCTATACATTCAGCAGCGTTTTCACTACGCAATATAACGATTGACAACTTGTCTAATTGCATAGATAAAAGAGACATCCGCAAAGCAAAGCCTGTAACACCATTCAGTGGCTCCATCGATTGGCAAGTCATAGATGTGGTTACGTTTCTGATCACATAATCAACACTGATATTGTCATGTCGCGCAAGCTGATGTGAAGGTGATGTAAACAGTATGCTTTACCAATGCATGCATAAATGACATACGTAATTATATAGAGCCCTAATTGCAGCATTCCTTTAAGAGAAAACTCTCAGTCACTAGAAACAAAGTTCGCTATTGGGGATTTATGTGTGATTATTATGAACTCTACCATTTGTACTGCATTATTTTCAAAATGTCAGATTGTGTCATCGAATCACAAGAAACACCAAGCAGCGTAACATAACTTAAGGAGTACGAAAATATATTTTAGCATGTCTAGTAACTAAACAACACAATCAAGAGAGTGTGGTCAGATATATGAGCATCCATATTTATCAGTCTAGACGTGTATAGGCATTGTGCTTTCCTGTTATCTGGTTTCTTTCATCAAACGTGGCACTTCCCATCCGTTCTGGGCTGCTGCGATTCCACAATGTTGTAATGGGTCATAATCCGAACCAAGATTTATAGAAACAATCATCGTCTATCAGGTTAGATGATGGCAACTGGAATTGAAGCATTACAGTTATATAAGGTCCCATATGCAGGCACTACACATGTCATATTGTCAGCGAGTGAAACATTACTATTTACTATTCACCATAGTTAGAAAATGTTGCGCAATGGTAACATATATTATTAATTACCACACTACTGATGCTCATGGCCTAAGTTCTTACATCCTACATCTTTTTGGGATATTTGTTGCCTACACTGATGTATGCAGCAATATCCCTAAAGCATAAGCAAAGCAAATGCGTTTATGAATCGATTTCGTTCTATTTAAATGCTATATTTAGCTTGCGACAACATGGCGGCAGTATAAGTGTACCAAGCTGAGGCATAACATAATTCGGACTTCTCGTCACGTCTTCCGGGAACTCAAATGAGGCCATCGATTGTGGCGTTCTTAAGTCACCAGTGACGTGGAAATTCATTTATGTTGTTGGCTTGCAAAATAATAGAGTTAGCAAAAGAGTGTCCTTTCGATGTCTTTGTTACAAATACAACACTTAATGACAACAGCCCCTTCCATCACTATATCCGTTACATCACATCTAATGAACCCCCTCAGCTAAAATAGCCACGGTTTTTCCCCCGCACAAATTGTCATATATTACAAGGCGGTTGGCTATGTAGACTTCGCACTTGCTTCCTAGGATATCAGCATCCATTGCGGTGTGGCGGGCGCTCCAGAAGGTATGATCAATGACTGACCCCTCCATTGTTCATCCGGTCTATAGGACAAGCGGGTGATGAGTTCCATGTTCTTTTTCAAACACTAGATCTTCTTCATCGGTATCTGAAGCCAATCCCATACTTCGGCGAAAAGGTGCGAGTTTGTCTATATAGTTAGGAGTCGTACCTGTTGGTCCTAATTGGCAAGCTCTCTCTCGTGTTACTGCAAAGTTAACAGGTCGGCGCTATACAACCAGATATACCTCTTCCTGACTCCCACACATTATAAATCAACGACTATCTACCACTATCTTACGTTCAACAATGCGGTAATATTGGTGGATGAGGTTGATTGCTAAGCTTGGACAGCTCCAAGAGTGGTAATTATGCCCAAGAACGGCTTACGCTGCTAGAGTTTAGTATGATACACGCGGCGTTGTTTATTTTCGTTGCCAGAGTTGAGCCAAGACACTGACTCAGTGATCCGTGCTTAGGAGTAGATTAAGAGTAGATTATATGGTTCTCGGGGTATTACATCACTTGGTTTGCTACTGATGGCAAATCCCCTGGGATTATTTGTGCTTTCAATAATGACAAACCTCATTGTTAATTGTTTTCTTGTTAGTCCATTAATTAATAGCTTTAGTTCAGGTCGAGCCGACTTAGCCAATTCATCCGTACAAGGACCATGCCAAAGCTAAGTGGCTCCTCAGATCCATCTTCCCATATTAAGTCTCAATGGAGGGGAAATGGAGACGATATGTTTTGCACCTATACTTTGCGAACAATGCCTATAGTAAGGCCTGGCCAGTAAGCCATCATGTTAGACGAATTACAATAGAACAACAATGCCATAATTCATCTTAATACTTCGTTGTATAAATTACCACTGTCGTTCTATACTACCCAAGTACCTCTTAGTGCAAACGTCGAGACGTATGTAAGGCTTTGAGAAGTTACTCTGAAAGTTGCATCGTTAGGTCGTTCAATGCATCATACTTTTAAAGCCTTCCTTAAGATGTTGTGTGGATCGGGCCCCTTTGTTATCGTCATTGATGCGTTTAGGAATAGCCTTATCTACCTAGATAGCCAGCACGTCAATTGTAATCCTCTGGGTGAATTCATTAAGATTGGTAGTTAAACATCACCTAATACACCTAAACTTAATCATACGCCAATTTCAATTATTGTTGCTACTGCTGACCTTGATCGCCGTTTTATTGTTTATGAATTAACAATGGCAATAATGTTAACAATAAGCATACGAACAAAATGATACAGATGACCACTTGTTCAGTCGACTATGATTGAAAGCACGTGCCGCCTGCATCATACGATTAATCTCTATATATTTGACAACCTAAAGACCTAGTCTGCGAATGTTTAGGACAATATCTTGTGAGGGGATGCCTATTACCCGGCAATGATTTGTATATGTGTACGCATGTATGCATGAACTTGAAGACTCAACAGGATGTCATGCTAACAGGCAAATATTTACCACTGTGCCTTGGTAGTTTCCGGTGGAAGTGACTAGGCCCATAAACAAGCATGGACAGACAGGAAATTCTCTTTGCCAGCAGCTATCCGATGGTGTCAGATTCAAAAGAACACACCAATTTATTTACATAGATTTGGCTTTTAAACTGAACTATTGCCACAAATATATATATATATATATATATTTATATATATATATATATATTTATATATATATATATATATATATATGTAGATATATATATATATATATATATATATATATATATATATATATATATATATATATGTATTTGTGTGTGTGTGTGTACGTGTGTGTTTGTGTGTGTGTGGAGGGAGAAAGGGGGGGGGGTGTATTCGTGATCCATTGGGCCAACTCGCTGACGTTTAATGGGTACCGTATTAATACCACTGGAAAGTAAGAGCAACCTGTTGGGTAGGATGCACCTTGCCTTAAGTCGTCCAGCTTGCATTGAAAGAGTTATCTATTTTCCATACACTCAGCGTGTACAGCAGGTAGCACTGTAAAGTTCAATACACTGGCAGCATCAATAGTGAATAACTCGAGGTGTGCCGTAATCTATTGTTGGTCAGGGTATTATGCCTATTATCAAGCAGTACTACAAGCAATCACGCCGTATTGAGCCATTTCAGAGGCAGATTTCCCATCAACCAGGAGGACACATAACCCGATTATGACATGACTTATCAGACAAAACAGGGATATTCATGAAAATGTTTTCATGCTGACATTAGCATGGTCAAAATTAGCAGCTAGCTTGGGCTGGAAGTATTTGGTGTACTTAATATATGACAAATGACAATATGCATATCATGGAAGTGTTCCAGGGTCAGGCACTGCCATGCTCTAAACGAATGAAGGTGCCGTTACCAAGTGATAATAACTGTGACTCAGCCGCATGTGACGATCTTAGGTATTGCCAACGTATGTTATGCATGTTACAATGAGTCTTCCTTATGGAATAATGCTACTGATATTAGGATTTGCAAAAGTAGGGCAAGGTGATAAAAGCTCGGTGTTTGATCCTCCTATATAAAGGCCTGCTTAGAAGACTTATTACAATGAGACTTCCTGATGCAATAATGCTACTTTTGGTTTTAGTTTTTGCAAAGTATAGCAAAGTAATAAAAGCTCGGTGTTTGATCCTCCTAAATATAGGCCTGCTTAGAAGACTTGCTGTTATGCAGTTTTTTCCTGGTCGGAATAGTATATTGAAGAACCTGTGACCTAAGCCATAGGCTTGGATATAACCCTAAGAGCCCGGCCGTCTATTTTTGTCATTCCGCTCGTTTAATGTAGCCGAAGTGTCTATAGACACGCCACCATTGAGCGATCAATATAGAATATTGTCGTGACCCGTTGTGTTTCGGGTTTACCTAGAATAAACTCACAGTGGACAATGATTATTCAAGTCACGCAATTGTACGATGCATGCTCCGCTTGGGTGCACCCAAACATCAATAAGTGAAAATAAGTCAATCGACATCATGCGGAGAATATCATGCGACAAAGACATATAGATAAATGCACCACTAGCATTTGAAATGTATTCAACATGCGCATACACCCATAGAAATATCATGTCAGCTATTTTTCTTATTGCGGTGCGTGTACCTCGTACAGAGCAAGCAACGGCGAAGTATTGGCTGCTCCCCCACTTAGCCCTGCCCCCTTTCTGCCATAGCTGTAATGTTGCTTGTAATCGGGAATTTGGGAAACATCTAGTACTAACGTTCACTTAGAATAAAATATAGGACACTATTCTAAAACTAGAAATCATTACAACGCGTCGGACTTGATGCTAGATCTAATCACTTCGGTTAACAGTTGACCTCCAAATAGTGATAAAGCTGGTCATGTTGACAGATGATTAATACATGAAATGTTACCCTTAAGCATAAGTCTGAACGCTCGTGGAGCTCGCGTCACTCCTGCTATCTGTTATATTAGCTGAGAGATTCAGTCCCTTCGGACTGCATCGTTTTAGACTAATTGCAGGTCATGTCTATTAACGTTAAGGTGTGGTTGGTAAGTACCTGCAATATAAAGGACACACAATTGCATTTTAGATAAAGGAAAGCATAAGAAACAGCTGTGTTGTCAGCCTTCATTAGTAAAGCTGTTAATCAGACACAAATGTACAAACATGCGTGTGTTAGATACCTCGTGATTGAATCAAAACAAAGGAGTAACCTTGCTTCCACGTAATCCACCGTTTAATTTTGCGTAAGCGAACGTCACAGTAACTGAGTAGACTTATTACCGATTACTTATTTGCTGTGGGCATCTCGCAAGATACTTACCTTGACATGCAAGATCATTGCTATGACCAAATGGTATGTGTATTATCATGGAATCAGCAGCCAAATCAATTTAGCATGCGACCATGTCTGACCCCGTCACAATTACAAAACGTGCATGTAGGCAGACATCGCCGCTTTTTCTTGCCAATAATGTCTCCTGGGAAACGCTAAACGACGAATGCAGCTTTATGTCCTTAGGTCTTGCTACTGATAAAAAGCGGATGCACTGTACTTTTCTTAATTAGCCGACAATGTTGAGAATGGGTTTTGTACAATTTAGAGACGTGCAATGCTTGTTCACAATAGAAGCGATGGCTTTGCAAAGGATGCACAGCCTCGGTAGAATTGTCTCCCGAGCTCATTCTTCTAGAATTGATATAATATGAGTTATCAAGGCCCTGCTTGATTATAAGATATAATAATTCTAAAAAGAGTTTTTTTACTTTGATGCGCACATTGCGCTCATATTGTTAAGGTTTAGCAAAAAAATCATCACAGTTATGACGTGTTGAGCAAAACAGTGTTGGGGAAAATGGCAATCTATTTCTTCGTTATAAACAGTATTGCAAAGTGCATGTGAGCGTCGCCCAAGCTTTCTGCTCACGTAAATAATTTAATATGTTTGTGATATGTGATATTGGTCATTTATTTTGCACTTCGTCTCTATTAGTGCATTCCTTTCTAATTTAATCGCCCATATTGTATCTCTCTTGAATCGTGATTCACACGTGCAAAGCTTAAATCTAATGAGCAAGGAGTCATCAGCTTTGACTATAATACAATGGCGCAGGTTTACAGCTTAAGCATGCATGACATTATATGTTTTATGTTTTAAATGCACTTTAGATTGAATGGATACTATTGAGTGTATGGCTATTTCATTCAACGCTATGACCATGGCTTGTCTGCACACGAACAATGTTTAATTAAGCTTATACGGTCTGGTTGCATGTTCGCCACCATTTCTTTATTGTGCGGCATCGATGAACGCTACATTATGTGTACATTTTTAGCATTTCATATTACCAGACGTGCTGTTGTAGGTACTTTACCACCCCCATATTTATCACATACACATTCATCGCAAAACTTGTTTGGGTGCGAGTGACATAGAGGTATGCTTTTACATAAAGTACTTTTGTAATATCAGTCAATCAATGAGGAGGAACGAATGATTGTAGTTTTATATTATATGCCCACTGGGTGCCATCGCAATTTGCTGTGATAACCGCAATTTCAAGTGTTAACATAAAAGCGGTATCTTACAAAAATGTATCGACCCAGTCGAAAGTGTACTTCTGACATCTTAATGCACACAGGCTGCGCCAAAGCAAAAAACAAGTAGCAGATTCTTTTTTTTTTCTTTATGCTTGTCCAAACAATGTATTTTCTTCTACATAAATGCTTTCATAAATCAATCGCCACAAATGTTGACATTAAGTTTTCGTAATTCGATTTTATAAAGGCCTAATGTTGTTGACCTAAACAAAACATTTCTTATTCGATTTTCTCACTCACCATTGCACGACAAAGTTAATTATTACTTATTATCGAGATAATTCGTCCACATCGGGTCATATTTAGAATACTGTGCAATATGGATTCCGTTTCCTGTCAGGCCATGAAACATTAAGCTGCAGACTCAATCACAGAACAAAACTCAAATGAACCTTTCATTGCCCAAGGGGCAAGTAACTACCCAACTTTCCGGAACGCAAGTCCGCATCAAACTCACTTGAAATTGATTCCATTAACTCAGCAGCCGCCCATACAGATATAAGGCGGAAAAACAGGCGCCAGGATATACCATCATTGTCGCCTCGTATCAATGATTAATATTTTTCAATAAGCAGTCCACACAGTAGACTCAACGTTACACTGTGCCAACGGGTGAATTTGCTTGGTTGACATCTGTATATTTATCTATGACTAAGATAATCTTTTCAACACAAACATTTAACATGTTATTCAATTGATTAATGATATGATGGCATGTTATGAATCAATGCGAAGCAGGTAATAGAAAGGCTTTTCTGATGTGATCGACCCATGCGGCATGCATGTCACTGGTGGTTTAAAATGTTGAATGTCTGCAGCAAGAAAGCGTTTCTCCGAACATGGTGCATATGGAACATCTCCATTGTAAATTAGCCAGTATGTTGTAGACAACCATTGGTCAAATAGTACTGTAAAGGTATAATGTATGCATATTGTGAACTAATCAAATTTATCACGCGCTCTATTACTTGCTCAATGATGGCACTCAAGTGAGATAAATAAGGTACACATAATCCGGTCGCGTAGATGTTGCCACCCAGAGACTTTCCATATGACGACACGCATCTCATTGCTCTCTCTGAGCTTGATTTACGAGCTCAATCAATCAGGTAAAATTAACAACTGATGATCGTAATCATCATAAAAGGTAATGCAGGTCATGAACAGATACAGCCATCGGAGATTGTAACAACATTACCTCACCTTTATTGCATCTTGCTTCGTCGTCGAAGAACAGAGAAGGAATATGTTTTTGGACATGCATCCTGTAGTTTGATTTTCTTCGCGCCGTCTATTCTTTAGCAAAAAAATCATCACAGTTATGACGTGTTGAGCAAAACAGTGTTGGGGAAAATGGCAATCTATTTCTTCGTTATAAACAGTATTGCAAAGTGCATGTGAGCGTCGCCCAAGCTTTCTGCTCACGTAAATAATTTAATATGTTTGTGATATGTGATATTGGTCATTTATTTTGCACTTCGTCTCTATTAGTGCATTCCTTTCTAATTTAATCGCCCATATTGTATCTCTCTTGAATCGTGATTCACACGTGCAAAGCTTAAATCTAATGAGCAAGGAGTCATCAGCTTTGACTATAATACAATGGCGCAGGTTTACAGCTTAAGCATGCATGACATTATATGTTTTATGTTTTAAATGCACTTAGATTGAATGGATACTATTGAGTGTATGGCTATTTCATTCAACGCTATGACCATGGCTTGTCTGCACACGAACAATGTTTAATTAAGCTTATACGGTCTGGTTGCATGTTCGCCACCATTTCTTTATTGTGCGGCATCGATGAACGCTACATTATGTGTACATTTTTAGCATTTCATATTACCAGACGTGCTGTTGTAGGTACTTTACCACCCCCATATTTATCACATACACATTCATCGCAAAACTTGTTTGGGTGCGAGTGACATAGAGGTATGCTTTTACATAAAGTACTTTTGTAATATCAGTCAATCAATGAGGAGGAACGAATGATTGTAGTTTTATATTATATGCCCACTGGGTGCCATCGCAATTTGCTGTGATAACCGCAATTTCAAGTGTTAACATAAAAGCGGTATCTTACAAAAATGTATCGACCCAGTCGAAAGTGTACTTCTGACATCTTAATGCACACAGGCTGCGCCAAAGCAAAAAACAAGTAGCAGATTCTTTTTTTTCTTTATGCTTGTCCAAACAATGTATTTTCTTCTACATAAATGCTTTCATAAATCAATCGCCACAAATGTTGACATTAAGTTTTCGTAATTCGATTTTATAAAGGACTAATGTTGTTGACCTAAACAAAACATTTCTTATTCGATTTTCTCACTCACCATTGCACGACAAAGTTAATTATTACTTATTATCGAGATAATTCGTCCACATCGGGTCATATTTAGAATACTGTGCAATATGGATTCCGTTTCCTGTCAGGCCATGAAACATTAAGCTGCAGACTCAATCACAGAACAAAACTCAAATGAACCTTTCATTGCCCAAGGGGCAAGTAACTACCCAACTTTCCGGAACGCAAGTCCGCATCAAACTCACTTGAAATTGATTCCATTAACTCAGCAGCCGCCCATACAGATATAAGGCGGAAAAACAGGCGCCAGGATATACCATCATTGTCGCCTCGTATCAATGATTAATATTTTTCAATAAGCAGTCCACACAGTAGACTCAACGTTACACTGTGCCAACGGGTGAATTTGCTTGGTTGACATCTGTATATTTATCTATGACTAAGATAATCTTTTCAACACAAACATTTAACATGTTATTCAATTGATTAATGATATGATGGCATGTTATGAATCAATGCGAAGCAGGTAATAGAAAGGCTTTTCTGATGTGATCGACCCATGCGGCATGCATGTCACTGGTGGTTTAAAATGTTGAATGTCTGCAGCAAGAAAGCGTTTCTCCGAACATGGTGCATATGGAACATCTCCATTGTAAATTAGCCAGTATGTTGTAGACAACCATTGGTCAAATAGTACTGTAAAGGTATAATGTATGCATATTGTGAACTAATCAAATTTATCACGCGCTCTATTACTTGCTCAATGATGGCACTCAAGTGAGATAAATAAGGTACACATAATCCGGTCGCGTAGATGTTGCCACCCAGAGACTTTCCATATGACGACACGCATCTCATTGCTCTCTCTGAGCTTGATTTACGAGCTCAATCAATCAGGTAAAATTAACAACTGATGATCGTAATCATCATAAAAGGTAATGCAGGTCATGAACAGATACAGCCATCGGAGATTGTAACAACATTACCTCACCTTTATTGCATCTTGCTTCGTCGTCGAAGAACAGAGAAGGAATATGTTTTTGGACATGCATCCTGTAGTTTGATTTTCTTCGCGCCGTCTATTCGTTTCTTACCGGATAAAGTTGTTTGGTGTGTTTCCTCGAGCTATGTCTGTACCTGCTTTTTAAAATTCAATCATACAAGACGCAAGAAAAAATCGACCTGGTATATTCCCGCTTCTGCGAACAATTCAAAGGCAAAGCCCTCTGTATGGAGGCATGACATGCTATTTGGGCTATTCCAGGAAACAATGCGCTTAAGAGTGGAAGCACTAAAAGCGGAGTGTTCGTGGAGGATTATAGGGGTCACCTTAATAATGCGATTGGTGGCGCATCCCTCCAAGTTAAGACGTGAACAACGGAAGCACTTTGTGCTCAAAATAGATATCAAAAGGATGTATGTTGGACATCGTAATTAACAAGAATCGCACTGCTAACAACTCACAATAATGCTTGTACAATTTTCTCCCCGAGCGCTCCATAAGTCACATTGAAAGTCAATCACACTTTTTACAGAATGTATATGATAGCTAACGGTTTCAAGAATGCATTTTGCTTTTGATCAGTAAGAAATGAGAACAGTAAACACATATATGCTTGCCTGTTGTTGAAACGGCTATTTGTGGCCTGGTGAAATGATATAACGTTAGTTTGTGCAAACGGAAGAGAACTTCACACAGCTGTATATCAAAGAGTGTTTCACTTGTAGCGGGTTGTCTAGTCTATAGTTCGAGGTGTCGGGACCATTGTGAGACGAACGAGCAAATTCAAAGCCTTTGTCATACATGAACAACTTTCACAGAAGTTATAACTCATCTAGGACAAATGACATCTCTACTGCATTGCTAATGCTCGACACTTGATGAGTGAACATCTTGTTTGTCTTGTGTAAAAACTTGCCGTGCAAAACACAAAATTACTTTAGGCCTAGGGCGACCCTAGTCATCTCAACATGTTTTCCCGATCAATATCACCAATACTACAAAATATTATGTTTGTACTGTAACAACTTCAACCTTGTGAACGACACCTGATTTGGCTGGCCCAATGGACAGACCGTTAATTGGTTTTCATTACAGGTATTCTGTGGCTGTCTGCTCAATTAATACAAAACGACAAACCTATCAAGAAGACCGATTAGTTCTTTCTGTCATGTCATACAGCTCCGTCCGTTACAATTATCCGCTTCCATCGCGGATAAAGAATGCCAGTATATGGCCTTAAATCTAGTATTAGTAATCCTATGTTCACGTGACTTTTTATGTCATAATTACAATATATAGGTTTTGATCACTGCTATATAGGATATTAGCATCGTCCCGTGTGATCTAAAGCCTATCTTGCACATTGCATTGTTAATGTAAATGATTTTGAATTCACCAATTTAAGACATGGCGAAGTGACCAAGTTGGCAAAAGCGTACCGTGATTGGCTATACGTCATATTCACTATGAAACGTTTAACCTCGTGTTTATGGTCGGGATCAACGTTAATGACAATTGTGGAATTTTATGTCATTGCCATTTATTGCCGTACTATTTATCATAATTATATCCGAACTGGTGCTGACATAGGGATCCGAAACTCACTCAGGCCAATATAATGGTAGATATCTCTGTAATATAACGGTCGAACGTGTACAATTACGTATCCACATTGTCACGTTGGAAATACAGGGATAGAATGTATCGTGATTGGCGCACCGCAATCACTGTGTTGGCGTCCTTTACTGCACCGACATCAGCCACACAGAAACCTAAGCACTAACCTAATTTTCCATTTTAATAGTGTTCGATATGCAAGTACTAACATTTTAGCATAAACTTCAAACAAAACCTGCAGCATGAGACATATAATCTTTCAAATTTTAAATCGGCAAACATTACTAAATATAAATTGTTCATATCATTAGCATGCCATAAGTTTGTGGATCACAGAATACCCACCTACAACATAATCGTTAATAGTATAGGAATGTACAAACCCCTTACCTCGTCAGCAATTTGATCTATTTTTTTGGGGACCAAATCGTTAGTATGCGTTAATGGAAAAGGCATGATTCACAAAACCAAGCAAACAATCATGAAGATTAATCAGAGGTAGCAAAAACACCTGATACTCATAAGCCAGATCATTGGATAAATAACCTGTATAACAACTGAAACACGCTGCTGGGTTAATCTTAATGTCATCGTTTATTAACTGCTTCTCGTGAATGGCGCCATCCATGCGAACTATAAATTCAGTTTAATGAAAACACATTATATATTTAACAGACAAACGTCCGAGCCGACAAAGATTCAAAATTTGAGCACAAAATATGAGATAAATCAGCAATAAAAACTAAAATATCTGATCCCGAGGTTTAGTGCAGAATATTACAAAAACCTGTTTTGTCACCTCATTTAATGCGACTAAAACAAACCAAATCCCCGGTGCTTTATAGGTGTGAATAGCGGACAAAGGTACATTCGGCATGGAAACAATACGATATTACGGTAAAAGTTGTGATTTACATCATCATTGACGATTGATGACCGAGGTATTGCTAGGTACCGCCCTGTGCTAAGGGACTGCTGCTATTTTACAGCAGTTTGTGGTTTGGCTTAACGACCAATGGCTGGTGTTTATTCCGCCGCTGTTATGTCGATATCCCCAGGTACTGACATTGTTTCCATAATTTAGGCTGACTGAGATCTGCTCAAAGCACCACGATTGTATTCATGCATGAATTGTATCCTCGGTTTTATACACCAGCATAACCATAAAGAATCATTACCTGCCGCATTTCGCCAATTTAGATAACCCTGTGTTACCCACTACACCCACACAGGTGGGAACCACGCGTGTGACGTAAAGACTCCACCACATTCCCGCTCATGCGTCCCAACTGTAATTTCTAATGTGCCACGAACCTAGGGCAAACACTGTTTGACTGTCATGCAGCAACAAAAACCATATATTTCCGTTACTTTGTAGAGAAAACATCTGGAATGCAGTAATAAAGGTAATTTAATCATTTACGACGCCAAATGCTTGCTCTGACCCACTGTTCTAAATACATTGCAATCGCTGTATTTCCTATAACACGTGAGACTAAAAAGGCCATATAAGCTTAGTTTTCTAAGTACAATTACGCTTATGGCAGGATATGCCATTATAACATTTCCAAAGAATGCTTGACGTTCACATCTATGCCGATCAATTGTGGAACATAAAATATAAACTTGCAAAAAGCTACAAGCTAATGTGTGGCGTCAAAAGATTATTAACGTGTCTTCCTACGTTCACAGTTCCTCTGTGTTCTATTTTGCCAGGCCAACATGTTGATTATTGTAAATGGCGTTGCATGATAAAGTATATGGTGCGAGTGATTTCTCGTGGCAGTAGCGTGTAAGAAGCAATTCATCTTAGTCGGACAGAAAGGAGAGGGGTGTATGCTTAAGTGCAAAGGTGGGATTGAGTTCTATTTGCAGCTCATACCGATTGTATTGGCAATCAGCTCTTGACATATCTGGCGTTCAATACAGCTGGTGTTGGTATGGAAACATCATAAAGGGGTGCATAAATCAAATTTTAGATACCACAACGAGCCATGCATTATACGGCTCCATTATGTCGATGACCTTTAACAGGTTGGTCCCTGCTGAATACCGTCACATCGTCGATTGTATTGGTCTGCTTGCTCAACGTTGCCTTTAACGCATGAATTTATTGCCCGTTTTATTATCCAGTATGATCATAAAGGATCGCTGCCTGTCAGATCAAATGGTCACTTGTAAACTCGCGTATTATTGTGCCCGTTTTATTAGAGCTTATGGCGACCGCTTGCAACGCACTGTTACGGTCTAACCGTGTAACCGCTATTAGTCACACACCAATATTTAGGTCACTTTGGCAAGCACCCTCGTGAGATCATCCGCACCGCATAGGTATCCAATGCAAACTCAATAATAATCGATGACAAATGTTAGTGCTGGTCAATATTGCAATTGCAGTACTAACCTGTTAGACAAGGTTATGATAATTATTAACGATGAATTCCTCTCTCAGTTTCTCTGAGGGTCGCTTTACTCACATGATGAATATATCATGCTAGAAAGCGAACACCATGACTGAGTCTAGCAGATATCTCGCCGAGATGACCAGGGGGATTACCTTATTATGTTGGTCATGGACTGAGTGATATAAACACCACTGCAATACATATCCATAAAATAATTATGACCTTTACGAGAGACTGGTTTCATTATGATCCGCTATCATTATTGTGAATAATATGTTTTTACAGAATTGCAGTCACGATGGTTGGTTTTCGGTTGTTATTTTTTGTTTTGCTATAAGTGACCAATTCTAAAAACCAGGCCATGTAATTTTGCACGTAGCTCATCATGTACATTTTTTAGGGCGGAATATATCCCAAACGGGCTTTGAAAAAGATAGAAAGCAAATGTCTAATAACAGTATTTGAGGGAGCTTCTATTCGTCGCGAAATATATCTTTGCAGACTTGCTGTCCTGTATATGGGATAGGTTTTAATTCTCATCATTTCATTTCATCTCATCATATATATATATATATATATATATATATATATATATATATATATATATATATATATATATATATATATATATATATATATATATATATATATATATATATATATATATATATATATATATATATATATATATATATATATATATATATATATATATATATATATATATATCATTCATATTATTCGGAGGTATGCTTAGTTGTTAGCTTTAAGTGATGCCGATTCGTTATCTTGTTTCATTTCACCCAACTGTTTATTTCGTTTTCTCTATGTTGAGCTGAGTAAAACCACCACACAACCTTTTAATTTTAATCAGTACAAAATGGCGTTGGACGTTGCACAATTTTACAGTTCACAACCGGAAATGGGACCAGCCACCGCTTTACATGTGTGCAGATGAGTGACCCGCCTAATGGAAGCTGCATTTGCTTGCTCGCTTTTAGTGAACAACAATAATAACTCACATCAAAACTGCATAATACGTGGGTTTACGAAATGATGAGAATTATCTAGCCCCTTACAGCTAACAAGAGCTGCAGTATTTTAAGTAATGTCACTCTAGTTAGTGAGTTTGAGGTACACGCAATGCATGTAATAATACCTTTTTATTGATGGATGAGTGTGCGCAGGCTGCATTCATCTCAAGCGCTAAAGGTGCATTAGTAATAACGATATGCTGCAGACTGAACATGATAAGCACTGCGTGATCATGTTTGAATTATTCTCATTAATTGATATTTCGGTAGATCTTATAGAGCAAGCATGTTAAAATCGCATGACTCGAATAACCACTGTCAGGCACTCTCACATTTGACGGTTAGGTAACTACTGGTCAGATTTTTACTTCGGCCGCACAATAATGGCGTGGCTGTAGGCAATAAGCGTACATCAAGCAAGTTGAGTGGCGGGTGGAGACGTTGAAACCTTTATAGAAAAACCTAAGGTAGTCAATCCAGACTAATGGCTTGGGCCACATTGCCGCTAATGGATTATTCCGGCCATAGTTATATTGCCTTCTAAGAGAATCTTGCGTTTGGCTATCGAATTGAACACACATATAAGACAATGGTTATCAAAGGCTGTGAATTTATGGCCTTATTATATGTGGCTTAAAACAATCACTTATATTACTCCAACATGTAGTGAAGACGCTTTAAATCGATCCAAAGAGAAAAGAATCTACTTTCAATTTAAATAAACAGGTTTTAAGACTCTTGCGCGAAACACAGCTAGTGTCTTAGTAATACAAATATCCATGGTAGCGAATTCCAGAATACAGGACCAGAACGAGAAAATGCAATATCACCACAGTGCTTTTTACTGCTCTTTGGCACCACCAAAAGCGCTTTGCCTCAATGACCTTGCTGGCTCGTATTGCGTATCAATTTCACATATGTAACCTGGAGCCTGATGATGTAAAGCACGGTACTCTTGAACCAAAACCTTGAAAATGACTCTGTATGTGACAGTAAGCTAGTGTAGGTGTATGAGGATGGGAGTGATGTGGGCCTAACGACTGCTACGGCTAACAAGACGAGCAGCAGCATTTTGGACTCAGTGTATTCATGTTATGCTTTGAAGTGCTGCAGTACAAAGCATTTGCATAGTCCAATTTGTGTTGCCTAACGAATGCACAAGAATCGTGGTGGCATAATTAGACAGGTAACAGAGTATCCTAGAGATATTTCGTAGCTGGTAGAATGCTGCTTTGCACATTGAATTTTCCTGATTATTCAGTGAGAAGGAATGGTCCGCCATCACACCAAGATTCTTATCATGGTTTTTGTTTGACACTATCCTGATTTTCATTGCTATCTCTCTAGCCTTTGACATCCTGGAATTAAACAGCATAATTTCCGTCTTATCATTATTGACTGATAGGTGACGCTGACTGGTTTGCCTGTTTAAAAGCACATTAGAGCTGTCTATCGTCAGTGTAGCCATGGCTACTATGACCATGGCTGCTGATGACATGTATGGTAAAGATCATGTGGATAATAGCACATCTACTGCTAGGTCATTAGATATGGTGAGAGAGTATCGGTTTTTATTAATAACCTTTCCAGCAAAAAAGGCAGAGAACTCCTCAGGTAGATCCACTGAGGAGGAATGTGCAGGTAATGATGAAAACTTTTGTTGCAGCAGCGTCCTGCCGATGCTAAAGTCAGCCTTCTGGTCCTTACCTCAACTTCCAACATTTCCTTCAATAGCACCTTGTTAACCTCTACACACATCTCCCTGAAGATATGTCTGTGCATCTCCAGCCCCGTACGACTAGAGGTCATATTCCTTCAACGTTTTCCATTTTGATGACCTCTTCCGATTTCTTTACGTGATCTCATTAATAAAAGTTTTATCTTGGTTGTATGCGATTACATTTATCAAAACTCCGGCGGGACCTAACACTTATTTTTGACAGCATGCTGCACCTCATGGTACATATTGGGCTGATTTTAAAGCATTAGCCTACAAGCATTTGAGATGCACAACTGCTTAACAAATGCGTAAAGTCTATCAACACGTTAGCTAATTCACCATCGTCGTTAGGCTTGCACCATTTTACAATCAGCATTTGCAAACACATGCCGATTGCCAAAATTAAGGATACTATGTTGATTTATTGACAAGATGTATATTGAGGTTCCCCCTTTTTGATAACCTCCATGACCTTTTTGTTGTTGTATCACAGGATATAGGCCAGTGATTAAACTATTGCACACTGTAACTTACAAACGCATGCCGCCAATGATCACAAACATCATTAAAAAATGTGAGTATATTCTGTGCATCCTTGATAGTTATAATCATTAACTTAGTTAGTCAATAATATATGGCTATGCACTAAAATAAAAGCTGACCTACAATCATAAAACTCCCCTTTTTGTGCTTGCTGTTCGAAATTCAATTGGGACTCAATAGCATGGAAAAGTCCTGTTTTTGCTTGTGCACGCAATTTGTTTAAAAGAACTGCAAAATGATATTAGGTGAGGAACAAATAAGTCAATTTGTGGACGGGAAGATTAGAAGTAACTAGAGCCTACGTAGAAAGCTGTTGCAGTCAAACAGAGACCCATGCTGCGCAGTACGCAGTTTTTATTTGAACTTCTGAGACCCCCACAGCTGGTTTTAAGCTGATATATAGCCATAATCATGCACGAATAATCAATGTCCCTCCGGTTTTAATATGCCCCCTCACTTTGCTAAAACGTGAGACTATTGCTATTTTAATTCAAAGCTGCTCTCCTAGGAGCAATGAAACCCTGTTATTTGCACAATGTCTGCAATATCTAGTTTAGCATGGCATCTCAGCAAAGCCGTACAATTATTATATTCAATACAGCCTTTCAAAAGTAACATTGCTCCAGAGCCATTCGGAAAGTGCAAATGTACAATTTATTCGGCAAAGTATCCTCTGTGGTCGTGCTTGCACCATGTGCATGCAATAAGCTTGTACTGTATTGTATTACCTAGGACATGATTGGCAGAATAAACGACGTGTTGTTACATAAGAAAAGTTTCTTGCTGTTGAGTAATGAAGCAACCGCATATATACTCATATAAATTTATTTGTGTGCACTTAAAATAGAACAATCAATACAAGTAAGTTGACGACACAAATACTGTTCGCATGATTGTGCAGTTATCTTATTTTATGAATCATAATTTTCAATGCCATGCATTTGAAATGTGTCACTTATTTATTTGCAGTCACCATCTTTTATTCACTAATGATAGTCCGTATTTGGACTTCACAAGCACTTCCTTGCAGATTATTTGATTTAAGCCAGGCGGTTAAATGTTGCTTTCACGCAATCTATCGAGCTTTGTATAGTACGGGCTATCGTTTTGGCAAGCCAAATACAGTTTTACAGTACGAACACATCTTACACAAGCATCCGTACATAAGAAAACTTATGGGCGTTCAGACCCATACATGGCTTAACCACCGGTCGTAAATTACATTCAGTTATTCGCATATTTGAATGTCAGAAATCTTTTATTGGTATCGACTAAATATTATTCGAAACGTCTAGTTAACGTTTGTATATGCAGATTTATCTTTCTGTTTTAGCACGAGTTCATATAAAAACGCGTCCATATGGACACAAATTTGACATTATTATTGCGTTCTAACACATCTCTGAAGACATAAGACCATGTACTTTGATCAGGTTGATGTGAATCCATTGACTTGTTGACGGAGTGGAAAGAGAAATTGTGCCCTTTTTTCGGTTTTTAATTTGTGTCAATGACCACCTCAACATTACATCTGCAATAGCATGGATCCTTTTGTGAATGGTCGATTATACTTGAGGGGCTTGATGTGCACTATGTACAGAGATTGTGCAATATATGAAGTTATGACCCGTTGATACCGCCAAGAATGTGCAATTGCACGCGTCATAATCTAAAACTTAGCTTAGTTTCTGGACATCCATTCGTCAGGCATTCTCCAAATTCTTGCCGTGTTGATCTTAGCATCCATAGATAAAACCTCATGCTATCGTGCAAATCTGTTAATGTGAAGTCTGTTACTCGAATCACTCCCACAATATTACATTACGTCCGCACAAAATAAAGCCTGTAGGTTGTACCACATTCACAGCGTGTCTTCTCATTCAATATTCAGATATTGATCGATTGCAAACTGTTTATGTACATAATTTGACAGTCAGCGAACAATATTTGAGGCTCTGCATATACATTACAACGACATATATGTTTATATCCGTTCGATTGGCAGATCACTTTTTAATCCGGGTAGGTTATTTCTTTCAGTTAAGAAGACGATAATCAAGGCTCAATATGGAGAAGATGCGCCAATGGCCGAAGGATAAGTGCCTACATATTCCCTCCTTGCATCATCCCTTATCGTCCGCTGCTTCCTTATCCTCCGAATCTATTTCCTCTTCTTCTCATTGTAGCCCGCTTTGCCTTTGTCCGTCGCTGTTGCATGGAGGATGGCGGCTTTTCAGATGAATGATGATGGCCTGGTACATCCACGCACTTCTGTCTACCAGAAAACTGAAAGACCCTCTTTGTTCGGCGACCTTGAATGACTTGAGTGGTAATAAACAAGCTGCGTTGCACGAACCCATGTGATGCTACCCATTTTAAAGGCATAATGATGGTGACATTTCAGCACCTATGTTATTTCTTTGTTATGCTGAAGCGAACATAGGCTCGGATTGATTCATCCTGCAAATGGCTTTCTAAAAATACACGAGTACATGATATTAGTTCGCATAACAAAAGGCACCTTTGTGCTACTGTTAATTTACATGTCCACATGATTTGTTTGTTCATAATGCCCCCCCCCCCTCCCCGCGTGGAAATTAATCAATACCATATTACTGCAAATATACTTTCGTTTGTCTGCAATCACTCAATAATGCTGCACTGGTTATTGCGTTCAGTTTGTACGCTCTTAAGGGCCTTGTATTATCGATGACATGAATGCTATCGCCTTACAGCTCCACTTATATCAGATTCAAGTCGCACCTCTCAGGTCTCTATGCGAATGAAATGAATCATGAGAATCTGAGGCACTGTATAAAAAGTATTTCCCTCTGTCCCGCCAACTGTTCGCATTTCCCATCCTAATTTGTTCGTAAGAAGAGAGATAAGCTGTTTTGATTATTTGACTGCGCTTAGCAAGAGCATATTTTTGTCAGAGTGCAATTAACATAATGGCGTATAACTCCCCCCAGAACGTAAATATGCATACATTTTTTAAGGACGAAAGCACAAGTGAGGTTTTAACACTGATTGCATGTTTAGGCAGCAATAGGTTCAAACAAAAATGCTGACTGCCCGTTAAGGCATCAAAATCATTTTATAAATCATGATTCTAACTGCGATGTTTTGAACATGTGTCATTATTCACTCACAGACGCAGTCACAGAGCTAAGCACGCACCCTAGCTTCCTGATTCGCACTTGATACTGCTCTATTTGCACTTCACAGCACTCGTTTCGTAAAGTTATTGAGCTAATTCCATTTCACCACGCGTACCAATGTGATTTTGCATATTGTGCCGATTTATTTTTATCGAACGTCCAATCGCACTTGCTAACTTAATATGGGCAACAAGGGATCGGCTATTGCTAGCACGCCTAACACAAGCTGCCGTATGTGCACAAGGCACACGCAAACATACACATACATAAAACAAAAACCGTCGATGACAGTCGATGGTTATTTTATGCAAACCCAGACTACATCGGATGTGCAGCAGACAACAACCAAGAGAACATATGAGTAGGCATACGTCAAATTGATTAGCTGACATAGAAAGGATATGTGTGGAAATGAAAGCATAATGTACGGTGTTAAATCATCATCCGTCAGCCTGCATCTTGGTCGCATATGTCAACGGGGGACTAACTCACCTAGTTGGACATCTTATCCATATATGTACAATAAATATAATTAGAATCTGCCTGTTTGACGCCAGCAAATTTAGCAAATTAAATGTCATGCGAAACCAAAGAATACCCTAGACGATGGCGCCTACAGAGGGCTGCATTATTTCCGGTTCTTTTTATTATTATTGTTTCATGATATCCTCATGTTGACTGTCGTTGAGATGATGAACCATACTATTTGTCGAATATATCCTAGTTGTGAGCAAATTTTGCTATATCTAATCTTGCGTCTACCTACTGCCAAATATGCAAACTCAACATACTTAGCTCATCCGCTGTTTGCACAACAGATAATATCTGGCGTTAGTTATGCTGTAACGACAGTCAAGAGGTTACCACATTTAAATGCTTACCAGAAGTTATAATCGACTTGAGTATTGCGTTGCTCTCCTTGCGGAACGCATGGGGATTCAAACCCAGCTAAGGTCGGAACGTGAGTACATTACGCTTACAGCCTTTTTTTCTCGAGTCTATTGATTACTTTTGATCTCGTATAGGGAGACTCTACGCCTGCCTATTCCTTTGTCGCTCTGCAGTTCTTCTGTGCCTGTGGGCAGTGTGTCGTACGTCGTTTAGGCCGGACAAGGCATAAGGTAACTGCATTATATGATTATGGAAGCGTTCAGAGTGCGAGTGACGGCATGGTCGATTCATCATTATAGATATGTGCGGTCTGGGTGTTAAACCAGATACTCTACGACACAAACTGAGACGGAGGTGTTCAAGCAAGGGAAAGTCGCGCTCGTATGAGTAATAACATGGAGATGAACTGATAGGATTGGTTTCTGCAATAAAAATGGACTGTGCCTCGTTATGAATTCCATTAATGGCCCTTTTGTGTCCTTGACAAACTATTTCTGGAGGAAATTACGTCTTTGCGACCTGTTTAATCGCCTAGGGTTGCCTGGTCTGCATTGCAGACTGTAATTTAGTTTTCAAGGTCGAGACCCATCCCAAACCTGTCACCTGGAACAACTAAATTTTTTACAATGATAACAAATTTATGAAATTCACCAGTTTCATGTGTCAATCCAAGTTTTGTTTTACGTTTCATCAAATATGGAACATGATCTTGGTTACAGTAACAGTTATAGTTATACTCATGCTTCAAAACACAAATCAGATAATGGGTTTATTGCAGCTAATGTTCCAGCATTCTCACATGTGATCGACGACGCAAAGCTAATTAGTTACGATGATAAATATGTATTTTATAGATTTATCATCTTTCTCAATAATGCAAAGCACCTGCTCAGAATACTAGACCTAAATACGCTATATAATTAAGATAACAGAGGATTTGTCAATTACGTTACATACTTATCGTATGGAATGGGCATCAGGCAAAGTCAAGATAGAAGCTGGAACTCAACAGCGTTAGATGAGCTCATATTTACGACAATGGGTCTTTCAAGGTCAATCCTAAAATAGTCAATGGGGTTATTTACGTCATCTATATCAAATGTAGTAAATGTATGTATGTATGTATGTATGTATGTATGTATGTATGTATTATATGTATGTATGTATGTATGTATGTATGTATGTATGTATGTATGTATGTATGTATGTATGTATGTATGTATGTATGTATGTGTGTATGTATGTATGTATGTATGTATGTATGTATGTATGTATGTATGTATGTATGTATGTATGTATGTATGTATGTATGTATGTATGTATGTATGTATGTATGTATGTATGTATGTATGTATGTATGTATGTATGTATGTATGTATGTATGTATGTATGTATGTATGTATGTATGTATGTATGTATGTATGTATGTATGTATGTATGTATGTATGTATGTATGTATGTATGTATGTAGTGTATGTATGTATGTATGTATGTATGTATGTATGTATGTATGTATGTATGCAGTTATGTATTTGTATGTATGTATGTATGTAAGTATGTAGTATGCAGTATGTACGTATGTATATAAGTATGTATGTATGTATGTATATATGTATGTTTATGTATGCATGTGACTTTTTGCATTCAGTTATGCTCATGTTTGTATATATGTATGGAAGTATGCGGTCGATGCTAAGTTTCACAAATGTGTTCGTGCTTCAGGAGAACTTACTTCTCTTATATTGATGAGATATTTTAATAGATATTCAGTCGTAGCCCACACGCCCGAATGGCCGCAATCACGGCGTTAACTAAGTTGTCACTGTATTGCGCTTTCCTTGTAGCAATTAAGGTAGCGTCACACGTCAGCTTATAGGCGTTTTTCATAATAACTACTATTGGAGAGATGCGTAACTACCCTTACGGAAGAAATAGTAATCACCCTCGCAAGATGGCAGATGGAATTGTCATGAAGATCATTGCCTCTTATGAAGTGCTTACATGAAAAATATGTGAGCGTTTACGTGCGTGCGTTTATAGATACTTAGGGATAATCATCGAATGTCGATGGCAATTGTGTATTTCATCTCAGATAAATATGTCGTTGGGTGCATGTACACCGTATATATATATATATATATATATATATATATATATATGTGTATATATATAGAGATATATATATATAGAGATATATATATATATATATATATATATATATATATATCTATATATATATATATATATATATATAGGGCTCTATATATATATATATATATATATATATATATATATATATATATATATATATATCCAACTAGTTACGTCAATACTTCCTATGGAAGTTTATAGATGGTCCGCAGAATTCATGGAATAGGTATTCCTGGCGCCGACTTGCATAATGAACTCCACTCCATGGGACCATGAATCAACCAATAGACTGCTGTCCCATGAACGGTCCCATTTTGTTGATGTGAAATGTTTCACTGTATCATATCCAAGAGACATCTGTTGAACTTTTTGCAGCCCTTGTATCGCCAACAAAAGTTATCACAGCCGGTGATAAACGGGCGACTGTGATTGATAATTCAAGCCATAAGACCGAGGATTGAAGGATGCAAATGCGTCATTGACAACATTGCTGTCTAACAACATCACAATACCAATGTGGGCGGTATGCTCACCACTTTTGGATTTCACATGCACAATGGCGGGGACAGATGCTGGACAGTATAGATTTAAAGATTGTCAGTCTGGCCACTATGATTAGGAGTGTGTGTTTTGTGCAATCCATGTTTGTCTCCGAATTAATCACTATCATTCGTATGGCCTTCACATCTGGGCCCGTATTCACCGACTCAACGCTGCGTCGCCGTTATGATGACACAGCTGAACCGTCATTAAGTTGGTATTCACCAACGCCGTTGAGTCAGGAATTGAGACGTGCGCGCAACTTTTTTGCTGTCTGCCAGAATCAAAACCTCCCCAGTGCTCGTTGTACACAAATTTTGCGCGGGCTTGTAAACATATGATGGTCGTGGATGTCTAATACAACTTAACAGTTTGTATCGAGAGATTTACATCAGCCTGTTTGTGTGCATGGATGGACAACAGAAAGCTGTGACAACAACAGGTGGATCGAGTGAAATGATAATGGACGCTAGTGTGCTAAATGTTCTTATTACAGACTGCGTGAACCGTAAATAATAATAATAGAGGAAGAGGCTTTCGGTCAGTAATGACTCATTTTTGAACTCATGTTTGTAAAAGCTTTTCCCCACTTATAAGTTGCTGTAGAATGCTTTGCTGGGCACGTGACAGCTGTACCATTGGGTGCTTCAATGTGGTGAGTTACTGTTTTCCTTTGTAACTAACAGCTGTGTAGCTATACTTCCCCGTGTCGCTAGATTTGTTGACGGACACAGTTGTTCGTCCTCACTGGCGCGCGATTTAGACAATGACTCTTTTTTGACGTCTGAATGGCATGCAATTGAGTCACACATTGCTGCCGGACAATGGTGCAACAAATTTGTCATGTTCTGCTATGACCAAGCCCACGCATAGTTTCACACAATATTTAGCGGTTTCACGTGTTTTTGGGAGCGTTACTGATCACTGAATTCACAATGCGGCTGTGTAATCATACAATGCGATCAAGCGTATGCATGCTTATTCGTGGTCTGAATTTATTTTCATAACTACCTGCAGATACCGCATTAACCAAACCGCACATGCTTATTATGGAAGTATCATAGTCTAGTAACTGGTTATCTCAAACGAATAGCTAGTGTTCAGTATTGCTTGCGGCTTTCTATTGCGTCATGAAAGCGATAATAATGCTTTATAGCCGCCCACTTGGCACTGCATCATGCCACATTAGCGGTGATGATAGAAGTTTTCATATTGATCGCGGTGACTCTTTGATAGTATGTATCTTTCACACACGGTTACGAAAGTTCTAAGGTTCATGTTTAAAGTGGGTACTCCCTCTCAGCATGGTTTACATACGAAGATAGCAACACAAGAAGTTGGACGTGGCATACTAGTTGACAGTTTGCTGGTATGTTGTTTGTATGGACGAAACGATAGCCCGACAACGATATTTTAGTTATCAATTGATGAATGCTTGATACGTTATACAGCCGGTGGGAATCTCAATTACGTATCGAATAGCAATCCCATTCCAAAAGGGCATTTCGAGCGGCCAAAAGGGCAATTGTTATATTATCGCCAATCCTATCAAAGGATGGATGATTAATGGATCAATCAGGAGCTAGAATAGAACGTAATTCCAATAACCATCTGGCGCTCATGCATGACTCACAACACATTCGCTACTCCCGATCAATAAACCCACCATATTCAGCGATATACAGTGCTGCGTAGTCAGCAATTGTTGATCGAAATTGTTGAACTCACTGTATGTGTGTATTGTATAAGGGTAACCCTATGTGTTCATATTCTTGGCCTAACCAGACGCCATTTGACTATGTTTCATATATGAACATATATTTTATACATTGTATCGAACCTAGAATTGTTGGTTACTTTCCATACATTTTACTGCATTACATTAACTATCGCATGGGACACCAGTGAGAAGTTGGATATAAAAAAGCAGGTATTTACTCACCATTTATGCCCAGCTACGAAGAGTGGGCCCCATGTCTGGATGTATAATCGATTAATGCATTGACGTAATTTCAACCCAACACTGGATTACAAGAATAATATATGTTGTTATGTAAGTATATGAGGATATAATTCTAACCAGCATCTTTGGCAATGTACAAAACTTGTCAAATTATCTAACGTACGATACCACTAGATATCATATTAAGTGACCTTATCTCACTGATCATCTACTTTTAGGTTAAGGGGTCAAATATTATTTGGAAATATCAAACATAAGACAGAGTCGATGTAGTTTAAGCCAGATAAGATAAACTCACTACTGACAAGCAAAAACAGGGTTGTCTACAATGTTCCAACAACGGTTTTTCTTTCAAACATTAAACGCTCTGATCGGACATAAATTATGGTATTGGTACCTATTTCGATAGAGCAATTTGATGAATCTACACCAGTGTTCTGAACAAAGTATGTTTCATTTAGAGTCGCACATGGATGTAAACAATATATTAGCTAACAAGAAAATCGTTTTAAAGAGGCTGTTCAGCCTCATATAAGGCAATCAGGGATCATTTGGTAAATACATTACTACGCTCGATGCGGTTACGAAATAATGCCGTCGTTTATTTGGTGCGTCAAATTTTACTTCATCCAAAATTATGCTGGTAATTTTTAAACATATTTGTTTCACTGGAAATCCAAAAGATGTACAGTAGAAGGCTATTTCATTTAGCTGTGTCAGTCCATCGATAACGATACCTCCCTAAAACCATCAGCCGCGCGTTTGTCGGCTGTAAATCACTACGCGCGCCTTATAACTACCTCGCTACGGATGTGTATATTTCCGCTCAAGTTTCAAAATGTAGTTTTCTTCAAACCAAGGTTGTGGGCAACACCAACACGATAAATAGTAACTTTTGTACCACCATATGGTACCTTTTATCATACAATGGAATTAAGCACACTGTATTCGTCATCATCTAACACCGAAAAATTTCCCGCCGACGCTCGCTGGAGATTGAAACTGAAACCTCACTGTCGTCCGTCCGCAAACACAACTCAGCTGCGATGTTTATGAAGTTTTCATTGAAGGGAGGTCCGGTCACCGTTAGCCCTGCCGATCAGAATGGATCCAAAACGTTTGCCACATTAATAAATCCGGCGTTCGAAACGTCGAGCGTTTCCATATTGTACTCGGGAGGTACTCAATGAACAATTGCCCATTCAGTCTGCGTAGGCTGCAGATTACGAGAGACTTGAGACCCCAAGCGGTTCCACTTCCACAACCCATTTACCCGTTGCGGTGATATTGGAGGGACTGGCCAGTGGAGGTCAAGTGCTACAAGAGATACCCCCTCGCAAGCGTAATTTCTCACAACAACAACCAAACTGCAGACGGCGGGAGTTAGGATCTACTTTCAAAGACCGCAGCGCCGCGTAGCGAGTGAAAGTCTGAAAATGTAACATTTTTGGTTTCCAAGGTGCTGTTACCAAGTAGCTTGCTAGGCAACCACTTTCCTTATATGGGGCTGAACAGTCTCTTTAAGATTCTAACAATTAGTGCCACAGTGTAAAATATGGATATTCAATGAGCGATCCGTATTCGTTGGAGTTAATGGAAAACGCTGGATACATTGTGAAGCCTGTTGCATAATTTTTTTTATAAACCATATTTAAACTGTACTATGCAACATTTATGAGTGTAAACAGAAATTAGCTGACAATAAAATAGATGTACGTCGTCAATTATTGCTTAAGTTTGATAACATACTCAATCCATCACTAATCATTATTCATTGCACTTGAGAGGGTCGTACATGTGGAATAGTAAACAGTTCTCTAAGCAAAACAATTGCTGAAGATAGATTGCCAAACCAGACACGCATAAGCTTCCACTTTAATCATTATTGTTGCACATTCATTTCATACAATATTATTGCTTGCTTACTTAATGGTGAAACAATTACTCTTGTTTCATAACAACAGAAATTCACTCAGCCAGGCTTATATCACCATTGTAATCTAACCTCTTTGTATAATTCGGAAATTTCACATAGGCTTCGTCCCAGTCCATGAGTAGTTTGGCTGATTTTTCCAATCCTTTCCCGCGCCAATGTAAACCTGGTTCGTGTCGATTTTCAATCAAGTACGGAGCCGATTTTCCAGATAATCCGTCTATGTTGTTAAAAACGCAGTAGAGGTTGTGCTTGTCGGTGTACCATATAAACCACATTGTCCACATCGAGCTTGCTCTTCCGTTCCGTTCAAAACTCTCATACCACTTCGTCATCAAAGTTCCAGGTACATAAGGGTGGAACGTTTTGTTTTTGATTGCTTCGTGGTACCAATCTTGGAAATGTGTCCAGTGTGTGGGATGTGGTGAGAAACCGAATGAACCAACTATCTTGTACATATAAGAGACGTCATGTGGTGTTACTTTGATTGGCTTACGACCGATTGCAGTTGGCATTTTTCCGCTAAGGAGTGAGTAACCAGCGATACCAGCCCTGTTATCATAGTGCGCATGCGCTGCTTTCAACCATTTATACGCCCAAGGTGAAACGCTGAGATCATCTTCAATGATCAATGCAATTTCCTTTGTTCCAGGTTTTGGACGCCACGAAACATACAAAAACATCTTTTCGGCCACCTACTTTCCAGTCAAAATCGATTGCTGTTTGAAGAGTTTCATTTGAAATCTCATTATTGGTATCACGATCCAAGAATATCTCAAGGACAGCAGTATCGTTGCCAATGACCAGTTCATTCAGTGTAGCCAGCAATGTTTGAAGAGATTTTGTCCGATTGTAAGTGATGACAATAATTCTGAAGTCGACTTCATCCTCGAATTCATAAGGTATGTTTGGGGAACATGCACGGACATAGGGTGTCCCTTTGGTGTTCACATGGTTGGGTGGTGGACGCCATCCAAGGTTTGTTGCAATCACTGATGGTCTTAGAAGACCCGTACCAACATCAAGCTTTATCTGTGTCAAAATAATGATCAGAAAGCCTGTACCTAAAACAGCCACCAATTTGATCCACGAGCTTCTTCTTGTAGTTTTCATATCGAAAGTTGTACAGTTTACTCAGCTTACTGGACCTTCGTGTAGTTAAAACACTGCAAAGCAAACAGATGGTGAAATCACTATTCAAAACAGTTCCTATAACGCTTTCATTGATTCATACCAGATGACGTTACATTACTGATTCCTTACAATTTGTCTAAGGAAATCTATTTTACATTGTCATGTCGGATTATTGGAATTGAAACAGTATATTTGAACTTAATAAGCTATATTGTGATCCTGATAGTAAATGCATATTCATAGGTGTAAATGAGGTGACGTCACTTATTTAAAAACAGATCAGAATCAGGTTTCAAGGATTGTTTCCTCCTAAATATGGAGGTATTATGTGTTGATTATTCTCGCCTGAACTTATGACACATATTATCACATTGGTATTATTGGTCATTGTAACAAAGAGAATAAATCTACATAGTATTTTCGACTAACCTTATCAATTTTGGTAATATACGTAACACGTTAAAAACCTCAAAATGGCTGCGATGCAACGCAATCATCGCGCTTGCGCACCAGACCTGAATGTGTGCATAGACGAAACTTTGAGACCAATTTGTAAGCAATTACGATTTCGATGCCACCTGCGGTTTTAAATGAGATAATGATAGAACTTATACTGAACAATAACTACAAAAGGACAAACATGTTTTCCAACTATCGATGAAGTCCTGTTCATTCAATAATATACTCTTAGATATCCCTCTTTATGATTGATTTTGACAGAATGATAGGTGTGACAGTTTCGCTTGAAAATCAGCTATAACAAGTTAGCTATCGTCTATATAAACATAATTGAGGATGCGTGTTCAGTCTAGCTTGAAATACTCGCTTGATATGTGCCTTTTTCCTTAAATGTGCACGTGCGATGAAGTTCTCATTATGAAGGTGAATATTCAAGTATTTATTGCATGAATTTAATGTGAATCTCATATAAAATGACATTAATACACATGTACACTCACCTGATTTCTGAAGTCAAGATCGTCTAGGTAACGCTTGTCAATACCTCGACCAGAGTGCTCTCACAAATGTTAAAATATAGGATGTGCTGATTAGCTGCAGCAGTGCACCGGCTGAGCATACGTTGGTCACCTTGTGCAGTAGTATAGAGAATAGCGGTTCTGGCGCACCACTACTCATCTGCACTATTCCCCTAATTATAACTTATACAGGATTTCGTTGTTTTATTTGCTCCCTGTTCAGTTAGGGTGAGCTTCAGTCAAGCGAAAGGCGTGTCGGGCCCAACTCAGTCAAATTCATTTAGAAGTAATACTACAGACAAATTCGATGTTCTGTTTTGATTGGTTGTACAATAACGTTGCCTTGTTCCAATGGTAATGGTTGGTCTAAAGATATTACAACAGCCCGTTGGTCAGCAGGCTTACATATCCCTACCGCTTGGTTTGTTCCATATCCTCTGCGAAGGGAGTCGATTGCTTTTGCCCAAATAATGAGATGTTTCGATTGTGAGTTTACATGTTGTCCCAGGCCCCTGCGATGCAGTCTGGGTTGTGCATCAGCATACTTTTTATCGCAAGAAATTGATGAGCTCCTGTTCACTTCTTTCTTGCGCTGATTCTTTAACAACCCTGAACATTAATATGTTTGAAATATATAATAGATATGTATATGTTTTTTGATACAATGGCAACATCTACAATGATAGTCTACACAAGGATGTTTGGTGCAGATTTTTCCCGCCTATGATATGCGTATATTTTGTGAAATTTAGTTGTATTCGGTACTACTGGAGTGGATTACAGACTTTCGTTTTTAGGCCAGAACCTTAGTGGTCCACAATACTGCTTTCCAAAAATCTGTGCCATTTTATTTTGATTTAGGTGCTTTTTCACAAATGCCCTCTGCATCAAAAATTATCTTATGCTGCAAACGTCGTTTCTGGAGGAGCTATATAAACCAAATGTCTTCAAGGCTTCTTCCCAATTGCATTATGTTTATCCTTCTATCAGGCGAAAGGTTATTTGTGCCGTTTAAATCAACCTCAATCGTATCAAGTTCCTGAGACGGGATTCAATTTGTCATACCTAGTCGTGATCGCAATATTATACATTATCTCATTAGATTGTCAAGTACATTAAGGGCCTGGATCAGTCAATGATATAATGCTTTCGTGAAATAAGAAGACGGTGTTAACTACCTGGTTATTGGAGTCAGTCTATATATAATCATAGTTTAATGTATTTTGATAAAATATATTGGTTAACGTTTGACAATAAAATGCGTATGAAATTAGTAATCGATAAACATGGCGGACAACACAATAGTAGTTCAGTATTGAAAGCAATGCATATGTACAGAACATGAGATGCTAGTATCACACTAACGCTAGTATTGTTTTAATCATGCTACAACATGCATCGTTTGACCACGCAACAGGCGTGATTTGTCTCACAATACCCAAAAAATGACTAAGCCACACCTGAATTATGATAAATTAGTGTAATTATGGGTATTTAGTCACATTTTACAATCTGATAGCTTAACATAACATTGTTTATAAAATCAAAAACTGATTGATCAATTTCATCACATGTTATGACAAAAATTACATAACATATTAACCGCAAGGAGATATTTTGGGAAGTGCTGGATTACGATTTGTCAGTAGCATTACTCAGTGAGGATATTATACAAGCTCTAACATAAACTGTGAGATTTACCAGCATTTATTGTGGTATGTATTGACCCCTTCCATGAGCTACGCACGGAGACACAAATAGTACGTAAATGCACATGATCGGGAAATAGGTCCAAACTAAGGTAAACCACGCAGATTAATTTCACGGGCAAATGCCACTACGATGAGATTGGAGAACTTTCAGGGATTCTTTGCCTTGATAAATCGGTAATTAGCCGCTATTTTATGCCGTATTCACCCCGTCTACTATATTTAATGCCAATGACTGAAGCAATGTTTGGAACCGAGTCCTTCAATAAACCGCATACACATTGCTCAGTTGATATCTGATTCACCTTGTCAGTATGATTGTAACCTGATGTGAGATACAATGTCGATTCGTGTATTACATAAGTGATGTACAGTCGCGAGTTTATCATATCGAATACACAGGATGTCTTCGTGATACCTAGGTTGTACAGTTACGACAAACATGTGCTCGCCACCAATTAGTGACTTTTTGATATCCTAAATATCAGTCTATAAATTGGTGACTGACCGCCATTTGGCCCCTGCATATACATAATAGATTGCTAAGACTTTATGATATCTTATGTATAAGTCTCTAAATTGGTAACTGACCGCTATTTGGCCCCTGCATATACATAATAGATTGCTAAGACTTTATGATATCTTATGTATAAGTCTCTAAATTGGTAACTGACCGCTATTTGGCCCCTGCATATACATAATAGATTGCTAAGACTTTATGATATCTTATGTATAAGTCTCTAAATTGGTAACTGACCGCTATTTGGCCCCTGCATATACATAATAGATTGCTAAGACTTTATCATATCTTATGTATAAGTCTCTAAATTGGTAACTGACCGCTATTTGGCCCCTGCATATACATAATAGATTGCTAAGACTTTATGATATCTTATGTATAAGTCTCTAAATTGGTAACTGACCGCTATTTGGCCCCTGCATATACATAATAGATTGCTAAGACTTTATCATATCTTATGTATAAGTCTCTAAATTGGTAACTGACCGCTATTTGGCCCCCTGCATATACATAATAGATTGCTAAGACTTTATCATATCTTATGTATAAGTCTCTAAATTGGTAACTGACCGCTATTTGGCCCCTGCATATACATAATAGATTGCTAAGACTTTATCATATCTTATGTATAAGTCTCTAAATTGGTAACTGACCGCTATTTGGCCCCTGCATATACATAATAGATTGCTAAGACTTTATCATATCTTATGTATAAGTCTCTAAATTGGTAACTGAACCGCTATTTGGCCCCTGCATATACATAATAGATTGCTAAGACTTTATCATATCTTATGTATAAGTCTCTAAATTGGTAACTGACCGCTATTTGGCCCCTGCATATACATAATAGATTGCTAAGACTTATCATATCTTATGTATAAGTCTCTAAATTGGTAACTGACCGCTATTTGGCCCCTGCATATACATAATAGATTGCTAAGACTTTATCATATCTTATGTATAAGTCTCTAAATTGGTAACTGACCGCTATTTGGCCCCTGCATATACATAATAGATTGCTAAGACTTTATGATATCTTATGTATAAGTCTCTAAATTGGTAACTGACCGCTATTTGGCCCCTGCATATACATAATAGATTGCTAAGACTTTATGATATCTTATGTATAAGTCTCTAAATTGGTAACTGACCGCTATTTGGCCCCTGCATATACATAATAGATTGCTAAGACTTTATGATATCTTATGTATAAGTCTCTAAATTGGTAACTGACCGCTATTTGGCCCCTGCATATACATAATAGATTGCTAAGACTTTATGATATCTTATGTATAAGTCTCTAAATTGGTAACTGACCGCTATTTGGCCCCTGCATATACATAATAGATTGCTAAGACTTTATGATATCTTATGTATAAGTCTCTAAATTGGTAACTGACCGCTATTTGGCCCCTGCATATACATAATAGATTGCTAAGACTTTATGATATCTTATGTATAAGTCTCTAAATTGGTAACTGACCGCTATTTGGCCCCTGCATATACATAATAGATTGCTAAGACTTTATGATATCTTATGTATAAGTCTCTAAATTGGTAACTGACCGCTATTTGGCCCCTGCATATACATAATAGATTGCTAAGACTTTATGATATCTTATGTATAAGTCTCTAAATTGGTAACTGACCGCTATTTGGCCCCTGCATATACATAATAGATTGCTAAGACTTTATGATATCTTATGTATAAGTCTCTAAATTGGTAACTGACCGCTATTTGGCCCCTGCATATACATAATAGATTGCTAAGACTTTATGCTATATCTTATGTATAAGTCTCTAAATTGGTAACTGACCGCTATTTGGCCCCTGCATATACATAATAGATTGCTAAGACTTTATGATATCTTATGTATAAGTCTCTAAATTGGTAACTGACCGCTATTTGGCCCCTGCATATACATAATAGATTGCTAAGACTTTATCATATCTTATGTATAAGTCTCTAAATTGGTAACTGACCGCTATTTGGCCCCTGCATATACATAATAGATTGCTAAGACTTTATCATATCTTATGTATAAGTCTCTAAATTGGTAACTGACCGCTATTTGGCCCCTGCATATACATAATAGATTGCTAAGACTTTATGATATCTTATGTATAAGTCTCTAAATTGGTAACTGACCGCTATTTGGCCCCTGCATATACATAATAGATTGCTAAGACTTTATCATATCTTATGTATAAGTCTCTAAATTGGTAACTGACCGCTATTTGGCCCCTGCATATACATAATAGATTGCTAAGACTTTATCATATCTTATGTATAAGTCTCTAAATTGGTAACTGACCGCTATTTGGCCCCTGCATATACATAATAGATTGCTAAGACTTTATGATATCTTATGTATAAGTCTCTAAATTGGTAACTGACCGCTATTTGGCCCCTGCATATACATAATAGATTGCTAAGACTTTATGATATCTTATGTATAAGTCTCTAAATTGGTAACTGACCGCTATTTGGCCCCTGCATATACATAATAGATTGCTAAGACTTTATCATATCTTATGTATAAGTCTCTTAATTGGTAACTGACCGCTATTTGGCCCCTGCATATACATTATAGATTGATAGGACGGCCAAGCGGTCGGTGCTAAATTACACAAGTATGTTCCTGCTTCAGGTGAACGTAATTCTCTTATATTGATTGGATATCTGTTTAAATAATCGCAACATCTGATGTAACAAACACGCCCGGATGGCCGCGATCCCTACTGGATGACAAATTGACGGCCTCCATCGCCAGCACTCTTTTCGTGCTGTATTAAGACTGATGACGTGTTCTCGCTGATTTGATGCGTACGATACCTCCTAACAGTGACGTTACTTGTTTGCGCAACTCTAAGATTTGAG
>CM067356.1:56000847-56015246 GCA_034190875.2 Urechis unicinctus | reverse complement strand
TTTATGCGCGCACGAGATATAGGGTTATAAGCGATTACCTAATATTGACACCTGCGCTTCCAATTTACACTCAAGCATAACAAGCCTGTATTTGTAATGAGGGAGACATTGTATTCGCATCTAAACAATAGGAAACGTCGATAGCAGGTAGCAATATAGCCTTAAATGAATCACCCCTCAAGGCCGGATTCTTGGGGACGACTCGCAATTTTGAATTAGTTGTATACTCACACATATCACTAGACAGGGTAAGCCGCTTTTATCAATGAGGATTTGCAAAATCTCAAGTAAGTGTATTTGCGTGCATATTGTCTTGGATGGTTGTGTACATGTGTATATTAGTGTGCCTATACTGGGATGTTGTCACTGACGTGTTTTAAGCCATGTATCTATCTGCACAGTTGCCCGAGCAGATGTGCAGGCATCGTTTTAGGCGTGAATGTTGGCTGTTTATCACACTAGGCGTATGCAAGCACTACCATATATGCAAACAATGTCTTCGAAGCTTGGGTAATTCGCAGAGCTTGAATTATCCATGCATCATCGACTTACCCTCAGAGATTAATAACGCCAGGTGTCACGCTCCAGCTGGCTCTCGACCTTGATAGAATGTTATTCTACGTGACGACCAAATATACCAATCCATCTAGCAATGGATGGTCAAGGACGCCAACGGAATTGGAGTTTAACGCTAAATAGAATGCCTAACGAGGTAGAATCCAATAATTTAACGTTTGCGGGGCAATTTCTGCGAGCCTGTTCAGTACTCCTACCATCTCAACATTTCTAAGCTCTCCCGCTCAATGGGGCGATGTGAACTATTTAGACTACGCTGCCAGTACTAGTTGGTCAATTGCGATAAATCTTTTATCAATGAAATTATGCCTGTTTTGTACTTGACGACAGAGAACGATTCCAACGAGAACCAAGCAGATACGTGAAATAAGCGTTGATTGTTTATGAGAGTAGACAGTCTTGTCAACGTTTTGTCGAAAATGCTGATTTAATAGCTGCCTATATTAATTTCAGAGAAAAAAAACAAGCGCTGCTGCATCAAGTTAACACAATGACCAACCGAAACCATACAAAGCAGATTGTTCGTGAAGGATTATATGAGTCACTTTGATTATGCGATTGATGCATATCCCTCCAGGTCGAGACAGTCGCCATGAACGACCTAAACGCTTTTCGCGCAAAATAGATATTTCAAAAGAATGTATGTTGATACTCGTAATTAACAAGAATCGCACCGCTAACCACAATAACGCTTGTACAAAAGCTGCTATGAAATGTATTTTCTCCCCGAGTGCTCCATCTCTGAACATTACCACTTATGCTTTATGTAGTATGACTGAGACATTACTGCTTTAACCAAGATTATTTAGGATACTTAGTGCAGACACACTCTCGAAACTTGAACAGGAAACTGAAACCAGGGAACACTATATATTTGTTATCAATGTCCAAAATGTAATCATGTCGGTTGTCAGTTTTATACGGATCTAGACCTTGATAGAAGCGAATAGAATGATGGCCTGCAATACAGACCGGGTGATTCTAATTAATGATACTTCGCACAGAGACCTACTGTTCTCTAGTAATGGTCTGCCAAGGACAGAAAGAGCTCTCAATGATATGCTAGATAAGGCATAGTCCGTTTTTATTGCTGGAGCCGATCTAATTAGTTCACAATTTCTGGGAGATTTGCCCATTGAACCGATATCTACTCCTACACGTGTAACATTTCTTGTACTGGCATAAATACACAATTTTATCAGTTGACTTAATATCAGTATGGGCGCTTAATGAATTGTGTATTTTAAGATTGTTTAATTTAACTGACTGTGCACGCTGTTGTGGTCTTTATAGGCGATACAAACTAAGACGCTTAAGCTTTGCCAATACCGCACGGTCATCTAGGGTCAATCCTATTTCAGTGACAGAATGCTTGATATGTTTTTATTGTGACAGAAGTCGACGTCAATGTGTACAGAGTAGATGAGTGCCGCTGGTCAGTATAATGTACATGATATATGTGATTGGTGACGATAGATCCCGGTGGCCATTTCATAACTTATATCGGGACAGGAATTCATTTAGCTACATTTGCAAATATTGGGTACTTCGAATACGCAACATTACATATGTATCTATATACAAATATGCACATGTGCTAGTGTTGAATTGTGAATGGCTTCCGAGTTATTTCGAACAAGTTTAAGGTGACACGGTATAACTTAAGTATAATTGGTATCAGGGTAGATATGATTCCAACGCCATTGTAGAGTAGTATTTTTTGTGTTGGCGTTGAAACAAGTGATTGTGCAACGCTTACTGATCAAATATTTTGGCAAAATGGTTTGTTATCTTCCGGAAGACTTTTTGCATGAGGAGGGTTCTATGTGAGAAAATGTCGAGGAGATAACAGCAATAACTATCACAAACGATTCAAGTTTCATCGTGAGAATGTTTATCAATGTGAGCGAATTTGCATTCGATGATGAGTGTGAGCGGTTGGGTTCTATGTTCTGAATGTCATTCCCATCGTATGTGACGACAGACAAGATCATTTGAAACATTTTGTATGCGTGCTCTCACTCCCACACCTTCACTCACTGTCAATGACGGAGTGCACACCCCTTACTGGTGATATTGAGTAGAAAGTATGTATGGCATTTTCCTCCCGGTGTACCTAGAGCGAGAATATGCACGATCTTATTCATTTGTATACACACTATAGAACCTAACAGTATACTTGCATACAGTTTTGCGATCTTCACAGGATCCGTGAATTGTGGATACGCTCTATCGAACACAGTTACACGTCTCCCTGTTATCATATCATAAAGTGAAAAGAGGCTTGTTTGATAAGCAAAACAGAAATATTCTGAGGGCCATTTTTATTTTGGAGGCCAGCATCATATAAGAGGGCTTCCAGAATGGCCCGTATAGGGATCAAGCTTGAAGCAAATTTATTTATGAGGAATGTCACTGATACTATCGTACCTCAAACATGTATTCAGGATTGTCTTAAATGGAGGGCTCTATGTCATGAGCGTATTACACATTTTGGTTAAGCGTGGGTAATAGCAGATAAATATTGAGATTCATCAATTGTAAATATTATGCTGTGTTTTAATATTTGAGAGTGGTGGAATAAAGGTGTCCGGAACCAGTGGAACACCATTGGGGTACTTGCCTTGGCCGCGTTATTTGTGACCCTGTTCATGTCGAAAAAGAAATAGAACGGAAAGTTCGAGAGAGCAGCCGATAACGGAAGCGAGGGAAGTTGGTGTGATGATCAAAAGCAAATTACAACGGGAAAGAAGGAGAAGCCACCTCCGTAAAGTCAGCTTAAAAATTGTTTTTTCCAGAAAATTTATCCGATTGCAAAGAAAAGACATTGAAACACAAAATTGATTTGCCCCTGCAGTTCCATTAGCATTGTTACTGTGACTGTCTTGGCTCGAATAAATGTTGGTTTTGCTATCAGATAGTTAAACATCAGTTGTTATTTTATGCTCCATCATAATCAGTCACACATCATACACTCATCTGCATTCAGCGTAACACAATAAGTCACTACGAAAATAAGGCGAGTTTTCCATGAAAATATCAATATCTGCCAACACAATTAGGTCGAGGTGACAGCGCTATACAAAACATTCGAAATCGCTGTCGTAGCTTTTACGTAATTCGTCGGCAAGGCCAAAGCTTACCATGAAACTGTGTTTCACTGGAAACCCGAATTAGTTAATATGTCCTCCTGTTCATTATATTGGCTCTATGTTTAGAAATCTATTTCATACATTGTCTTTTAGTTCAATGGCGACTAGCAGTCTCATGAGGATCCCACGTAATGTTGTTAATAAATATCAAGCAACGACAAGCGACAATTCTGCCAAATATCCGATAAATGTTGTTCACAATGTCGGGGTCATACGAAAATCATATATTGCCAAAGAATACGCATTAAACAAGAAGAGTAATAGATATGGGCTCTAAATACAAAGTGCGGAGAGTAGCACCTTTCACAAAGTATCAGTAGCTTTTGTCCATCAAACCTATTTCAGTGCCTCTATTTAAGGCAGTTGATTGTATTTTTTTCCTGTGCGAATTTGATCTAACAGCTACTGACATTAAGTCATAGAAATGTCAATGTCATCATATGTTTCGTGATTGTCACATTTAAACTCAATAACACTTTTTACGGACTATATATAATAACTAACCGTTTCAAGAATACAGTTTGCTTCTTATCAGTAAGAAGTGAGAACAGTGAACACATATATGCTTGGCTGCTGTTGAAACGGCTATTTGTAGCCTGACTATATGCTAAAACGTTAGTTTGTGCTAACTGACGAGCACTTAACACAGCTGTCCATTAAAGAGTGTTTCACTTGTAGCGGGTTGTCTAGTCTATAGCTCCAGACCATTGTGAGACGAAAAGACAAAGCCAAAGCCTTTGTCATACATGACCAACTTTCACAGGAGTTATAACTCAGTATCAGGGACAAATGACTGGATTCCTAATGCTCGACAGTGTGAATCGATGAGTGAACATCTTGTATGACTTATGTAAATACTTGCCGTGCAAAACACAACATTACTTTAGGCGTAGGGCGACCTTGGTCATCTCTATATGTTTTCCCGATCAATATCACCAACACTACAAAACCTTATGTTTGTACTGTAACAACTTCAACCTCGTGAAATATACCGGATTGGGCTGGCCTAATGGACAGACCGTTAATTGGTTTTCATTGCCGGTATTTTGTGGCTGACTGCTCCATTCATACAAAACGACAAACCCATCGAGATGCCCGATTAGTTCCGGCTGTCATGTCATACAGCTTCGTTGGTTACAATTAACCGCTTCCATCGTGGATAAAAATTGCCAATATTGCTAGTATTAGTAACAATGTTCACGTGGCTTTTTCCGTCAAAATTACTATATATAGTTTTGATCACTGCTATATTGGATATTAGCATCGTCCCCTGTGACCTAAAACCTATCTTGCGCAATGCATTTTGAATGTAAATGGTTTTGAAGTCAACAATTTAAGACATGGCGAAAGTGGCCAAGTTGGCAAAAGTTATTGGTTATACTTGATATTCAATATGAAACGTTAAACCTCATGTTTATGATCGTGATCAACATTGATGACAATTGTGGAATTTTATGTTATTGCCACTTATTGCCGTACTATTTATCATAATTATATCCGGACTGGTGCTGACATAAGGATCCGAAACTCACTCAGGCCAATATAATGGAAGATATCTCTGTAATATAACGGTCGGACGTGTACAATTACGTATCCACCTTGTAACGTTGGAAATAAAGGGGGAGTATTATCGTGATTGGCGCACCGCAATCACTGTGTTGGCGTCGTTTACTGCACCGACATCATCCACACAAAAATTTTCCATTTTAGTAGTGTTCGATATGCAAGTACTAAAATTTTAGCATAAACTTCAAACAAAACTTGCAGCATGAGACATATAAACCCTCAAATTTTAAATCGGCAAACATTACTAAATATAAATTGTTCATATCATTAGCATGCCATAAGTTTTTTGACCACAGAATACCCACCTACAACATAATCGTTAATAGTATAGGAATGTACAAACCTCTTACCTCGTCAGCAATTTGATCTATTTTTTTGGGACCAAATCGTTAGTATGCGTTTATGGGAAATGCATGATTCACAAAACCAAGCAAACAATCATGAAGATTAATCAGAGGTAGCAAAAACACCTGATACTCATAAGCCGGATCATTGGATAAATAATCTGTATAACAAATGAAACACGCTGCTGGGTTAATGTTAATGTCCTCGTTTATGAACTGCTTCTCGTGATTGGCGCCATCCATGCAAACTATAAATTCAGTTTAATGAAAACACATAAAATATATTTTACAGATAAACGTCCGAGCCGACAAAAATGCAAAATGTTAGCACAAAATATGAGCTAAATCAGCAATAAAAACTAAAATATCTGATCCCGAGGTTTAGTGCAGAATATTACAAAAACCTGTTGTGTCACCTCATTTAATGCGACTAAAACAAACCAAATCCCCGGTGCTTTATAGGTGTGAATAGCGGACAAAGGCACATTCGGCATGTAAACAATACGATATTACGGTAAAAGTTGTTATTTACATCATCATTGACGATTGATGACCGAGGTTTTGCTAGGTACCGCCCTGTGCTTAGGGACTGCTGCTATTTTACAGCAGTTTGTGGTTTGGCTTAACGACCAATGGCTGGTGTTTATTCCGCCGTTGTTATGTCGATATCCCCAGGTATTGACATTGTATCCATAATTTAGTCTGACTGAGATATGCTCAGAGCGCCAAGATTGTATTCATACACGAATTATATCCTAGGTTTTATGCACCAGCATAACCATAAAGAATCATTACCTGCCGCATTTCGTGCTTATTTAAGGTTCCTAATCATATTATTGCGCCAATTTAGATAAACCCTGTGTTACCCACTACCCACACACAGGTAGGGACCACACGTGTGACGTAAAGACTTCACCACATTCCCGCTCATGAGTCCCAGCTGTAATTTCTAATGTGCCACGAACTTAGGGCAAACACTGTTTGACTGTCATGCAGCAGACTCGAAATTAGCATCTGGAATGCTGTAATAAAGGTCAATTAATCAATTACGACGCCAAATGCTTGCTCTGACACAGTGTTCTAAATACATTGCAATCGCTGTATTTCCAAAAACACGTGAGACTAAAAAGGCCATATAAGCTTAGTTTTCTAAGTACAATTACGCTTATGGCAGGATATGCGTTTATAACATTTCCAAAGAATGCTAGGCGTTCACATCTATGCTGATCAATTGTGGAACGTAAAATATAAACTTGCCAAAAAGCTACAAACTAATGTGTGGCGTCTAAGGATTATTAACGCGTCTTCCTACGTTCACAGTTCCTCTGTTTTTTATTTTGCCTGGCCAACATGTGGATAATTGTAAATGGCGTTGCATGATAACGTATATGGTGCGAGTGATTTCTCGTGGCAGTAGCGTGTAAGAAGCAATTCATCTTGGTCGGACAGAAAGGAGAGGGGTGCATGCTTAAGTGCAAATGTGGGATTGAGTTTTATTTGCAGCTCAAAACCGACTGTATTGGCAATCAGCTCTTGACATATCTGGCGTTCAATACGGCTGGTGTTAGCATGGAAACATCATAAAGGGGTGCATTAATCAAATTTTAGATACCACAACGAGCCATGCATTATACGGCTCCATTATGTCGATGACCTTAAACAGGTTGGTCCCTGCTGAATACCGTCACATCATCGATTATATTGGTCTGCTTGATCAACGTTGCCTTTAATGCATGAATTTATTGCCCGTTTTATTATCCAGTATGATCATAAAGGATCGCTGCCTGTCAGATCAAATGGTCACTTGTAAACTCGCGTATTATTGTGACCGCTTTATTAGAGCTTATGGCGACCGCTTGCAACGTTAGGGTCTAACCGTGTAACCGCTATTAGTGACACACCAATATTTAGGTCACTTTGGCAAGCACTCTCGTGAGATCATCCGCACCGCATAGGTATCCAATGCAAACTCAAATGTTAGTTCTGGTCAATATTGCAATTCAGTACTAACCTGCTAGACAAGGTTATGATAATTATTAACGATGAATTCCTCTCTCAGTTTCTCTGAGGGTCGATTTACTCACATGATGAATATATCATGCTAGAAAGCGATCACCACGACTGAGTCTAGCAGATATCTCGCCGAGATGACTAGGGGGATTACCTTATTATGTTGGTCATGGGCTGAGTGATATAAACACCACTGCAATACATATCCATAACATTATTATAACCTTTACGAGAGACTGGTTTCATTATGATTCGCTATCATTGTTGTGAATAATATGTTTTTACAGAATCGCAGTCACGATGGTAGGTTTTCGGTTGTTATTTTTTGTTTTGCTATAAGTGACCAATTCTAAAAACCAGGCCATGTAATTTTGCACGTAGCTCATCATGTACATTTGTTAGGGTGGAATATATCCCAAACGGGCTTTGAAAAAGATAGAAAGCAAATGTCTGATAACAGTATTTGAGAGAGCTTCTATTCGTCGCGAAATATATCTTTGCAGACTTGCTGTCCTGTATATGGGAAAGGTTTTAGCTGGCATTGTTTGAATTTTATTACAACGGTCATCGGCATTGTACAAACTGCGTGTATATATATGGCATTAACCATAGCAAGTCTATTGTTTAGCTTGAAGATCTCACATCAACTTACATGACTCTTAAGTGGATCGTTCCAAATTATGTCTGCATGCCACAAGTGGCAGAAAATATCACAAATGTATCTTCTTGGCGACTGTATATGTTCGTGGGTTTCTGTGAGTGCGTGCGTATTTGCTCGCGCTTTAATGTTGGCTATGGCGTATGGGTGTGTATAAATATATGCGTGTATGTTTGTATGCATGTGTATTTGGCATCGATTGGGCTATGATTTTGAATGTGTGTGAAGGTGATTGTAATGATGACACTGTGATTACTCGATGCTTTGAAGATCATACCATTTAAATGTAATCACGGCTGGATAGTTATCCAATCATTCGGTTCTAGGTTTTTTACTTGTAATGTTCAGATGTTTAAGAAAATCGACCAAATAGAGGGCTCGGTATTATGGTAATACACAAAAAGACATTTCGATATATCATTTCAGCGTCTGGTTAAGCTCACGTAATTTTGTAATAGCGCAATTTTGCCTCAAATACGGATGACTTCATTCAGTATTACTAACTGGAGAAACAATGTGGGTGAGGTTAATATGTACATTAATGTATATTTATTTATATATGCATATATATATATATATATATATATATATATATATATATATATATATATATGTATATATTTATATATATAAATATAAGCATTTAGATATGCATATTTATCTATATATAAAAAACTAATAACTCATAATATATACATATATATATATATATATATATATATATATATATATATATATATATATATATATATATATATTATATATATATATATATATATATATATATATATATATATATATATATATATATATATATATATATATATATATATATATATATATATATATATATATATATATATATATATATATATATTCATCTTTATTCGGAGGTATGTTAAGTTGTTAGCTTTAAGTGATGCCGATTCGTTATCTTGTTTCACTTCACCAAACTGTTTATTTCGTTTTCTCTATGTTGAGCTGAGTAAAACCACCAAACAACCTTTTAATTTTAATCAGAACAAAATTGCGTTGGACGTTGCGCAATTTTACAGTTCACAACCGGAAATGGGACCAGCCACCGCTTTACATGGGTGCAGATGAGTGACCCACGTAATGGAAGCTGAATTTGCGTGCTCGCTTTTAGTGAACAGCAATAATAACTCACAACAAAACTGCATAATACGTGGGTTTCAGAGATGATGAACATTATCTAGCCCCTTACAGCTAACAAGAGCTGCAGTATTGTAAGTAATGTCACTCTAGTTAGTGAGTTTGAGGTACACGCAATGCATGTAATAATACCTTTTTATTGATGGATGAGTGTGCGCAGGCTGCATTCATCTCAAGCGCTAATGGTGCCTTAGTAATGACGATATGCTGCAGACTGAACATGATAAGCACTGTGTGATCATGTTTGAATTATTCTCATCAATTGATAATGCGGTAGATCTTATAGAGCAAGCATGTTCAAAATCGTATGACTCGAATAACCACTGTCAGGCACTCTCACATTTGACGGTTAGGTAACTACTGGTCAGATTTTTACTTCGGCCGCACAATAATGGCGTGTCTGTAGGCAATAAGCGTATATCAAGCAAGTTGAGTGGTGGGTGGAGACGTTGAAACCTTTATAGAAACACCTAAGGTAGTCAATCCAGAGTAATGGCTTGGGGCACATTGCCGCTAATGCATTATTCCGGCCATGGTTATATTGCCTTCTAAGAGAATCTAGCGTTTGGCTATCGAATTGAACACACATATAAGACAATGGTTATCAAAGGCTGTAAATTTATGGCCTTATTATATGTGGCTTAAAACAATCACTTATATCACTCCAACATGTAGTGAAGAGGCTTTAAATCGATCCAAAGAGAAGAGAATCTACTATCAATTTAAATAAACAGGTTTTAATACTCTTGCGAAACATAGCTAGTGTCTTAGTAATACAAATATCCATGGTAGCGAATTCCAGAGTACAGGACCAGAACGAGAAAATGCAATATCACCACAGTGCTTTTTTCTGCTTTTTGGCACCACCAAAAGCGCTTTGTCTCAATGACCTTGCTGGCTCGTATTGCGTATCAATTTCACATATGTAGCCTGGTGCCTGATGATGTAAAGCACGGTACTCTTGAACCAAAACCTTGAAATTGACTCTGTATGTGACAGTAAGCCAGTGTAGGTGTATGAGGATTGGAGTGATGTGGGCCTAACGACTGCTACGGCTAACAAGACGAGCAGCAGTCTTTTGGACTCGCTGCAGTCTATTCATGTTATGCTTTGATGTGCTGCAGTACAAAGCATTTGCATAGTCCAATTTGTGATGACTAACGAATGCACAAGAATCGCGGTGGCATAATTAGATAGGTAACAGAGTATCCTAGAGATATTTCGTAGCTGGTAGAATGCTGCTTTGCACACTGAATTTTCCTGATTATTCAGTGAGAAGGAATAGTCCTCTATCACACCAAGATTCTTATCATGGTTTTTGTTTGACACTATCCTGATTTTCATTGCTATCTCTCTAGCCTTTGACATCCTGGAATTAAACAGCATCATTTCCGTTTTATCATCTTTGACTGATAGGTGAAGCTGCCTGGTTTGCCTGTTTAAAAGCACAGTAGAGCTGTCTATCTTCAGTGTAGCCATGGTTACTATGACCATGGCTGCTGATGACATATATGGTAAAGATCATGTGGATAATAGCACATCTACTGCTAGGTCATCAGATATGGTGAGAGAGTATCGGTTTTTATTAATAACCTTTCCAGCAAAAAAGGCAGAGAACTCCTCAGGTAGATCCACTGAGGAGGAATGTGCAGGTAATGATGAAGACTTTTGTTACAGCAGCGTCCTGTGGATGCTAAAGTCAGCCGTCCGGTCCTTACCTCAACTTTCAACATTTTCTGATAAGTACTTTCGTTTTTCCTTCAGTAGCACCTTGTTAACCTCTACACACATGTCCCTGAAGATCTGTCTGTGCATCTCCAGCCCCGTACGACTAGCGGTCATATTCCGTCAACGTTTTCCATTTTGATGACGGCTTCTGATTTCTTTACGTGATCTCATTACCAAAAGTTTTATCTTGGTTGTATGCGATTACATTTATCCAAACTCCGGCGGGACCTAACACTTATTTTTGACAGCATGCTGCACCTCATGGTACATATAGAGCATGAGCCTACAAGCATTTGAGATGCACAACTGCTTAACAAATGCGCAAAGGCCAGTGATTAAACTATTTGAAGTGAATACTGTAACTTGCAAACGCATGCCGCCAATGATCACAAATATCATTAAAAAAATGTGTGCATATTCTATGCATCCTTGATAGTTATAATCATTAACTAAGTCAGTCAATAATATATGGCTATGCACTAAAATAAAAGCTGACCTACAATCATAAAACTCCCCTCTTTGTGCTTGATGTTCGAAATTCAATTGGGACTCAATAGCATGGAAAAGTCCTGATTTTGCCTGTGCACGCAATTTGTTTAAAAGAACTGCAAAATGTGAGGAACAAATAAGTCAATTTGTGGACGGGAAGTTTAGAAGTAACTAGAGCCCACGTAGAAAGCTGTTGCAGTCGAACAGAGACCCATGCTGCGCAGTACGCAGTTTTTATTTGAACTTCTGAGACCCCCACAGCTGGTTTTAAGCTGATATATAGCCATAATCATGCACGAATAATCAATGTCCCTCCGGTTTTAATATGCCCACTCACTTTGCTAAAACGTGAGACTATTGCTATTTTAATTCAAAGCTGCTTCGCCAAAAGGTTTCCTGGTTGCAAGCCAGTACTTTTAAGTCCTCTCCTCAATGAAACCTGCACAATGTCTGCAATATCTAGTTTAGCATGGCATCTCAGCAAGCCGTACAATTAGTATATTCAATACAGCCTTTCAAAAGTAACATGGCTCCAGAGCCATTCGGAAAGTGCAAATGTACAATTTATTCGGCAAAGTATCCTCTGTGGTCGTGCTTGCACCATGTGCATGCAATAAGCTTGTACTGTATTGTATTACCTAGGACATGATTGGCAGAATGAACGACGTGTTGTCACATCAGAAAAGTTTCTTGCTGTTGAGTAATGAAGCAATCGCATATATACTCATATAAATTTATTTGTGTGCACTAAAAATAGAACAATCAATACAAGTAAGTTGACGACACAAATACTGTTCGCATGATTGTGCAGTGATCTTATTTTATGAATCATAATTGTCAATGCTATGTATTTGAAATGTGTCACTTATATATTTGCAGTCACCATCTTTTATTCGCTAATGATAGTCCGTATTTGGACTTCACAAGCACTTCCTTGCAGAATATTTGATTTAAGCCAGGCGGTTAAAGGTTGCTTTCACGCAATCTATCGAGCTTTGTATAGTACTGGCTATCGTTTTGGCAAACCAAATAAAGTTTTACAGTGCGAACACGTTTTACACAAGCACCCGTACATAAGAACACTCATGGGCGTTCAGACCCATACATGGCTAAACCACCGGTCGTAAATTACATTCAGTTATTCGCATATTTGAATGTCATAAATAGTTGTTTATTTGCTTAAATCTTTTATTGGTATCGACTTAATATTATTCGAAATGTCTAGTTAACGTTTGTATATGAAGATCAATCTTTCTGTTTTAGCTTGAGTTCATATAAAAACGCGTCCATATGGACACAAATTTGACCTTATTATTGCATACTAACACATCTCTGAAGAAATAAGGACCATGTACTTTGATCCGGTTGATGTGAATCCATTGATTTGTTGACGAGTGGAAAGGGAAATTGTGCCCTTTTTTCGGTTTTTAAATTGTGTCAATGACCACGCCAACATTACATCTGGAATAGCATGGATCCTTTTGTGAATAGTCGATTATACTTGAGGGGCATGATGTGCACTATGTACAGAGATTGTGCAATATATGAAGTTATGACCCGTTGGCACCGCCAAGAATGTGCAATTGCACGCGTCATAATCTAAAACTTAGCTTAGTTTCTGGACATCCATTCGCCAGGCATTGTCAAAATTCTTGCCGTGGTGATCTTAGTATCCATAGATAAAACCTCATGCTATCGTGCCAATCTGTTAATGTGAAGTCTGTTACTCGCATCACTCCCACAATATTACATTACGTCCGCACAAAATATAGCCTGTAGGTTGTACCACATTCACAGCGTGTGTCTTCATTCATTAAGTAATATGTTCAGATATTGATCGATTGCAAACTGTTTATGTACATATTTTGACAGTCAGCGAACAATATTTGAGGCTCTGCATATACATTACAACGACATATATGTTTATATCCGTTCGATTGGCAGATTACTTTTTAATCCGGGTAGGTTATTTCTTTCAGTTAAGACGACGATAATCAAGGCTCAATATGGAGAAGATGCGCCAATGGCCGAAGGATAAGTGCCTACATATTCCCTCCTTGCATCATCCCTTATCGTCTGCTGCTTCCTTATCCTCCGAATCTTCTCATTGTAGCCCGCTTTGCCTTTGTCCGTCGCTGTTGTATGGAGGATGGCGGCTTTTCATATGAATGATGATGGCCTGGTACATCCACGCACTTCTGTCTTCCAGAAAACTAAAAAGACCCTCTTTGTCCGGCGACCTTGAATGACTTGAGTGGTAATAAAGAAGCTGCGTTGCACGAACCCATGTGATGCTACCAATTTTAAAGGCATAATGATGGTGACACTTCATCACCTATGGTATTTCTTTGTTATGCTGAAGCGAACATAGGCTCGGATTGATTCATCCTGCAAATGGCTTTCTAAAAATACACGAGTACGTGATATTAGTTCTCATAACAAAAGGCGCCTTTGTGCTACTGTTAATTTACATGTCCTCATGATTTCTTTGTTTATAATGCTCCCCCCCTCCCCACGTGGAAATTAATAAATGTCTATTACTGCAAATATACTTTCGTTTGTCTGAAATCACTCAATAATGCGGCACTGGCTATTGTGTTCAGTTTGTACTCTCTTAAGGGCCTTGTATTAACGATGACATGAATGCTATCGCCTTACAGCTGCATATCAGATTCAAGTCGCAACTCTCAGGTCTCTATGCGA
>CM067356.1:55968347-55995847 GCA_034190875.2 Urechis unicinctus | reverse complement strand
GGTGAGTTACTGTTTCCCTTTGTAACTAACAGCCGTGTAGCTATACTTCCCCGTGTCGCTAGATTTGTTGACGGACACAGTTGTTCGTCCTCGCTGGCGCGCGATTTAGACAATGACTCTTTTTTGACGTCTGAATGACATGTAATTGAGTCACACATTGCTGCCGGACAATGGTGCAACAAATTTGTCATGTTCTGCTATGACCAAGCCCACGCATAGTTTCACACAATATTTAGCGGTTTCACGTGTTTTTGGGAGCGTTACTGATCACTGAATTCACAATACAGCAGATGTGCGGCTGTGTAATCATACAATGCGATCAAGCGTATGCATGCTTATTCGTGGTCTGAATTTATTTTCATAACTACCTGCAGATACCGCATTAACCAAACCGCACATGCTTATTATGGAAGTATCATAGTCTAGTAACTGGTTATCTCAAACGAATAGCTAGTGTTCAGTATTGCTTGCGGCTTTCTATTGCGTCATGAAAGCGATAATAATGCTTTATAGCCGCCCACTTGGCACTGCATCATGCCACATTAGCGGTGATGATAGAAGTTTTCATATTGATCGCGGTGACTCTTTGATAGTATGTATCTTTCACACACGGTTACGAAAGTTCTAAGGTTCATGTTTAAAGTGGGTACTCCCTCTCAGCATGGTGTACATACGAAGATAGCAACACAAGAAGTTGGACGTGGCATACTAGTTGACAGTTTGCTGGTATGTTGTTTGTATGGACGAAAGGATAGCCCGACAACGATATTTTAGTTATCAATTGATGAATGCTCGATACGTTATACAGCCGGTGGGAATCTCAATTACGTATCGAATAGCAATCCTATTCCAAAAGGGCATTTCGAGCGGCCAAAAGGGCAATTGTTATATTATCGCCAATCCTATCAAAGGATGGATAATTAATGGATCAATCAGGAGCTAGAATAGTACGTAATTCCAATAACCATCTGGCGCTCATGCATGACTCACAACACATTCGCTACTCCCGATCAATATACCCACCATATTCAGCGATATACAGTGCTGCGTAGTCAGCAATTGTTGATCGAAATTGTAGAACTCACTGTATGTGTGTATTGTATAAGGGTAACCCTATGTGTTCATATTCTTGGCCTAACCAGACGCCATTTGACTATGTTTCATATATGAACATATATTTATACATTGTATCGAACCTAGAATTGTTGGTTACTTTCCATACATTTTACTGCATTACATTAACTATCGCATGGGACACCAGTGAGAAGTTGGATATAAAAAAGCAGGTATTTACTCACCATTTATGCCCAGCTACGAAGAGTGGGCCCCATGTCTGGATGTATAATCGATTAATGCATTGACGTAATTTCAACCCAACACTGGATTACAAGAATAATATATGTTGTTATGTAAGTATATGAGGACATAATTCTAACCAGCATCTTTGGCAATGTACAAAACTTGTCAAATTATCTAACGTACGATACCACTAGATATCATATTAAGTGACCTTATCACACTGATCATCTACTTTTAGGTTAAGGGGTCAAATATTATTTGGAAATATCAAACATAAGACAGAGTCGATGTAGTTTAAGCCAGATAAGATAAACTCACTACTGACAAGCAAAAACAGGGTTGTCTACAATGTTCCAACAACGGTTTTTCTTTCAAACATTAAACGCTCTGATCGGACATAAATTATGGTATTGGTACCTATTTCGATAGAGCACTTTGATGAATCTACACCAGTGTTCTGAACAAAGTATGTTTCATTTAGAGTCGCACATGGATGTAAACAATATATTAGCTAACGAGAAAATCGTTTTAAAGAGGCTGTTCAGCCTCATATAAGGCAATCAGGGATCATTTGGTAAATACATTACTACGCTCGATGCGGTTACGAAATAATGCCGTCGTTTATTTGGTGCGTCAAATTTTACTTCATCCAAATTTATGCTGGTAATTTTTAAACATATTTGTTTCACTGGAAATCCACAAGATGTACAGTAGAAGGCTATTTCATTTAGCTGTGTCAGTCCATCGATAACGATACCTCCCTAAAACCATCAGCCGCGCGTTTGTCGGCTGTAAATCACTACGCGCGCCTTATAACTACCTCGCTACGGATGTGTATATTTCCGCTCAAGTTTCAAAATGTAGTTTTCTTCAAACCAAGGTTGTGGGCAACACCAACACGATAAATAGTAACTTCTGTACCACCATATGGTACCTTTTATCATACAATGGAATTAAGCACACTGTATTCGTCATCATCTAACACCGAAAAATTTCCCGCCTACGCTCGCTGGAGATTGAAACTGAAACCTCACTGTCGTCCGTCCGCAAACACAACTCAGCTGCGATGTTTATGAAGTTTTCATTGAAGGGAGGTCCGGTCACCGTTAGCCCTGCCGATCAGAATGGATCCAAAACGTTTGCCACATTAATAAATCCGGCGTTCGAAACGTCGAGCGTTCCATATTGTACTCGGGAGGTACTCAATGAACAATTGCCCATTCAGTCTGCGTAGGCTGCAGATTACGAGAGACTTGAGACCCCAAGCGGTTCCACTTCCACAACCCATTTACCCGTTGCGGTGATATTGGAGGGACTGGCCAGTGGAGGTCAAGTGCTACAAGAGATACCCCCTCGCAAGCGTAATTTCACACAACAACAACCAAACTGCAGACGGCGGGAGTTAGGATCTACTTTCAAAGACCGCAGCGCCGCGTAGCTCTGAAAATGTAACATTTTTGGTTTCCAAGGTGCTGTTACCAAGTAGCTTGCTAGGCAACCACTTTCCTTATATGGGGCTGAACAGTCTCTTTAAGATTCTAACAATTAGTGCCACAGTGTAAAATATGGATATTCAATGAGCGATCCGTATTCGTTGGAGTTAATGGAAAACGCTGGATACATTGTGAAGCCTCTTGCATAAATTTTTTTATAAACCATATTTAAACTGTACTATGCAACATTTATCAGTGTAAACAGAAATTAGCTGACAATAAAATAGATGTACGTCGTCAATTATTGCTTAAGTTTGATAACATACTCAATCCATCACTAATCATTATTCATTGCACTTGAGAGGGTCGTACATGTGGAATTGTAAACAGTTCTCTAAGCAAAACAATTGCTGAAGATAGATTGCCAAACCAGACACGTATAAGCTTCCACTTTAATCATTATTGTTGCACATTCATTACATACAATATTATTGCTTGCTTACTTAATGGTGAAACAATTACTCTTGTTTCATAACAACAGAAATTCACTCAGCCAGGCTTATATCACCATTGTAATCTAACCTCTTTGTATAATTCGGAAATTTCACATAGGCTTCGTCCCAGTCCATGAGTAGTTTGGCTGCTTTTTCCAATCCTTTCCCGTGCCAATGTAAACCTGGTTCTTTTCGATTTTCAATCAAGTACGGAGCCGATTTTCCCGATAATCCTTCTATGTTGTTAAAAACGCAGTAGAGGTTGTGCTTGTCGGTGTACCATATAAACCACATTGTCCACATCGAGCTTGCCCTTCCGTTCCGTTCAAAACTCTCATACCATTTCGTCATCAAAGTTCCAGGTACATAAGGGTGGAACGTTTTGTTTTTGATTGCTTCGTGGTACCAATCTTGGAAATGTGACCAGTGTGTGGGATGTGGTGAGAAACCGAATGAACCAACTATCTTGTACATATAAGAGACGTCATATGGTGTTACTTTGATTGGCTTACGACCGATTGCAGTTGGCATTTTTCCGCTTAAGAGTGAGTAACCAGCGATACCAGCTCTGTTATCATAGTGCGCATGCGAAGCTTTCAACCATTTATACGCCCAAGGTGAAACGCTGAGATCATCTTCAATGATCAATGCAATTTCCTTTGTTCCAGGTTTTGGACGCCACGAATCTATCCACTGTCCATAGAGTCCTGCATGTTCCCTCCATACAAAAACATCTTATCGGCCACCTACTTTCCAGTCAAAATCGATTGCTGTTTGAAGAGTTTCATTTGAAATCTCATTATTGGTATCACGATCCAAGAATATCTCAAGGACAGCAGTATCATTGCCAATGACCAGTTCATTCAGTGTAGCCAGCAATGTTTGAAGAGATTTTGCCCGATTGTAAATAATGACAATAATTCTGAAGTCGACTTCATCCTCGAATTCATAAGGTATGTTTGGGGAACATGCACGGACAGAGGGTCTCCCTTTGGTGTTCACATGGCTGGGTGGTGGACGCCATCCAAGGTTTGTTGCAATCACTGATGGTCTTAGAAGACCCGTACCAACATCAAGCTTTATCTGTGTCAAAATAATGGTCAGAAAGCCTGTACCTAAAACAGCCACCAATTTGATCCACAAGCTTCTTCTTGTAGTTTTCATATCGAAAGTTGTACAGTTTACTCAGCTTACTGGACCTTCGTGTAGTTAAAACACTGCAAAGCAAACAGATGGTGAAATCACTATTCAAAACAGTTCCTATAACGCTTTCATTGATTCATACCAGATGACGTTACATTATTGATTCCTTACAATTTGTCTAAGGAAATCTATTTTACATTGTCATGTCGGATTATTGGAATTGAAACAGTATATTTGAACTTAATAAGCTATATTGTGATCCTGATAGTAAATGCATATTCATAGGTGTAAATGAGGTGACGTCACTTATTTAAAAACAGATCAGAATCAGGTTTCAAGGATTGTTTCCTCCTAAATATGGAGGTATTATGTTGATTATTCTCGCCTGAACTTATGACACATATTATCACATTGGTATTATTGGTCATTGTAACAAAGAGAATAAATCTACATAGTATTTTCGACTAACCTTATCAATTTTGGTAATATACGTAACACGTTAAAAACCTCAAAATGGCTGCGATGCAACGCAATCATCGCGCTTGAGCACCAGACCTGAATGTGTGCATAGACGAAACTTTGAGACCAATTTGTAAGCAATTACGATTTCGATGCCACCTGCGGTTTTAAATGAGATAATGATAGAACTTATACTGAACAATAACTACAAAAGGACAAACATGTTTTCCAACTATCGTTTAAGTCCTGTTCATTCAATAATATACTCTTAGATATCCCTCTTTATGATTGATTTGGACAGAATGATAGGTGTGACAGTTTCGCTTGAAAATCAGCTATAACAAGTTAGCCATCGTCTATATAAACATAATTGAGGATGCGTGTTCAGTCTAGCTTGAAATACTCGCTTGATATGTGCCTTTTTTCTTAAATGTGCACGTGCGTTGAAGTTCTCATTATGAAGGTGAATATTCAAGTATTTATTGTATGAATTTAATGTGAATCTCATTTAAAATGACATTAATACACATCTTCAAGATCTTCAAGGTAACGCTTGTCAATAACTCGACCAGAGTGCTCTCACGAATGTTAAAATATAGGATGTGATGATTAGATGCAGCATTGCACCGGCTGAGCATACGTTGGTCATCTTATGCAGTAGTATAGAGAATAGCGGTTCTGGCGCACCACTACTCATCTACACTATTCCCCTAATTATAGCTTATACAGGATTTCGTTGTTTTATTTGCTCCCTGTTCAGTTAGGGTGAGCTTCAGTCAAGCGAAAGGCGTGTCATGCCCAACTCAGTCAAATTCATTTAGAAGTAATACTACAGACAAATTCGATCTTCTGTTTTGATTGGTTGTACAATAACGTTGCCTTGTTCCAATGGTAAGGGTTGGTCTAAAGATATTACAACAGCCCGTTGGTCAGCAGGCTTACATATCCCTACCGCTTGGTTTGTTCCATATCCTCTGCGAAGTGAGCCGATTGCTTTTACCCAAATGTGAGATGTTTCGATTGTTCGAAATGTCTAGTTAACGTTTGTATATGTAGATTAATCTTTCTGTTTTAGCTTGAGTTCATATCAAAACGCGTCCATATGGACACAAATTTGACCTTATTATTGCATACTAACTTATCTCTAAAGACATAAGGACCATGTACTTTGATCCGGTTGATTTTAATCAATTGATTTGTTGACGAGTTGAATGGGAAATTGTGCCCTTTTTTGGTATTTAAATTGTGTCAATGACCACGCCAACATTACATATGCAATAGCATTGATCCTTTTGTGAATGGTCGATTATAGTTGAGGGGCTTGGTGTGCACTATGTACAGAGACTGTGCAATATATGAAGTTATGACCCGTTGACACCGCCAAGAATGTGCAATAGCACGCGTTATAATCTCAAACTTAGCCTAGTTTACGGAGGTCTATTCGTCAGGCATTGGCAAAATACTTGCCGTGGTGATCTTAGTATCCATAGGTAAAACATCATGCTATCGTGCAAATCTGTTATTGTGAAGTCTGTTACTTGTATCACACCCACAATATATCATAAAGTCCGCCGCTGCGCGCAAATAAAGCCTGTAGGTTGCACCACATTCACAGCGTGTCTTCTCATTAAACATGACGTAAGTATATTAAATGTTTAGATATTGATAGATTGCAAACTGTTGTTGTACATTATTTGAAAGTCAGCGAACAACATTTGAGGCTCTGTATACACATTACAACGACATATATGTTTATATCCGTTCGATTTGCAGATCACTTTTTAATCCGGGTAGGTTATTTTTTTCAGTTAAGACGACGATAAGCAAGGCTCAATATGGAGAAGATGCGCCAATGGCCGAAGGATTAGTGCCTACATATTCCCTCCTTGCATCATCCCTTATCGTCCGCTGCTTCCTTATCCTCCGAATCTATTTCCTCTTCTTCTCATTGTAGCCCGCTTTGCCTTTGTCCGTCGCTGTTTCGTGGAGGATGGCGGCTTTTCAGATGAATGATGATGGTCTGGTACATCCACACATTTCTGTCTTTCAGAAGCTGCATTGCACGAACCCATGTGATGCTACCCATTTTAAAGGCATAATGATGGTGACACTTCAGCACCTATGGTATTTGTTTGTTGTGCTGAAGCGAACATAGGCTCGGATTGATTCATCCTGCAAATGGCTTTCTAAACATACACGAGTACATGATATTAGTTCGCATAACAAAAGGCGCCTTTGTGCTACTATTAATTTACATGTCCTCATGATTTCTTTGTTCATAATGCCCCCCCTCCCCACGTCGAAATTAATAAATGTTCATATTACTGCAAATATAATTTCGTTTGTCAGCAATCACTCAATAATGCTGCACTGGCTATTGCGTTCAGTTTGTACTCTCTTAATTAGAATGTTCATCTGGGCAATAAGGGATCGGCTACTGCTTGCACGACTAACACAAGCTGCCGTATGTGCACAAGGCACACGCAAACATATACATACATAAAACAAAAACCGTCGATGACAATCGATGGTTATTTTATGCAAACCCAGACTACATCGGATGTGCAGCAGACAACATCCAAGAGTACATATGAGTAGGCATACGTCAAATTGATTAGCTGACATAGAAAGGATATGCGTGGAAATGAAAGCATAATGTACGGTGTTAAATCATCATCCGTCAGTCTGCATCTTGGTCGCATATGTCAACGGGACCAACTCACCTAGTTGGACATCTTATCCATATATGTACAATAAATATAATTAGAATCTGCCTGTTTGACGCCAGCAAATTTAGCAAATTAAATGTCATGCGAAACCAAAGAATACCCTGGACGATGGCGCATTTAGGGCTGCATTATTTCCGGTTCTTTTTATTATTATAGTTTCATGATATCCTCTGGTTGACTGTCGTTGAGATGATGAACCATACTATTTATCGAATATATCCTAGTTGTGAGCAAATTGTGATCCGTTGCGGCGCTATATCTAATCTTGCGTCTACCTACTGCCAAATATGCAAACTCAACATACTTAGCTCATCCGCTGTTTGCACAACAAATAATATCTTGCGTTAGTTATGCTGTAACGACAGTCAAGAGGTTACCACATTAAAATGCTTACCAGAAGTTATTATCGACTTGAGTATTGCGTTGCTCTCCTTGCGGAACGCATGGGGATTCAAACCCAGCTAAGGTCGGAACTTGAGGACATTACGTTTACAACCTTATTTTCTCGAGTCTATTGATTACTTTTGATCTCGCATAGGTAGACTCTACACCTGCCTATTCTTTTGTCGCTCTGCAGTTCTTCTGTGCCTGTGGGCAGTGTGTCGTACGTCGTTGAGGCCGGTCAAGGCAGAAGGTAACTGCATTATATGATTGTGGAAGCTTTCAGAGTGTGGGTGACGGCATGGTCGGTTCATCATTATAGATATGTGCGGTCTGGGTTTTAAACCAGATACTCTACGACACAAACTGAGAAGGAGGTGTTCAACCAAGGGAGAGTCGCGCCCTTATGAGAAATAACATGGCGATGAACTGATGGGATTGGTTTCTGCAAAAAAAATGGACTGTGCCTCGTTATGAATTCCATTAATGTCACTTTTGTGTCCTTGGCAAACTATTACTGGAGGAAATTACGTCTTTGCGACCTATTTAATCGCCTAGGGTCGCCTGGTCTGCATTGCAGACTGTAATTTAGTTTTCAAGGTTGAGACCCATCCCAAACCTGTCACCTGGAAGAACTACATTTTTTACAATGATAACAAATTTATGAAATTCACCAGTTTCATGTGTCAAACCAGGTTTTGTTTTACGTTTCATCAAATATGGAACATGATCTTGGTCACAGTAACAGTTATAGTTATACTCATGCTTCAAAACGCATATCAGATAATGGGTTTATTGCAGCTAATGTTCCAGCATTCTCACATGTGATCGACGACGCAAATCTAATTAGTTACGATGATAAATATGTATTTCATAGATTTATCATCTTTCTCAATAATGCAAAGCACCTGTTCAGAATACTAGATCTAAATACGCTATATAATTAAGATAACAGAGGATTTGTCCATTACGTTACATACTTATCGTATGGAATGGGCATCAGGCAAAGTCAAGATAGGAGCTGCAACTCAACAGCGTTAGATGAGCTCATATTTACGACAATGGGCTTTCAAGGTCAATCCTAAAATAGTCAATGGGGTTATTTACGTCATCTATATCAAATGTTGTAAATGTATGTATGCATGTATGTACGCATGTATGTATGTATGTATGTATGTATGTATGTATGTATGTATGTATGTATGTATGTATGTATGTATGTATGTATGTATGTATGTATGTATGTATGTATGTATGTATGTATGTATGTATGTATGTATGTATGTATGTGTGTATGTATGTATGTATGTATGTATGTATGTATGTATGTATGTATGTATGTATGTATGTATGTATGTATGTATGTATGTATGTATGTATGTATGTATGTATGTATGTATGTATGTATGTATGTATGTATGTATGTATGTATGTATGTATGTATGTATGTATGTATGTATGTATGTATGTATGTATGTATGTATGTATGTAAATATGTATGTATGCATGTACTTATGCAGTTATGCATGTTTGTATATATGTATGTAAGTATGTATGTATGTATGCATGCAGTTATGCATGTTTGTATGATGTATGTATGTAAGTATGGTAGTTTGCAGTATGTACGTAAATACGTATATAAGTATGTATGTATATAAGTATATTAGTATGTTTATATGTATGCATGTGACGCATTTCGCATTCATGGTTACGACTCATCTTTTGCCACGTTGCGACGTTCTTGTATTGCTTCATTATTGTGACACAGTAGCCGGCGTTGGTGATGACCGAAGACGCACTTTGCAATGGCGACCAAGCGGTCGATGCTAAATTACACAAATGTGTTCGTGCTTCAGGAGAACTTACTTCTCTTATATTGATGAGATATCTTAATAGATATTCAGTCGCAGCCCACACGCCCGGATGGCCGCTATCACTGCGTTAACTAAGTTGTCACTGTATTGCGCTTTCCTTGTAGCCATTAAGGTAGCGTCACACGTCAGCTTATAGGCGTTTTTCATAATAACTACCACTGGAGAGATGCGTAATTACCCTTACGGAAGAAATAGTAATCACCCTCGCAAGATGGCAGATGGAATTGTCATGAAGATCATTGCCTCTTATGAAGTGCTTACATGAAAAATATGTGAGCGTTTACGTGCGTACGCTTATGGATACTTAGGGATAATCATCGAATGTCGATGGTAATTGTGTACTTCATCTCAGATAAATATGTCGTTGGGTGCATGTACAATAGCGTTTGTCACCTGTGCTCTCTTCAAACGAATCAATGGTACGTGTTACCCCATAGAGATTTTTAATGTGTATAGCTCAGCAATGAATATTGCTGGGTATGGGCGTTAGATATATATATCATGCTATGCGGCCAGGGCGTCAGAAGAAGGTATGGATGGAAAGCAGCCTTTCATTATCATTGTGAATACTATCCAAGTATCCTCCATATACCTTGCCATTTGATATGGATTTCAGTGACATATAAATTGTTACACGCTCCTAACCTCACAAGGCATAAATGTAGATTGACCTTGATGCGATTAACATTGGTACCGTTATTCTGGTCTGCATGATAATATTTTGGACTTGACCTACCCAATACAACGGATATAGCCGAAACGGTAGTATATCGGCATTAGCTGTTTGATTATACATACATATATATATATATATATATATATATATATATATATATATAGATATATATATATAGATATATATATATAGAGATATATATATATATAGAGATATATATATATAGATATTCATATATATATATAGAGATATATATATAGAGAGAGATAGTATATATATATATATATATATTTATATATATATAGATAGAATATGTACATATATATATATATAGATATATATATATATATATCATATACAGATATATATATATATATATATATCAATATATATAGATAAATATATGTATATATATATGTTTGTATATATATATATATGTATATATAGAGATACATATAAATGTAGATATATACATATATATATATATATAGAGAGATATACATATGTGTTGTATATATATATAGATATTTTCTATAGATTTATCTATAAATATAAATGTAGAGGGATATATATATAAATATATATAAATATATAGATATATATATATCTATACTATACACAGATATATATATATACATATATAAATACACATATATATATATATATATATATATATATATATATATATATATATATATATATATATATATATATATATATATATATATATATATATGTATATACATATATATATATTTATATATAGCCAACTAGTGACGTCAAAACTTCCTATGGAAGTTTATAGATGGTCCGCAGAATTCATGGAATAGGTATTCCTGGCGCCGACTTGCATAATGAACTCCACTCCATGGGACCATGAATCAACCAATAGACTGCTGTCCCATGAACGGTCCCATTTTGTTGATGTGAAATGTTTCACTGCATCATATCCAAGAGACATCTGTTGAACTTTTTGCAGCCTTTGTATCGTCAACAAAAGTTAACACAGACGGTGATAAACGGGCGACTGTGATTGATAATTCAAGCCATAAGACCGAGGATTGAAGGATGCAAATGCGTCACTGACAACATTGCTGTCTATCAACATCACAATACCAATGAGGGCGGTATGCTCACCACTTTTGGATTTCACCTGCACAATGGCGGGGACAGATGCTGGACAGTATAAATTTAAAGATTGTCAGTCTGGCCACTATGTTTAGGAATGTGTGTTTTGTGCAATCCATGTTTGTCTCCGAATTAATCACTATCATTCGCATGGCCTTCACATCTGGGCCCGTATTCACCGACTCAACGCTGCGTCGCCGTTATGATGACACAGCTGAACCGTCGTTAAGTTGGTATTCACCAACGCCGTTGAGTCCGGAATTGTGACGAGCGCGCAACTTTTTTGCTGTCTGCCAGAATCAAAACCTCGCCTCTCGCAGTGCTCATTGTACACAAATTTTGCGCGGGCTTGTAAACATATGATGGTCGTGGATGTGTAATACAACTTAACAGTTTGGATCGGGAGATTTACATCAGCCTGTTTGTGTGCATGGATGGACAACAGAGAGCTTTGACAACAACAGGTGGATCGAGTAAAATGATAATGGACACTAGTGTGCTAAATGTTCTTATTACAGACTGCGTGAACCGTAAATAATAATAACAGAGTAAGAGGCTTTCGGTCAATAATGACTCATTTTTGAACTCATGTTTGTAAAAGCTTTTCCCTACTTGTTAGTTGCTGTAGAATGCTTTGCTGGGCACGTGACAGCTGTACCATTGGGTGCTTCAATGTGGTGAGTTACTGTTTCCCTTTGTAACCAACAGCTGTGTAGCTATACTTACCCTTGCCGCTAGATTTGTTGACGGATACAGTTGTTCGTCCTCACTGGCGCGCGATTTAGACAATGACTCTTTTTTGACGTCTGAATGGCATGCAATTGAGTCACACATTGCTGCCGGACAATGGTGCAACAAATTTGTCATGTTCTGCTACGACCAAGCCCAAGCAGAGATTCACACAATATATAGCGGTTTCATGTGTTTTCAGGAGCGTTACTGATCATTGAATTCACAATACAACAGATGTGCATCTGTGTAATCATACAATGCGATCAAACGTATGCATGCTTATTCGTGATCTGAATTTATTTTCGTAACTACCCGCAGATACCGCTGCTAGCGGAATAAATCTTCATTTCGCTATTGCAATAATATTCAAATCCCAGTGTTCCGTCATTCTGATTTCATATGTATTCTTATTAGTATTGTGATCGCACAAAGTAATAGCGACACCTACCGGTAATTGTTTCACATAAAACCCTTAATGTTTCAATAACAGATTAATTACACAAACATGTGCTTAAGTTTTATTACCAATTAAAACTCATAATTATCTAATTGAGCATTGGAGTGGGCTGTTATTGCATAAGTTATTGCATAAGTTGTAATTCGAGTAAATTGGCTAAAAGTGTTCACCTTTTTGTTTCAGTGCTTGGAACTGACGACGGAAGGCGCAAAAAGACGGGATCATAGTATTATTACACATCCGATATATTCATTTGTATTTATAACAGATTATTATACTACCTTAGCATTTCGGCCTGAAAATGCATTAAGCGAATCAAGCGCACAGTCCATCAAATAAACTCATTAACCAAACCGCACATGCTTATTATGGAAGTATCATAGTCTAGTAACTGGTTATCTTATACGAACAGCCAGTGTTCAGTATTGCTTGCGACTTTCTATTGCGTCATGAAAGCGATAATAATGCTTTATAGCCACCCACTTGGCACTGCATCATGCCACATTAGACGGTGATGATCGCGGGTGACTCTTCACTTTGATAGTGTGTATCTTTCACACCCGGTTAAGAAAGTTCTTAGGTTCATGTTTAAAGTGGGTACTCCCTCTCATCATGGTTTACATACGAAGATAGCAACACAAGAAGTTGGACGTGACATACTAGTTGACAGTTTGCTGGTATGTTGTTTGTATGGACGAAAGGATAGCCCGACAACGATATTTTAGTAATCAATTGATGAATGCTTGATACGTTATACAGCCGGTGGGAATCTCAATTACGTATCGAATAGCAATCAAATTCCAAAAGAGCATTTCGAGCGGCCAAAAGGGCAATTGTTATATTATCGCCAATCCTATCAATGGATGGATAATTAATGGATCAATAAGGAGCTAGAATAGAACGTAATTCCAATTACCATCTGGCGCTCATGCATGACTCACAACACATTCGCTACTCCCGATCAATATACCCACCATATTCAGCGATATACAGTGCTGCGTAGTCAGCAATTATTGATCGAAATTGTTGAATTCACTGTATGTGTGTATTGTATAAGGGTAACACTATTTGTTCATATTCTTGGCCTAACCAGACGCCATTGACTATGTTTCATATATGAACATATATTGATACATTGTATCGAACCTAGAATTGTTGGTTACTTTCCATACATTTTACTGCACTGCATTAACCATCGCATGGGACACCAGTGAGAAGTTGAATCTTAAAAAGCAGGTATTTACTCACCATTTATGCCCAGCTACGAAGAGTGGGCCCCATGTCTGGATGTATAATCGATTAATGCATTGACGTAATTTCAACCCAACACTGGATTACAAGAATCATATATGTTGTTATGTAAGTATATGAGGACATAATTCTAACCAGCATCTTTGGCAATGTACAAAACTTGTCAAATCATTTAAGGTAGGACACCACTAGATATCATATTAAGTGACCTTATCACACTGATCATCTACTTTTAGGTTAAGGGGTCAAATATTATTTGGAAATATCAAACATAAGGCAGAGTCAATGTAGTTTAAGCCAGATAAGATAAACTCACTACTGACAAGCAAAACCAAGTTTGTCCACAATTTTCCAACAATGGTATTTCTTTCAAACATTAAACGCTCTGATTGGACATAAATTATGGTATTGGTACCTGCTTCGATAGAGCACGTTGACGAATCTACACCAGTGTTCTGAACAAAGTATGTTTCATTTAGAGTCACACATAGATGTAACCATATATTAGCTAACGAGAAAATCGTTTTACAGATTCTAACAATTAGTGCCACAGTGTAATATATGGATATTCAATGAGCGATCCGTATTCGTCGGAGTTAATGAAAAACGCTGGATACATTGTGAAGCCTCTTGCATAAAAAAGTTTTATAAACCATATTTAAACTGTACTATGCAACATTTATCAGTGTAAACAGAAATTAGCTGACAATAAAATAGATGTACGTTGTCAATTATTGCTTAAGTTGGATAACATACTCAGTCCATCACTAATCATTATTCATTGCACTGAGAGGGTCGTACATTTGGAATAGTAAACAGTTCTCTAAGCAAAACAATTGCTGAAGATAGATTGCCAAACCGGACACGCATAAGCTTCCACTTTAATCATTATTGTTGCACATTCATTACATACAATATTATTGCCTGCTTACTTAATGGTGAAACATTATATCTTTTTTCATAACAACAGTAATTCACTCAGCCAGGCTTATATCACCATTGTAATCTAACCTCTTTGTACAATTCGGAAATTTCACATAGGCTTCGTCCCAGTCCATGAGTAGTTTGGCTGCTTTTTCCAATCCTTTCCCGTGCCAATGTAAACCTGGTTCGTGTCGATTTTCAATCAAGTACGAAGCCGATTTTCCAGATAATCCGTCTATGTTGTTAAAAACGCAGTAGAGGTTGTGCTTGTCGGTGTACCATATAAACCACATTTCCCACATCGAGCTTGCCCTTCCGTTCCGTTCAAAACTCTCATACCACTTCGTCATCAAAGTTCCAGGTACATAAGGGTGGAACGTTTTGTTTTTGATTGCTTCGTGGTACCAATCTTGGAAATGTGTCCACTGTGTGGGGTGTGGTGAGAAACCGAATGAACCAACTATCTTGTACATATAAGAGACGTCATATGGTGTTACTTTGATTGGCTTACGACCGATTGCAGTTGGCATTTTGCCGCTGAAAAGTGAGTAACCAGCGATACCAGCTCTGTTATCATAGTGCGCATGCGCAGCTTTCAACCATTTATACGCCCAAGGTGAAACGCTGAGATCATCTTCAATGATCAATGCAATTTCCTTTGTTCCAGGTTTTGGACGCCACGAATCTATCCACTGTCCATAGAGTCCTGCATGCTCCTTCCATACAAAAACATCTTTTCGGCCACCTACTTTCCAGTCAAAATCGATTGCTGTTTGAAAAGTTTCATTTGAAATCTCATTATTGGTATCACGATCCAAGCATATCTCAAGGACAGCAGTATCGTTGCCAATGACCAGTTCATTCAGTGTAGCCAGCAATGTTTGAAGAGATTTTGCCCGATTGTAAGTGATGACAATAATTCTGAAGTCGACTTCATCCTCGAATTCATAAGGTATGTTTGGGGAACATGCACGGACATAGGGTGTCCCTTTGGTGTTCACATGGTTGGGTGGTGGACGCCATCCAAGGTTTGTTGCAATCACTGATGGGCTTAGAAGACCCGTACCAACATCAAGCTGTGTCAAAATAATGGTCAGAAAGCCTGTATTAAAACAGCCACAAATTTGGTCCACGAGCTTCTTCTTGTAGTTTTTATATCGAAAGTTGTACAGTTTACTCAGCTTACTGGACCTTCGTGTAGTTAAAACACTGCAAAGCAAACAGATGGTGAAATCACTATTCAAAACAGTTCCTATAACGCTTTCATTGATTCATACCAATTGACGTTACTTTAATGATTCCTTACAATTAGTCTAAGGAAATCTATTTCACATTGTTAAGTCGGATTATTGGAATTGAAACAGTATATTTGAACTTGATGAGCTATATTGTGATCCTGATAGTAAATGCATATTCATCGGTGTTAATGAGGTGACGTCACTTATTTAAAGGATTGTTTCCTCCCAAATATGGAGGCATTATGTTGATTATTCTCGTCTGAACTTATGACACATATTATCACATTGGTATTATTGGTCATTGTAACAAAGAGAATAATTCTACATAGTATTTTCGACTAACCTTATCAATTTTGGAAATATACGTAACACGTTAAAAACCTCAAAATGGCTGCGATGCAACACAATCATCGCGCATGCGCACCAGACCTGAATGTGAGCATAGACGAAACTTTGAGACCAATTTGTAAGCAATTACGATTTCGATGCCACCTGAGGTTTTAAATGAGATAATAATAGAACTTATACTGAACAATAACTAAAAAAGGACAAACATGTTTTCCAACTATCGTTTGAAGTTCTGTTCATTCAATAATATACTCTTAGATATCCCTCTTTATGATTGATTTTGAAAGAATGATATGTGTGACAGTTTTCGCTTGAAAATCAGCTATAACAAGTTAGCCATCGTCTATATAAACATAATTGAGGATGCGTGTTCAGTCTAGCTTGAAATACTCGCATGATATGTGCCTATTTTCTTAAATGTGCACGTGCGTTGAAGTTCTCATTATGAAGGTGAATATTCAGTATTTCTTGCATGAAATTAATGTGAATCTCTTTTAAAATGACATTAATACACATGTACACTCACCTGATTTCTGAAGTCAAGATCTCTTCTACGTAACGCTTGTCAATACCTCGACCAGAGTGCTCTCACAAATGTTAAAATATAGGATGTGTTGATTAGCTGCAGCAGTGCACCGGCTGAGCATACGTTGGTCACCTTATACAGTAGTATAGAGAGTAGCGGTTCTGGCGCACCACTACTCATCTACACTACTCCCCTAATTATAGCTTATACAGGATTTCGATGTTTTATTTGCTCCCTGTTTAGTTAGGGTGAGCTTCAGGCGTGTCGGGCCCAACTCTGTCAAATTCATTTAGGAGTGATACTACAGACAAATTCGACGTTCTGTTTTGATTGGTTGTACAATAACGTTGCCTTGTTCCAGTGGTAAGGGTTGGTCTAAATATATTACAACAGCCCGTTGGTCAGCAGGCTTACATATCCCTACCGCTTGGTTTGTTTCATATCCTCTGCGAAGGGAGCCGATTGCTTTTGCCCAAATAATGAGATGTTTCGATTGTGAGTTTACGTGTTGTCCCAGGCCCCTGCGATGCAGTCTGGGTTATCGCAAGAAATTGATGAGCTCCTAGTTACATCTTTCTTGCGCTGATTCTTTAACAAGCCTGAACATTAACTTGTTTGAAATATATAATAGATATGTATATGTATTTACAATCATACAGCATGATGCTTTCCGCGGCATGCATGACACAACAATGCAATTTGATACAATGGCAACATCTACAATGATAGTCTACACAAGGCTGTTTGGTGCAGATTTATCCCGCCTATGATATGCGGATATTCACTCTATATATTGTGAAATTCAGTTGTATACGGTACTACTGGAGAGGATTACAGACTTTCGTTTTTAGGCCAGAACCTTAGTGGTCCACAATACTGCTTTCCAAAAACCTGTGCCATTTTATTTTGATTTAGGTGCTTTTTCACAAATGCCATCATTATTCCATCTGCATCAAAATTATCTTATGCTGCAAACGTCGTTTCTGGAGCAGCTATATAAACCAAATGTCTTCAAGACTACTTCCCAATTGCATTATGTTTATCCTTCTATCAGGCGAAAGGTTATTTGTGCCATTTAAATCCACCTCAATCGTATCAAGTTCCTGTGACGGGATTCAATTCGTCATACCTAGTCGTGATCGCAATATTATACATTATCTCATTAGAGTGTCAAGTACAATAAGGGCCTGGATCAGTCAATGATATAATGCTTTCGTGAAATAAGAAGACAGAGTTAACTTCCTGGTTATTGGAGTCAGTCTATATATAATCATAGTTTAATATATTTTGATAAAATATATCGGTTAACGTTTAACAATAAAATGCGTATGAAAATAGTAATCAATAAACATGGCGGACAACACAATAGTAGTACAGTATTAAAAGCAGTGCATATGTACAGAACATGAGATGCTAGTATCATACCCTGCGTAGATGCTACATGTTGGGGTTGTTTACCTTCACTTAAGTGATTGCATCTTCTGTGTAGGACTTAATACAGAGAAATATGTATCGGCATTTAATACCCCCCACCCTCCCAAGTGACACACACCAAAATACAGATTATCCTTAAAGTGACCTGTTCGTCAGTCCCGTAATATAGACTGACTTCTGCGCTATGCGATTCATTGGTAGGCTATAAAAAAGGAAAAAGCATACCGTTATGTTAACGAAATCACCATTCAGTAGCTTGCTTGCTGCAAATTCAATTCTGCAAGCGAATATAGTTACTCCTAGAACATCCAACTAACCAAGGAATGGCAAAAGGTAATCTCGAATATAGCTCAGTAGCTAGGATCACAAAAGCTAATTGCGACGAAGTTAACATACACCATTTGGAAAAAAACATTGACACTAATCTCACCACTTTGTCGTATTCACCGAACGAATTGTCACTCTTTGGCATTCAACGGATACTTCTCAACTTAGCATAAAGACAATGTGGGCCAGCGATCAACCTTTTTGTTTTCACAAAGCAAAGACACATCATCCTAATATAGACAATTCAATTACCATGTGCCTCGTCCATCTGATTGTCATTCGACTGAAATTTCGCGGAATCGGGTCCTGTTCTGTTCTATTAAAAGTGACGGCTAATGACGTCACTTCCGCTACTTTTTTTGACTGAATCGCAAAATAAAAACTTTGTCAAGTAGAGAGAATAACATAAGACCTGTTGATTGCAGCTTTCTTTTTACCTGTTATGCTCATGGGAAGATGCGTCACACATATTAAATTGTGCACACTACCTTCATAAAATTTTTAATTTCAACATTCAAGGCATTCACTAATTATTGGAACGCTTCGGGTATCATAGAAATGCGACTTTATTACCAGGGTTTCAGTATCTTAGCGCGGGAAATATGTGTGGCAGTCTTTAATTCACAGCACATGTTACAATATGTTAAGGTATACATTTTTATACTTGTGTCGATACGGAAATGATCACTACGATAACATGTTACTATCGTGTTAGCATTGTGATAGTGGGAGTGTTAGTAGCCAACCTTGTATTTTACAGATCATAGAAAAATAACTTTGCTATAATGACATTTAGCATAGCATTTAGCAACATGATGACTTATTCCTACTTGCAAAAGAGATATTTGCACAATATCGAAGAGATTCGGCAAATAAATGCACTTGAACAATGTTATACATCAATGTTATAGGCTTGTTATAAATCTCCTGTGGCGCTTTCGAAAACTTGCGCATATAAAGTAAGTCTCCCAAGACGCCCCAGCTGTTGATTTTGACAGCATCTGACCTTGAGCGTACCCCAGAAGATCTGAAGCGACAATACTCTGTATTAATGAGTTGCTGTATGCGCCAGTTGGTGTGAGTAGGTCATCTTCTGGGTGGAGGATATCCAGAAGACGATTTATTGTTATTTCTTAATGTTAACTTGGAATGATATAATGGCCTCGAAGCAATGTGGTATATTTGCTTCCGCCTATCTTGTCTTCGTGATCAGAACATCAACTTGGAATATAATTATGATGACTCATGGGCCAGTTTACCATACACAGACAATGATATTAACAGAAGCGAATATGCGAAAATGTTCTGTACATCTGCATTGGTTTATTATTCGGTCAATCATTTGAATATCCATAACCCGCGATAAACACGTTAACCTCAGTTATTGAGTAGGTTATATATATTGCACCAGTTGTCACTTGCGCCGTGATTTTCATTTTGTAGCACCTCCTAGTTAAATACAATTGCTTTGTTAAGGGAAGGCTGTGATAATGTATTTTACGTGTTGTTATTTACATGTAGTTATGTGTTGTTCCAAGTAGTACAGTAGAAAAAAACACAGATGAGTTAATACGGACATCAAGTTCATCCCCATTTTTCGACTAGACTTATACAAGCATCGTCTAATCAACATCTGGCTCTCTTAATCGGCATCTACTAAATCGGTTTCTTAGATGCCGCTCCCCTTTTATGCTAAGCTTCATGTTTATACTGGAAAATGTGTTATTAAAAAAACCAAGTGTCCATTCAGATAATCTTGATGGTTTCTGGGCATATTTAATGTCCATTAATGAAAGTAGAATGCATATGAAAATATACATATACATATATATATATATATATATATATATATATATATATATATATATATATATATATACCGATATATATATATATATTAACATATGTGTAAAAGTCAATAATAAATATATGCACTTTAATATATATATATATGTTCATATATAGCCTGCTTATATATATATATATACTTTCGAAAATATATATTAAGAAAGTCTCCCACATAGGATCCAAATGTTCGACTTATGTTTAAAGCTCCACGTACGCCTGCAATCTTTTGCACGATAAAGAACTGACCAAATATGCAAGGCTGTTTTCGTCATCCAAGCCTTGTTTTCCAAGGTATAACCTTTCACACACAGTGCCAATAAGCCATACTTAATGATCCCTGATCAATAATGTGTAGAAATCGACGTTAATGACATGACTGAAATTCGATTGCGGTGTTGGACGCACTTAGCGAATAGGACAAAACGAGGCCTGGTTTATGCGGGGGAAAATCAAGTGCATTCACTGAAGTCTGTTAAAAGCAGACCAGCATATTATATATAGACACGATGCTGTCAAACACATTGAATTGCATATTATTATATATGATATGTATTACGGACATCAACTTGCTGTATTATGACAAAAAGTCGTATAAGAAGCTGGGTAGTGCATGGGCGTCGTGTCGCTCTGTTTTATGAAGGTCATGTGACAACGTCATTCGAAAGTAAACCCTAATAGCATCAAATTACCCACGTCAGGGAAGATATTGTTCTTCTATAAATACCTCATATTATATGCAAGTGCTTGTTGATGAAAAAGTGTAAAATGCCAAAGGTTATGTACAGTGAATGATTGAGGGCTGCACATGGTGGATTAATGTCATCCATGATAAAATTCATCCCAAAGATATCCCTACTTTCAGCGGTTAATCTTAAGGCTTAAGCCATATGACGACTTCTGTCTGCATTGTATCCGCTATTGTCTCGTTTTCAGCAAAGGCAATGTCCGTTGTAGCTGCCGGCAATCTCTAGTCTCAGACGGTGGTTATGTGTGTGTTATTCTCTCACTGCGAGCACTGGGCGCAATACAGGCACGCTTTTATCATTGGGATTTGATGAATGGTTGAAATAGTCGTGTGTATGAGACAATAAATAATGTATGACCAACTGATGCGCAATACCTCTCAAATGACAAGCGTTCAAGTTTTACGATGTTCGATTCCATTATTTACCATGCATTCACGTAATATCAAGTACATTAAATGCCAAAATATATTGTTATTTATATTTATTCACAACGATGGAATTCGGAACATGTGTGTGCAGAGTTATGATATGAAAGTACTCTTAAAGGATAGACTTCCATTTTCTATGAGTTTTTCATGTCATACAGCAAGTGTCTTTCTACACAAATAGCGTCTATTGCTTTGCAATGACTCCTAGAATCAAATACTTCTGATACGGAATGCATCGTTACCTATAAATGACAATTAGTGAAAGAGAAATGACGAGCGAGACAAGGAAAGAGAAACGCGATCGGGTAAGACGCAGATAATGTTGATGGGATAATAAGTGAGCCAGAAAGCATGTTGTCCATATATTGTATTTGACCAAATGCAGTGAAACTGTAACGCAAAGCATGGAACAACCATAACGCAACTGGCTCCTGGTTTCAAATTAATGCCTCGCACGTGATGAAAATGCATGTGATTGTGCATGCAAGTCATGTGATTGTGTGCGATTGTTAGTGTATTTGCGCTAAGATGGTGGTTTTCTTTTAAATATCAACGTCGTGTATTTCGGGGTACATTGTACGTCTGCAAAGTTACAAATTACGGCATTTACGCTGCCCTGCCAATATAATGAGTTTTAAAGCTGTCAACATATGATTAGATGCATGTACCTCTATTATTCAGTCTTAAAAGGGACTGGAAAGAAACAGGGTGTTCATGGAGGCGTCTTATCATTCGCAAGCTGGCATTGACTTTCCAATCACATCGTTGGTGCCTATGAATGTAACAGAACTAATAACATTATTTATGCATATAGTAGTAAACGGCGGCTACAACTTATACTGTCAATACATCATCTAGCGGTAGAGATCGCATGTGTAACCAACCAAGACTACTAATACATCCTTATCGCAGAAGGCTTAGATGCTTTCTGAAGTCTAGTTTGATTCCCACACTAATGTAAAAGCAAACAACTTAATGAAATATTGTGAAAGGAATTCTAATCGTATTTCGAGGAAGTCAAACATAAGAATAAGTCATACATGGAATGACTTAGTTATGACACACACTGTGACACATCTCCAACGAAACCAACATTGGGCCACTGTGAAGAAGGACAGGAGATCAGATCAGAATCCATATATGCACCCAGGATTGCTTAGAGTTGGAATCACAATATTCTCGGTAAGACAGGGACATTTCACTAATACATCATTGAACGCTCAGTGCACATTTATCCTTATTATCCGATAGTTTTGTGACAACGCCGAGTAGGTAATGCGCACCGTAACATTGAGAATTATAGATATGGATTGAAAGGCGCAACAAAAGGCTGCAATATCTGCACACCGCCTCGTTCCAATAACAATAATTATTGAATGTGTTCAATATGTATTCCTTATGCGTTCTGCTCCCTGTCTGAGCAACGAGATGCGTCGAGTGGTCCTATTGCCACTCTAGATGCGTCGAATGGTCCCATTGAGGCAGTCTATCGTTGTTCGTTTGTTGTTAGAATAACCCTTTGAGCTTTTTTTGGTCGTTAACGGCCCCAGAGCTAACGCGAAATCAACCTTAGCGTCGACAGTTCTGGTAATGACGTAAAAATGTCCCTGTCAAATATCTCTCATATGTTCCAGAGTAGAAACATTCAATTGTAGAGCAGAAAACCCAGATTTCATTAATCACGACCATCCCATGGTCTTGTGGCAATGGGCGCTCATCACCAATCCTTTCTGATTTGATAAAAACGACAGGTGTTCAAATCAGAGTACTTGCAAGCACTTTTAAACGTCGTCAATAGCTTTAAATGAATGTCTAACATCTGGCAAAGTTTAGTTTTTTACAACAAATCATGAATAGAGCGTCGAGTCACATCACTACAGTGTATATCTATAATCAACTCCGCCTACGAGCTGAGGTTTGCGCTGAGAACAATACAGCCCGGCGAGTTACCTATGTTTGTCGGCAGGAGCACTAGCCATGCATCAATTATTGAAAGTGGGATATTGCTTCCCCTCAAATACCGATTTATGTAAACAATGTAGTATACGCATGCATGCGTAAAGACGCCGTGTTCTCATCTTGATAAATCAACTTACAGCAATCACACTGAACACTGCTTGTACCTGTCGTGTAGTGATGGGAACGAGGATGCGGTGAGTTTCTTGTGGTAAGAAGGCGATTAGACATATCAGTTTCGCTTGTTTAGTGTAGAACCGGATACAATTAAACCGTCAACACGATATCATTGGCCTTGACGTAAATACCTCAAGGATTTAGCCTGATATCGTTGGACAATGATATATTTGGTGAAAGGCAATATCACTATGCTAGCCCAGCATACGCACTAGGTTTCGCAAAAAAAACATAATGCCGTCATCTCTCATTAAGATCAGCTTCAATTATATTTTGTTCTAGTGAAGCTAACATCATCACTCTCTTTGCGCAGCTACCTATTTTGTAAGCAATCTGCTATTTCTTTAATATATTGAATTTCAAGTACCGTAATGATTGAATGCCCATTGCATCAGTTGTGCTGAAAGAAACTTATTTTATCGACTGAAGGGTTTGCAGAAGAGTGTCTATTGTACGATACTATGACAATATCACAGCACATATGGGAATCAAAGCACCAGGAATTAAACGCCCATCGGATCAATTGTCGGACTATACGTATTAAGTAGATGGATATGCTGATGAAATACACAGTTGTTACACATGAAACGGTCTGCTCATGTACATGTCACATCAACTATTATATATAAACATACTTAGATGTCTAATAAAATCCATTATCACAAACACGGGAAATATAAATATTTAAGAAGCGTCAAACTACTCCTATGGTGTGGATATATCTGTTCGCAGCCAGAGAGGTGAGAATTTTAACTGTATTGTGAAAAAGGCGTCGATAGTAAAATAAATTGGTACAAATCAAGATATATCGCGTACTCACAAACGCATTAATTATTGGTATTATAAGAGGATCCGGGATAATGTAGCAAGATCATAATGCTACCACTCTCCATCATAGTTTTTATATGTGAACACATCAAGTCAGCCTGAAATAAGGATTAGCATTGACGTTTGTTAGTTAAGTTGTGCGATGGGAAAAAGGCTGTTAATTACTTCAGCACTGTATGCGAAGATCACCAGTCTCATGAAGCATTATAGTAATATAAGATACAAAATGCAGGCACTACACAGGTGATATTCTCAGCGAGTGAAACATCACTATTTACTATTCACCATAGTTAGAAAATGCTACGCAATGGCAAAATATATTATAAATAACCACACTACTGATGCTCATGGCCTGAGTTCTTGCATCCAACATCTTTTGGGATATTTATTGCCTACGCTGATGTATACAACAATATCACTAAAGCATAAGCATAGCAAATGCGTATATGAATCGATTTTGTTCTATTTAAGTGCTATATTTAGCTTGCGACAACATGACGGCAGTATAAGTGTACCAAGCTTAGGCATAACATAATTCGGACTTCTCGACACGTCTTCCGGGAACTCAAATGAGGCCATCGATTGTGGCTTCATCAAGTCACCAGAGGCGTGGACGTTCATTTATGTTGTTGGCTTGCAAAATAACAGCAAATGAATGGAGTAAGCGATAGGGTGTCCGTTCGATGCTGTTGTTACAAATACCACACGTTTGGCTATGTAGACTTCGCACTTGCTTCCTACGATATCAGCATCCATTGCGGCGTGAAGGGCGCTCCAGAAGGTATGATAAATGACTGGCCTCTCTATTGTTCATGCGGGTTATGGGACAAGCGGGTGACGAGTTCCATGTTCTATTTCAAACACTGGAGCTTCTTTATCGATACCTTACAATCCCATCGCTCGGCGAACATGTGCAATTTGGTCTATATAGTTCGGAGTCGTAGCTGTTGGTCTTAATTGGCAAGCTCTTTCTTGTTTTGCTGCAAAGTTTACAGGACGGCGCTACATAACCAGGCAGTATAAGTCCCTAAGATATACCTCTTCCTGACTCCCACACATTATAAATCGACGACTATCTACCATATGCAGACCAGATTATTAAGTCTGCATCGCTAGCATATGAGTATATTCTTGGTATGTACAGACGAAGTATGTTGTTTGGACGGAAACTTATAAAGACAACCCCTGCTATATTATTTGAGCATAATGTTATTTGACCGCTATTTATCTAGGTGCTTGTGTGAGGGTCACTGAAGTCCACACACAGCACTTTGATGGGTAATAAAATAAAATACTGGTGTTTGTGATTCCGTTCAACAATGAGATAATATTGCGACGGTGGTGGATAAGGTTAATAGCTAAGCTTGGACAGCTCTTAGAGTGGTAATTATGCCCGATATCGGCTAACGCTGCTGAAGTTTAGTATGATACATGCGGCGATGTTTATTTTCGTTGTCAGAGTTGGGCTAAGCCACTGACTCAGTGTTCCGTGCTTAGAAGTAGATAAGAGTAGATTATATGGTTCTAGGAGTATTACATCACTTGGCCTGCTACTGACGGCAAATCCCCTGGGATTATTTGTGCTTTCAATAATGTCAAACCTCATTGTTAGGTCGAGCTGAATCTCTGCCTCAGCCAATTAATTCCCACAAGAACAATGCCAAAGCTAAGTGGCTCCTCAGATGCATTTTCTCATATTAAGTCTCAATGAAGGGGAAATGGAGACGATATGTTTGGCACATATAATATGCAAAAAAACGACTAGAGAAAAGCCTGGCCATTTAGTCAGCATGTTTGATAAATAACAACAACAAGGCCATATTTCATCTTAACACTTTGCTGTTTAAATTACCACTGATGTTATATACTACCCAAGTACCATTTAGTGCAAACGTCGAGACGCATGTAAGGCTTCGAGAAGTTACTCTGAAAGGTGCATCTTAAGGTCACATAATGCAACATACTCTTAAAGCTTCCCTCAAGATGTTATGTGGAATCGGGCCTCTTGCTATATTAACGTGTTTAGAAATAGCCTTATCTACCTGGATAGCCTCCACGTCAATGGTAATCTTCTGGGTAAAGCCACAAGTCTATCCACCACAAATATAACAAGCGGTTCACAGTAAGCTCTCATGGCCTCGGCCGAGGTTATCATTTTGCAGCAATGTTGTTTTTGTATCCTACCCTTATTGTGATTTGCTGTTTATTTTAATTTTCAGCATCTGCGAGGTTATTCTTAACATTAATATGCGGTAGCAAGAAGCAAATTTGGAGTACAATTACTTGCACACTTATGCCAAGCAATCTGTCGACTATGCGGATGATTCTCATAAAATATCGTTTGTAAAGACAGTCGTACTATATCCAATGTGACCAATAGACCTTTCCATGCACCGAAAGCCAGTATCCAAAGTCATAATTGTCTAGTGATGATTGCCAATGTATCATCTTAGGTTATTTACGTCTGCGGCCATTTCACCAATGTACGGTGCGTAGCCTATATTACTGAACGAATATAACGACGAATTAACGAGTAGAATAGTTAACGACATAATGAATGCTGTGGTAAGTTTCATTGGTTGAACCAAACTATTATGTAGTCGTTATTTTTTGTCTCTATTATCAACTTAGTATGCAGATCAATTGCCTAGGCATGCTATCATG
>CM067356.1:55750847-55965847 GCA_034190875.2 Urechis unicinctus | reverse complement strand
AGGTTAATCATTTGGGGAGGATTGTGTTAAATGACAGTTATTCTCCATGCTTCGCTTCGGTGTTGCTCATTATAAAGAACTGCATACACAATACGCACGTGAACCGACCATAGCGTCCAAATAGCCTATGGTTTGTTGTCATCTGCCGGGTAGATGATATCTATCATTATAACACCCGTTCCATTTTACCATAAATGTATCGTGTTCTCTTTTTGTGATATGCAGCTTTGTTAGTTGTCATTGAGGGATATTTTATGCCCAAATTCATGCATCATTGCTCTTACTTTCCAGGGGTAATAATATGACCAATGTATTAAATTATTGTATATATCCTGAACCACCCTCTTATGGCCCTCGATGTTCTTATTACGGGGAGTGCGGAGCTCAATGAGGTAGATAGGTACACGACATCGAAAAGTCTTCAGAAATCGTGCATGTCTGTATAGACCCTGCGTCTTGGCATCTTTGAATTTGGCATATATGCGGTGCATGAGTAAAAACTAATGGTTCTTTGTGCACTGTTGATGCATTGATGAAACGCTGCTCAGTACATTTAAGCTCTCAAATGTGAAGCCGAGGATATGAAAATGCCGAGCTCCGATTTCATATTCACAACCTATTTAGATAAGTGTATTTGCAAATTATGCGCATTGAGCGCAAGTTGCAAATAAACAAAGTTCTGCGTTATTGCAAATGACCCTAAAAAATATTCGATGTTCATTAAATATAATATATAAAGGGCTGTGTCAGTGCTACAATGCATAATGTCTGGTGTTAGTATGTGGTTAAGGAGGCATCATATTTATTAAAGTCGCCGGAGAGCATCGCATAGATGTACAAACCGTCGAGGGGCGTCATAGCACAATAACGGCGTGCTGTGTTTAGGAGTAAGCACCGTCACCGAGCTCAGGTGTCAAATAACTCCGCAATGTGTGTGACGCTACCAAATGTTCAACGTATCTTTCTAATCGCTTGCTTTACATAATATCAGGCTTAAGAAAAATCTACCGAAGGAAATCCCCTTCCAAAAGATATACATTGCAGATGCTAACTCTAATGAACAAACGCACAAAAAAATTTAATTCATAACGACTGTTTATTTATACAGACATATGAACCATAAGCCATGAAAAGTATTTCTATTTACAAAGATAAATGAACCATGATATTATTAAACACCGCCTGTACTCATCTAAACAGCGATTTGTTTTACAAACTGCGTACAAGCCATGTAATCAATGCGTGTTGCATAAACGGGAATCAAAGTGCAGCAATCTGCGGCGGTAACTATTGTTTGTTCGTAAACAATAAATTCCTCTTTTCGGTAGCTATTGTGGTAGTTCTGCATTACTGATGGCATATTCAACTGATATGCGCTTTCTTCAAATTCCTGCACTGCTTCAATGGAAAGTACGTAAAATAACATGTTTATATTGAAGCAGGCGCTACCATTTACTCTGCTATTCATGCGTGCGTGTATATGCGTGTATATGCGTGTGTGTGTTTGTTTGTGTTTGTTTGTTCGCTGACGTTTAGCGGGTAATCGTATTAATACCGCTGGAAAGTAAGAGCAACCCATTGGGTAGGATGAACCTTGCCTTAAGTCGTCAAGCTTGCATGAAACGAGTAATATATTTTCCATCCTCTAAGCTTGTACAGCAGTTAGCACTGTAACGTTTAATGCACTGGCAGCATTAATAGTGAATAACTCGAGGTGTGCCGTAATATATTGGTGTTCGGGGCATCAGTCACTTACAAGCAATCACACCGTATTGAACCATTTCAGAGGCAGATTTTCTATCTACCAGGAGGACACATAACCTAGTTATGACATGACTTATCAGACATAACAGGGATATTCATGAATATGTTTTCATGCTGACATTATCATGGTCAATATTAGCAGCTGGAAGTATTTGGTGTACTTAATATATGACGAATGACAATATGCATATCATGGAAGTGTTCCGGGGTCAGGCACTGCCATGCTCTAAACGAATGAAGGTGCCGTTACCAAGTGATAATAGCTGTGACTCAGTCGCATGCAACGATCTTAGGTATTGCCAACGTATGTTATGCATGTTACAATGAGACTTCCTTATGGAATAATGCTACTGCTATAAGGTTTTGCAAAAGTAGGGCAAGGTGATAAAAGCTCGGCGTTTGGTCCTCCTATATATATGCCTGCTTAGAAGACTTGTTACAATGAGACTTCCTGATGCAATAATGCTTCTTGTGGTTTTAGTTTTTGCAAAGTATAGCAAAGTAATAAAAGCTCGGTGTTTGATCCTCCTAAATAAAGGCCTGCTTAGAAGACTTGCTGTTATGCAGTTTTTTCCTGGTCGGAATAGTATATTGAAGAACCTGCGACCTAAGCCATAGGCTTGGATATAACCCTAAGAGCCCGGCCGTCTATTTTTGTCATTCCGCTCGTTTGAAATAGGCGAAGTGTCTATAGACACACCACCATTGAGCTATCAATATAGAATATTGTCGTGACCCGTTGTGTTTCGGGCTAACCTAGAATAAACTCACAGTGGACAATGATTATTCAAGTCACGCAATTGTACGATGCATGCTCCTCTTGGGTGCACCCAAACATCAATAAGTAAAAATAAGTCAATCGACATCATGCAGAGAATATCATGTTAAACATGCGACAAAGACATGTAGATAAATGCACCCCTAGCATTTGAAATGTATTCAACATGCGCATACACCCATAGAAATATCATGTCCGCTATTTTTCTTATTGCGGTGCGTTTACCTCGTACAGAGCAAGCAACGGCGAAGTATTGGCCGCTCCCCCACTCAGCCCTGCCCCCTTTCTGCCATAGCTGTAACGTTGTTTGTAAGCGGAAATTTGGGAAACATCTAGTACTAACGTTCACCTAGGATAAGGTATAGGCGACAATATTGGTAAAAACTAGAAATCATTACAACGCGTCGGACTTGATTCTACATCTAATCACATCGGTTAACAGTTGACCTCCAAACAGTGACAAAGCTGCTCAAGTTTGACAGATGATAAATACATGAAATTATACCCTTAAGAATAAGTCTGAACGCTCGTGGAACTCGCGTCCCACGAGCTATCTGTTATTTTATTTGACTATTTAATCAAAGTCATGAAAGTTCTCCCAATCTGCTTTCTTTTTTATTGCATGTTTATACCCATATAATTGTAAAACAGCACTCTTGCTCTTATTCGATTCAATTGTCGACCCTAACTGATTATTTAATAGCTTGATACCTGGCACGTTACGTCTATGATGCTTCAAGCCTATCCAAATGCATGCAGATGCCGTGCAAACTAATTCGCATTCTAACCCATACAACCTGCAGCAGATACCATGCTCACAATATAACACTTAAGCAATAGTCTCGAGTAAATGGTGCCACCTGTGTGTGACATTGGCTCCTTGATAAAACCGACCACTGTACATCACGCCCTACCTTGTTAAAATCCGATACAAGTCATCATCGGTATACCGAGCCATAACAAACATCGATTCTCAATCAAATATAAAATCTGACTTATAACTGCCATTACCCGCTTGACCTAGTGCTAGTAATAGTAACGAAAAAATCTCTGTTTACAGACGCTTTTGGAAATATCTGTAAATAGATTATCAAGACTTTGACACAGTCAGGATTTCCCAAGAATGAACAAATTCTACCGCTCAATTCAAACAGTTGTCGCGCCAGACTTCTTTTACTGGTTGTTGGTTATCTATATGCGTCATTCTAAGCACCAACTATGATGTCGAATTATACTGCTATCATTTTGTAACTAACGCATGAAAAAGACCTATTAAGACCTGGTATATTTCGTAAGGTTTAACAAATACGCTACACGAGACTTGAAATAAATACAGAAGATAATTCGTTGAAACGGATGCATATTCTCATTCGTAATGCAAGCAATCACTTTCATTTGTGTTTCTTACCCGTTGTGTACACCAAGTGAGTGTTAGACTTTATTAGCTGAGAGATCTCTTCAAGCTGCATATTTATGGACTCATTGCCGGTCTTGTCTATCAACGTAAAGGTGTGGTTGGTATGGACCTGCAATATAAAGAACGCACAATTGCACCTTAGATAAATGGCAAAGCATTAGAAACACCTGCGTTGATATGTCACATTTCATTAGCAGCGTTGTTTGTCAAGCAGTCAAATATCTACAAGCAAGCGTGTGTTAGATACCTCGTGATTAATTCAAAGCTTTGGTCAAAGCCGTAACGTAGCTTCCCCGCAATGCACTGCTCAGTTCACTGCGCAAACGTCACAGTAATTGAGTAACCTAATTACCGATTACTTATTTGCTGTGGGCATCTCGCAAGATACTTTCCTTGACATGCAAGATCATTGCTATGACCAAATGGTATGTGTATTATCATGGAATCAGCAGCCAAATTGATTTAGCATGCGACCATGTCTGACCCCGTCACAATTACAAAACGTGCATGTAGGCAGATATCGCCGCTTTGTCTTGCCAATAATGCCTCCTGGGAAACGCTAAACCACGAATGCAGCTTTATGTCCTTAGGTCTTGCTACTGATAAGAAGCGGATGCACTGTACTTTTCTTAATTAGCCGACTCTGTTGAGAATGGGTTCTGTACAATTTTGAGACGTGCAATGCTTGCTCACAATAGAAGCGATGGCTTTGCAAAGAATGCACAGCCTCGGTAGAATTGTCTCACGAGCTCATTATTCTAGAATTGATATAATATGAGTTATCAAGGCCCTGCTTGATTATTAGATATATTAATTCTAAAAAGAGTTTTTTTACATTGATGCGCACATTGCGCCCATATGGTTAAGGTTTAGCAAAAAAATCATCACAGTTGTGACGTGTTGAGCAAAACAGTGTTGGGGAAAATGGCAATCTATTTCTTCGTTATAAACAGTATTGCAAAGCGCATGTGAGCGTCGCCCAAGCTTTCTGCTCACGTAAATAATTTAATATGTTTGTGATATGTGATATTGGCCATTTATTTTGCACTTCGTCTCCATTAGTGCCTTCCTTTCTAATTTAATCGCCAATATTGTATCTCTCTTGAATCGTGATTCACACGTGCAAAGCTTAAATCTAATGAGCAAGGAGTCATCAGCTTTGACTATAATACAATGGCGCAGGTTTGCAGCTTAAGCATGCATGGCATTATATGTTTTATGTTTTAAATGCACTTAGATTGAATGGATGCTATTGAGTGTATGGCTATTTCATTCAACGCTAAGACCATGGCTTTGCTGCACACGAACAATGTTTAATTAAGCTTATACGGTCTGGTTGCATGTTCGCCATCATTTCTTTATTATGAGGCATCGATGAACGCTACATTATGTGTACATTTTTAGCATTTCATATTACCAGACGTGCTGTTGTAGGTACTTTACCACCCCCATTTTCATCACATACACATTCATCGCAAAACTTGTTTGGGTGCGAGTGACATAGAGGTATGCTTTTACATAAAGTACTTTTGTAATATCATTCAATCAATGAGGAGGAACGAATGATTGTAGTTTTATATTATATGCCCACTGGGTGCCATCGCAATTTGCTGTGATAACCGCAATTTCAAGTGTTAACATAAAAGCGGTATCTTACAAAAAGAGTATCGACCCAGTCGAAAGTGTACGTCTGACATCTTAATGCAAACAGAATGCGCCAAAGCAAAAAACAAGTAGCAGATTTTTGTTTTCTTTATGCTTGTCCAAACAATGTATTTTCTTCTACATAAATGCTTTCATAAATCAATCGCCACAAATGTTGACATTAAGTTTTTGTAATTCGATTTTATTAAGGCCTAATGTTGTTGACCTAAACAAAACATTTCTTATTCGATTTTCTCACTCACCATTGCACAACAATGTTAATTATTACTTATTATCGAGATAATTCGTCCACATCGGGTCATGTTTAGAAGACTGTGCAACATGGATTCCGTTTCCTGTCAGGCCGTGAAACATTAAGCTGCAGACTCAATCGCAGAGCAAAACTCAAATGAGCCTTTCATTGCCCAAGGGGCAAGTAACGCGTCAAACTCACTTGAAATTGATTCCATTAACTCATCAGACGCCCGTACAGATATAAGGCGGATAAACAGGCGCCAGGATATACCATCATTGTCGCCTCGTAGCAATGATTAATAGAAGTTCGATTTTTCAATAAGCAGTCCACACAGTAGACTCAACCTTACACCGTGCTTTTGTCCGAGGCCAACGGGTGAATTTTGCTTGGTTGACATCTGTATTTTTATCTAAGACTAAGATAATCTTTTCAACACAAACATTAAACATGTTATTCAATTGATTAATGATATGATGGCATGTTATGAATCAATGCGAAGCAGGTAATAGAAAGGCTTTTCTGATGTGATCGACCCATGCGGCATGCATGTCACTGGTAGTTTAAAATGTTGAATGTCTGCAGCAAGAAAGCGTTTCTCCGAACATGGTGCATATGGAACATCTCCATTGTAAATTAGCCAGTATGTTGTAGACAACCATTGGTCAAATAGTACTGTAAAGGTATAACGTATGCACATTGTGAACTAATCAAATTTATCACGCGCTCTATAACTTGCTCAATGATGGCACTCAAGTGAGATAAATAAGGTACCCATAGTCCAGTCGCGTAGATGTTGCCACCCAGAGACTTTCCATATGACGACACGCATCTCATTGCTCTCTCTGAGCTTGATTTACGAGCTCAATCAATCAGGTAAAATTAACAACTGATGATCGTAATCATCATAAAGGGTAATGCAGGTCATGAACAGATACAGCCATCGGAGATTGTAACAACATTACCTCACCTTTATTGCATCTTGTCTCGTTGTCGAAGAACAGAGAAGGTACTTGTTTTTGGACATACATCCTGTAGTTTGATTTTCTTCGCGCCGTCTATTCGTTACTTACCGGATAAAGTTGTTTGGTGTGTTTCCTCGAGCTATGTCTGTACCTGCTTTTTAAAATTCAATCATACAAAACGCAAGAAAAAATCGACCTGGTATATTCCCGCTTCTGCGAACAATTCAAAGGCAAAGCCCTCTGTATGGAGGCATGACATGCTATTTGGGCTATTCCAGGAAACAATGCGCTTAAGAGTGGAAGCACTAAAAGTGGAGTGTTCGTGGAGGATTATAGGGGTCACCTTAATAATGCGATTGGTGACGCATCCCTCCAAGTTAAGACGTGAACAACGGAAGCACTTTTTGCTCAAAATAGATATCAAAAGGATGTATGTTGGACATCGTAATTAACAAGAATCGCACTGCTAACAACTCACAATAATGCTTGTACAATTTTCTCCCCGAGCGCTCCATAAGTGCTATCTCTGACCATGATCAGTGATGCTTTTTGTAGTGTAAGTGAGACATTACTTTGCTTATTACACTGCTTAAACACGACAATTTATGATACTTGGCATGCATTGTCTATTAGTTCAATGGCGACTAGCAGCCAACCTATGATCCCACGCAATGTTGTAAATAAATTTCAAGCAAGGACAAGAGACAATTCTGCCAAATATCCAATAGATGTTGTTTACAATGTAGGGGTCATACGAAGGTAATATATTGCAACAAAATGCGAATTAAACAAGAAGAGTAGCAGATATTGGCTCTAAATGCAAAGTGCGTTAAGTAGCACTTTTCACAAGGCATCAGCAGCTTTTGCCCACCAAACTTTCAGTGCCACTATTTAGGGCAGTTGAGTGTATTTTTGTCCTTGTGCGAATTTGATCTACCAGCAGCTGACACTAAGTGATAGTAATGTCAATGTCATCATATGTTTCATGATTGTCACATTGAAACTCAATCACACTTTTTACAGACTGTATATGATAGCTAACGGTTTCAAGAATGCTTTTTGCTTTTGATCAGTAAGAAGTGAGAACAGTAAACCCATATATGCTTGCCTGTTGTTGAAACGGCTATTTGTGGCCTGGTTAGATCATATAACGTTAGTTTGTGCAAACGGAAGAGAACTTCACACAGCTGTATATCAAAGAGTGTTTCACTTGTAGCGGGTTGTCTAGTCTATAGTTCGAGGTGTCGGGACCATTGTGAGACGAACGAGCAAATCCAAAGCCTTTGTCATACATGAACAACTTTCACAGAAGTTATAACTCATCTAGGACAAATGACATCTCTACTGCATTGCTAATGCTCGACACTCGATGAGTGAACATCTTGTTTGTCTTGTGTAAAAACTTGCCGTGCAAAACACAAAATTACTTTCGGCCTAGGGCAACCCTAGTCATCTCAACATGTTTTCCCGATCAATATCACCAATACTACAAAATATTATGTTTGTACTGTAACAACTTCAACCTTGTGAACGACACCTGATTTGGCTGGCCCAATGGACAGACCGTTAATTGGTTTTCATTACAGGTATTCTATGGCTGTCTGCTCAATTAATGCAAAACGACAAACCTATCAAGAAGACCGATTAGTTCCTGCTGTCATGTCATACAGCTCCGTCCGTTACAATTATCCGCTTCCATCGCGGATAAAGAATGCCAGTATATGGCCTTAAATCTAGTATTAGTAATCCTATGTTCACGTGACTATTTACGTCATAATTACAATATATAGGTTTTGATCACTGCTATATAGGATATTAGCATCGTCTCGTGTAACCTAAAACCCATCTAGCACATTGCATTGTTAATGTAAATGATTTTGAATTCACCAATTTAAGACATGGCGAAGTGACCTAGTTGGCCAAAGCGTACCGTGATTGGCTATACGTCATATTCACTATGAAACGTTTAACCTCGTGTTTATGGTCGGGATCAACGTTAATGACAATTGTGGAATTTTATGTTATTGCCATTTATTGCCGTACTATTTATCATAATTATATCCGAACTGGTGCTGACATAAGGATCCGAAACTCTTTCAGGCCAATATAATGGAAGATATCTCTGTAATATAACGGTCGGACGTGTACAATTACGTATCCACATTGTCACGTTGGAAATACAGGGATAGAATGTATCGTGATTGGCGCACCGCAATTACTGTGTTGGCGTCCTTTACTGCACCGACATCAGCCACACAGAGACCTAAGCACTAACCTAATTTTCCATTTTAATAGTGTTCGATATGCAAGTACTAAAATTTTAGCATAAACTTCAAACAAAACTTGCAGTATGAGTCATATAATCCCTCAAATTTTGAATCGGCAAACATTACTAAATATAAATTGTTCATATCACAGAATACCCACCTACATCATAGTCGTTAATAGTGTAGGAATGTACAAACCCCTTCCCGTCAGCAATCAGATCTATTGTTTTGTGACCAAATCGTTAGTATGCGTTTATGGGAAATGCATGATTCACAAAAACAAGCAAACAATCATGAAGATTAATCAGAGGTAGCAAATACACCTGATACTCATAGGCCGGATCACTGGATAAATAACCTGTATAACAAATGAAACACGCTGCTGGGTTAATGTTAATGTCCTCGTTTATGAACTGCTTCTCGTGATTGGCGCCATCCATGCAAACTATAAATTCAGTTTAATGAAAACACATAAAATATATTTTACAGATAAACGTCCGAGCCGACAAAAATTCAAAATGTTAGCACAAAATATGAGCTAAATCAGCAATAAAAACTAAAATATCTGATCCCGAGGTTTAGTGCAGAATATTACAAAAACCTGTTTTGTCACCTCATTTAATGCGACTAAAACAAACCCAATCCCCGATGCTTTATAGGTGTGAATAGCGGGCAAAGGCACATTCGGCATGTAATCAATACGATATTACGATAAAAGTTGTGATTTACATCATCATTGACAATTGATGACCGAGGTATTGCTAGGTACCGCCCTGTGCTAAGGGACTGCTGCTATTTTTCAGCAGTTTGTGGTTTGGCCTAACGACCAATGGCTGGTGTTTATCCCGCCGTTGTTATGTCGATATCCCCAGGTATTGACCTTGTATCCATAATTTAGTCTGACTGAGATATGCTCAAAGCACCACGATTGTATTCATGCACGAATAATATCCTCGGTTTTATGCACCAGCATAACCATAAAGAATCATTACCTGCCGCATTTCGTGCTTATTTAAGGTTCCTAATCATATTATTGCGCCAATTTAGATAAACCCTGTGTTACCCACTACCCACACACAGGTATGGACCACACGTGTGACGTAAAGACTTCACCACATTCCCGCTCATGCGTCCAAACTGTAATTTCTAATGTGCCACGAACTTAGGGCAAACACTGTTTGACTGTCATGCAGCAGATTCGAAATTAGCAAAAACCATACATTTCTGTTACATTGTAGAGAAAACATCTTGAATGCGGTAATAAAGGTCATTTAATCATTTACGACGCCAAATGCTTGCTCTGACCCAGTGTTCTAAATACATTGCAATCACTGTATTTCCTATAACACGTGAGACTAAAAAGGCCATATAAGCTTAGTTTTCTAAGTACAATTACGCTTATGGCAGGATATGCGCTTATAACATTTCCAAAGAATGCTAAGCGTTCACATCTATGCCGATCAATTGTGGAACATAAAATATAAACTTGCAAAAAGCTACAAGCTAATGTGTGGCGTCAAAAGATTATTAACGCGTCTTCCTACGTTCACAGTTCCTCTGTGTTCTATTTTGCCAGGCCAACATGTTGATTATTGTAAATGGCGTTGCATGATAAAGTATATGGTGCGAGTGATTTCTCGCGGCAGTAGCGTGTAAGAAGCAATTCATCTTGGTCGGACAGAAAGGAGATAGGCGTATGCTTAAGTGCAAAGGTGGGATTGAGTTCTATTTGCAGCTCATACCGACTGTATTGGCAATCAGCTCTTGACATATCTGGCGTTCAATACGGCTGGTGTTGGCATGAAACATCATAAAGGGGTGAATTAATCAAATTTAAGATACCACAACGAGCCATGCATTATACGGCTCCATTATGTCGATGACCTTAAACAGGTTGGTCCCTGCTGAATACCGTCACAGCATCGATTATATTGGTCTGCTTGATCAACGTTGCCTTTAACGCATGAATTTATTGCCCGTTTTATTATCCAGTATGATCATAAAGGATCGCTGCCTGTCAGATCTTATGGTCACTTGTAAACTCGCGTATTATTGTGCCCGTTTTATTAGAGCTTATGGCGACCGCTTGCAACGCACTGTTAGGGTCTAACCGTGTAACCACTATTAGCGACACACCAATATTTAGGTCACTTTGGCAAGCACCCTCGTGAGATCATCCGCACCGCATAGGTATCCAATGCAAACTCAATAATAGACGACGACAAATGCTTGTTCTGGTCATGATTGCAATTGCAGTACTAACCTGCCAGAAAAGGTTATGATAATTATGTTAGATTAATTTCCCTCCCAGTTTCTCTGAGGGTCGCTTTACTCACATGATGAATTAAACCATGCTAGAAAGCGAAAATCACGACTGAGTCTAGCAGATATCCCGCCGAGCTGACAATGGGGATTACCTTATTCTGTTGGTCATGGACTGAGTGTTGTGACCACCGATGCAAAACATATCCAAAACATAATTATGACCTTTACGAGAGACTGGTATCATTATGATTGGCTGACCAATTCTAAAAACCAGGCCATGTTATTTTGCGCTTAGCTCATCATGTACATTTTTTAGGGTGGAATATATCCCAGACGGGTTTAGAAAAAGATAGAAAGCAAATGTCTAATAACAGTATTTGAGGGAGCTTCTATTCGTCGCGAAATATATCTTTGCAAGCTTGCTGTCCTGTATATAGGATAGGTTTTCGCTGGCTTTGTTTGACTTTTATTACCACGGTCGTCGGCGTGGTACAAACTGCGTGTACATATATGGAATTAACCATAGCAAGTCTATTGTTTAGCTTGAAGATCTCGCACCAACTTACATGACTCTAAAGTGGATCGTTCCAAATTATGTCTGCATGCCACAAGTGGCAGAAAATATCACAAATGTATCTCCTTGGCGTCTGTATATGTTCATGGGTTTGTGTGAGTGTGTGCGTATTTGATCGCGTTATGTGTGCTATGGCGTATGGGTGTGTATAAATATATGCGTGTATGTGTGCATGCATGTGTATTTGGCTTCGATTGGGCTTTGATTTTGAATGTTTGTGAAGGTGATTGTAATCTAAAATTTCGATTCGTCACTCCGCGTCTGTACTCGCTCAGTAGGATAAGTCCGGTTGTGGTTCAGCTCGTGGATTACACTGTGATTACTCGATGCTTTGACGACCATACCATTTAAATGTGATCACGGCTGGATAGTTATGATCCAATCATTCGGTTATAGGTTTTTTACTTGAATTGTTCTGATGTTTTAACAAATCGCCCAAATAGAGGGCTCGGTAGAATGATAATACATCAAAAGACATTTCGATATATCATTTCAGCGTCTGGGTAAGCTCACGTAATTTTGTAATAGCGCAATTTTGCTTCAGATACGGATGACTTCATTCAGTATTACTATCTGGGGAAACAATGTGGGTGAGGTTAATATATACATAAATATATATTTATACATATATGCGTATATATATATATATATATATATATATATATATATATATATATATATATATATATATATATATATATATAAACATTTAGATATGCATATATATATAAATGGCCAAATATATATATACAAATTAGTAATGACGATATGCTGCAGACTGAGCATGATAAGCACTGTGTGATCATGTTTGAATTATTCTCGTTAATTGATATTGCGGTAGATCTTATAGAGCAAGCATGTTTAAATCGCATAACTCTAATAACCACTGTCAGGCACTGTCACATTTGATTGTGAGATAGCCTACGGTTAGGTAACTACTGGTCAGCCAAAGATTTTTACTTCGGCCGCACAATGATGGCGTGTCTGTAGGCAATAAGCGTACATCAAGCAAGTAGAGTGGCGGGAGGAGACGTGGAAACCTTTATAGAAAAACCTAAGGTAGTGGGGATTTTTTTAAGTCGTCAAACCAGACTATTTGTCTAGGGGAACATTATCGCTAATGCATTATTCCGTCCATAGCTATATTGCCTTCTAATAGAATCTTGCGCTTGGCTATCGAATTGAACACACATATAAGACAACGGTAATCAAAGGCTGTGAATTTATAGCCTTATTATATGTGACTTAAAACAATCTTATATCACTGTAACATGTAGTGAAGACGCTTTAAATCGATCCAATGAGAGAAGAATCTACTATCAATCTAAATAAATAGGTTTTAAGACTCTTGCAAAACATAGCTAGTGTCTTAGAAATACAAATATCCATGGTAGCGAATTCCAGAGTACAGGACCAGAACGAGAAAATGCAATTTCACCACAGTGCTTTTTTCTGCTCTTTGACACAACCAAAAGCACTTTGTCGTTTGATCTCAATGACCTTGTTGGCTCGTATTGCGTATAAATGTCACATATGTCGCCTGGTGCCTGATGATGTAAAGCACGATACTCTTGAACCAAAACCTTGAAATTGACTCTGTATGTGACAGTAAGCCAGTGTAGGTGTATGAGGATGGGAGTGATGTGGGCCTAACGACTGCTACGGCTAACGAGACAGGCAGCAGCATTTTGGACTCGCTGCAGTGTATTCATGTTATGCTTTGATGTGCTGCAGTACAAAGCATTTGCCTAGTCCTTTTGTGATGACTAACGAATGCACAAGAATCGTGGTGGCATAATTAGACAGGTAACAGAGTATCCTAGAGATATTTCGTAGCTGGTAGAATGGTGCTTTGCAGACTGTATTTACCTGTTTATTCAGTGAGAAGGAATGGTCCTACATCACACCAAGATTCTTATCATGGTTTTTGTTTGACACTATCCTGATTTTCATTGCTATCTCTCTAGCCTTTGACATCCTGGAATTAAACAGCATTATTTCCGTCTTATCATATTTCAGCGTGAACTAGTTCACTTTCATCCATTTGCAAATATCATCTATGCAACGAGCTAGACTGCTTGGTGAGGCTGCCTGGTTTGCCTGTTTAAGCAAAGTAGAGCTGTATATCGTCAGTGTAGCCATGGTTACTATGACCATTGCTGCTGATGACATACATGGTAAAGAGCATGTGGATAACAGGATATCTACTGCTAGGTCATCAGATATGGTGAGAGAGTATCTGTTTTTATTAATTATCTTTCCAGCAAAAAAGGCAAAGAACTCCTAAGCAAGATCCACTGAGGAGGAATGTGAGGTAATGATGAAGACTTTTGTTGCAGCAGCGTCCTGCCGATGCTTAAGTCAGCCTTCTGGTCCTTACCTCAACTTTCAACATTTTCTGATTAGTACTTTCGTTTTTCCTTCAATAGCACCTTGTACACCTCTACACACATGTCCCTGAAGATCTGTCTGTGCATCTCCAGCCCCATGCGACTAGCGGTCATATTCCTTCACCGTTTTCCATTTTGATGACGGCTTCCGATATCTTTACGTGATCTCATAACCAAAAGTTTTATCTTAGTTGTATGCGATTACATTTATCCAAACTCCGGCGGGACCTAACACTTATTTTTGACAGCATGCTGCACCTCATGGTACATATTGGACTGATTTTAAAGCATTAGCCTACAAGCATTTGAGATGCACAACTGCTTAACAAATGCGCAAAGTCCATCAACACGTTAGCTAATTCACCATCGTCGTTAGGCTTGCAGCATATTACAATCAGCATTTGCAAACACGTGCCGATTGCCAATTTTAAGGATACTATGTTGATTTATTGACAAGATGTATATTGAGGTTCCCCCTTTTTGATAACTTCCATGACCTTTTTGTTGCTGTATCACAGGATATAGGCCAGTGATTAAACTATTGCATACTGTAACTTTCAAACGCATGCCGCCAATGATCACAAACATCATTAAAAAAATGTGTGTATATTCTGTGCATCCTTGATAGTTATAATCATTAACTTAGTCAGTCAATAATATATGGCTATGCACTAAAATAAAAGCTGACCTACAATCATAAAACTCCCCTTTTTGTGCTTGCTGTTCGAAATTCAATTGGGACTCAATAGCATGGAAAAGTCCTGATTTTGCCTGTGCACGCAATTTGTTTAAAAGAACTGCAAAATGATATTAGGTGAGGAACAAATAAGTCAATTTGAGGACGGGAAGTTTAGAAGTAACTAGAGCCTACGTAGAAAGCTGTTGCAGTCGAACAGAGACCCATGCTGCGCAGTACGCAGTTTTTATTTGAACTTCTGAGACCCCCACATCTGGTTTTAAGCTGATATATAGCCATAATCATGCACGAATAATCAATGTCCCTCCGGTTATAATATGCCCCCTCACTTTGCTAAAACGTGAGACTATTGCTATTTTAATTCAAAGCTGCTTCACCTTAAGGTTTCCTGGTTGCAAGCCAGTACTTTTTAAGTCCTCTCCTAGGAGCAATGAAACCCTGTTATTTGCACAATGTCTACAATATCTAGTTTAGCATGGCATCTCAGCAAAGCCGTACAATTATTATATTCAATACAGCCTTTCAAAAGTAACATGGCTCCAGAGCCATTCGGAAAGTGCAAATGTACAATTTATTCGGCAAAGTATCCTCTGTGGTCGTGCTTGCACCATGTGCATGCAATAAGCTTGTACTGTATTGTATTACCTAGGACATGATTGGCAGAATAAACGACGTGTTGTCACATCAGAAAAGTTTCTTGCTGTTGAGTAATGAAGCAACCGCATATATACTCATATAAATTTATTTGTGTGCACTTAAAATAGAAAAATCAATACAAGTAAGTTGACGACACAAATACTGTTCGCATGATAGTGCAGTGATCTTATTTTATGAATCATAATTTTCAATGCCATGCATTTGAAATGTGTCACTTATATATTTGCATTCACAATCTTTTATTCACTAATGATAGTCCGTATTTGGGCGGTTAAATGTCGCTTTCACGCAATCTATCGAGCTTTGTATAGTACTGGCTATCGTTTTGGCAAACCAAATAAAGTTTTACAGTGCGAACACGTCTTACACAAGCACCCGTACATAAGAAAACTTATGGGCGTTCAGACCCATACATGGCTAAACCACCGGTCGTAAATTACATTCAGTTATTCGCATATTTGAATGTCAGAAATGGTTGTTTATTTGCTTAAATCTTTTATTGGTATCGACTAAATACTATTTGAAATGTCTAGTTAACGTTTGTATATGCAGATCAATCTTTCGGTTTTAGCTCGAGTTCATATAAAAACGCGTCCATATCGACACAAATTTGGCATTATTATTGCATTCTAACACATCTCTGAAGACAAAAAGACTATGTACTTTGATCCGGTTGATGTGAATCCATTGACTTGTTGACGGAGTGGAAAGGGAAATTGTGCCCTTTTTTCGGTTTTTAATTTGTGTCAATGACCACGCCAGCATTACATCTGGAATAGCATGGATCCTTTTGTGAATAGTTGATTATACTTGAGGGGCATGATGTGCACTATGTACAGAGATTGTGCAATATATGAAGTTATGACCCGTTGACACCGCCAAGAATGTGCAATAGCACGCGTTATAATCTAAAACTCAGCTTAGTTTAAGGACGTGGTGATCTTAGTATCCATAGGTAAAACCTCATGCTATTGTGCAAATCTGTTAATGTGAAGTCTGTTACTCGCATCACTCCCACAATATATCATTACGTCCGCACAAAATAAAGCCTGTAGGCTGTACCACATTCACATTGATCGATTGCAAACTGTTTATGTACATAATTTGACAGTCAGCGAACAATATTTGAGGCTCTGCATATACATTACAACGACATATATGTTTATATCCGTTCGATTGTCAGATTACTTTTTAATCCGGGTAGGTTATTTCTTTCAGTTAAGACGACGATAATCAAGGCTCAATATGGAGAAGATGCGCCAATGGCCGAAGGATAAGTGCCTACATATTCCCTCCTTGCATCATCCCTTATCGTCCGCTGCTTCCTTATCCTCCGAATCTTCTCATTGTAGCCCGCTTTGCCTTTGTCCTTCGCTGTTTTTTGGAGGATGGCGGCTTTTCAGATGAATGATGATGGCCTGGTACATCCACGCACTTCTGTCTTCCAGAAAACTAAAAAGACCCTCTTTGTTCGGCGACCTTGAATGACTTGAGTGGTAATAAAGAAGCTGCGTTGCACGAACCCTTGTGATGCTACCAATTTTAAAGGCATAATGATGGTGACACTTCATCACCTATGGTATTTCTTTGTTATGCTGAAGCGAACATAGGCTCGGATTGATTCATCCTGCAAATGGCTTTCTAAAAATACACGAGTACATGATATTAGTTCGCATAATAAAAGGCGCCTTTGTGCTACTGTTAATTTACATGTCCTCATGATTTCTTTGTTCATAATGCTCATATTACTGCAAATATAATTTCGTTTGTCAGCAATCACTCAATAATGCTGCACTGGCTATTGCGTTCAGTTTGTACTCTCTTAATTAGAATGTTTATCCATATAGAAGCCCAAAAACATTCAAGGGCCTTGTATTATCGATGACATGAATGCTATCCCCTTACAGCTCCACTTATATCAGATTCAAGTCGCACATCTCAGATCTCTATGCGAATGAAATGAATCATGAGAATCCAAGGCACTGTATAAAAAGTATTTCCCGCTGTCCCGCCATCTTACGCAATTGTTCGCATTTCCTATCCTAATTTGTTCATGTGTAAGAAGAGGGATAAGCTGTTTTGTTTATTTCACTGCACTTAGCAAGAGCATATTTTTGTCAGAGAGCAATTAACATAATGGCGTATAACTCCTCCCAGAACGTAAATATGCATACATTTTCAAAAAGGAAAGCACAAGTGAGGTTTTAACAAAAATACTGATTGCATGTTTAGGCAGCAATAGGTTCAACCAAAAATGCTGACTGCACGTTAAGGCATCAAAATCATTTATAAATCATGATTCTAACTGCGATGTATTGAACATGTGTCATTATTCACTCACAGACGCAGTCACAGAGCTAAGCACGCACCCTAGCTTCCTGAATCGCACTTGATACTGCTCTATTTGCACTTCACAGCACTCGTTTCAGCCAATTCCATTACACCACGCGTACCAATGTGATTTTACATATTGCGTCGATTTATTTTTATCGAAAGTCCAATCGTACTTGCTCGCTTAATATGGGCAATAAGGGATCGGCTATTGCCAGCACGACTAACACAAGCTGCCGTATGTGCACAAGGCACACGCAAACATACACATACATAAAACAAAAACCGTCGATGACAGTCGATGGTTATTTTATGCAAACCCAGACTACATCGGATGTGCAGCAGACAACAACCAAGAGTACATATGAGTAGGCATACGTCAAGTTGATTAGCTGACATAGAAAGGATATGTGTGGAAATGAAAGCATAATGTACGGTGTTAAATCATCATCCGTCAGCCTGCATCTTGGTCGCATATGTCAACGGGGGACCAACTCACCTAGTTGGACATCTTATCCATATATGTACAATAAATATAATTAGAATCTGCCTGTTTGACGCCAGCAAATTTAGCAAATTAAATGTCATGCGAAACCAAAGAATACCCTAGACGATGGCGCCTACAGAGGGCTGCATTATTTTATTATTATTGTTTCATGATATCCTCATGTTGACTGTCGTTGAGATGATGAACCATACTATTTGTCGAATATATCCTAGTTGTGAGCAAATTGTGCTATATCTAATCTTGCGTCTACCTACTGCCAAATATGCAAACTCAACATACTTAGCTCATCCGCTGTTTGCACAACAGATAATATCTGGCGTTAGTTATGCTGTAACGACAGTCAAGAGGTTACCACATTTAAATGCTTACCAGAAGTTTTAATCGACTTGAGTATTGCGTTGCTCTCCTTGCGGAACGCATGGGGATTCAAAACCAGCTAAGGTCGGAACTTGAGTACATTACGCTTACAGCCTTTTTTTTCTCGAGTCTATTGATTACTTTTGATCTCGTATAGGGAGACTCTACGCCTGCCTATTCTTTTGTCGCTCTGCAGTTCTTCTGTGCCTGTGGGCAGTGTGTCGTACGTCGTTTAGGCCGGTCAAGGCATAAGGTAACTGCATTATATGATTATGGAAGCGTTCAGAGTGCGAGTGACGGCATGGTAGATTCATCATTATAGATATGTGCGGTCTGGGTGTTAAACCAGATACTCTACGACACAAACTGAGAAGGAGGTGTTCAAGCAAGGGAAAGTCGCGCTCGTATGAGTAATAACATGGAGATGAACTGATGGGATTGGTTTCTGCAATAAAAATGGACTGTGCCTCGTTATGAATTCCATTAATGGCCCTTTTGTGTCCTTGGCAAACTATTTCTGGAGGAAATTACGTCTTTGCGACCTGTTTAATCGCCTAGGGTCGCCTGGTCTGCATTGCAGACTGTAATTTAGTTTTCAAGGTCGAGATCCATCCCAAGCCTGTCACCTGGAAGAACTACATTTTTTACAATGATAACAAATTTATGAAATTCACCAGTTCAATGTGTCAATCCAGGTTTTGTTTAAGATTTCATCAAATATCGATCATGATCTTGGTTACAGTAGCAGTTATAGTTATAGCTTCAAAACACATATCAGATAATGGGTTTATTGCAGCTAATGTTCCAGCATTCTCACATGTGATCGACGACGCAAAACTAATTAGTTACGATGATAAATATGTATTTTATAGATTTATCATCTTTCTCAATAATGCAAGCACCTGCTCAGAATACTAGACCTAAATACGCTATATAATTAAGATAATAGAGGATATGTCCATTACGTTACATACTTATCGTATGGAATGGGCATCAGGCAAAGTCAAGATAGGAGCTGGAACTCAACAGCGTTAGATGAGCTCATATTTACGACAATTGGCCTTTCAAGGTCAATCCTAAAACAGTCAATGGGGTTATTTACGTCATCTTTATCAAATGTAGTAAATGTATGTATGTATGTATGTATGTATGTATGTATGTATGTATGTATGTATGTATGTATGTATGTATGTATGTATGTATGTATGTATGTATGTATGTGTATGTATGTATGTATGTATGTATGTAATGTATGTATGTATGTATGTATGTATGTATGTATGTATGTATGTATGTATGTATGTATGTATGTATGTATGTATGTATGTATGTATGTATGTATGTATGTATGTATGTATGTATGTGTATGTATGTATGTATGTATGTATGTATGTATGTATGTATGTATGTATGTATGTATGTATGTATGTATGTATGTATGTATGTATGTATGTATGTATGTATGTATGTATGTATGTATGTATGTATGTATGTATGTATGTATGTATGTATGTATGTATGTATGTATGTATGTATGTGTATGTATGTATGTATGTATGTATGTATGTATGTATGTATGTATGTATGTATGAATGTAAGTAAGTATGTATGTATGTACGTACGTATGCAGTTATGCATGTTTGTATGTATGAAAGCATGTATGTATGTATGCATGCAGTTATGCATGTTTGTATGATGTATGTAAGTAAGTATGGTAGTATGCAGTATGTACGTAAATACGTATATAAGTATGTATGTATATAAGTATATGAGTATGTTTATATGTATGCATGTGACGCATTTCGCATTCATGGTAACGACTCATCTTTTGCCACGTTGCGACGTTCTTGTATTGCTTCATTATTGTGACACAGTAGCCGACGTTGGCGATGACCGAAGACGCATATTGCTATGGCGACCAAGCGGTTGATGCTAAATTACACAAATATGTTCGGGCTTCAGGAGAACGTACTTCTCTTATATAGATGTGATATCTTAATAAATATTCAGTCGTAGCCCACACGCCCGGATGGCCGCAATCACTGCGTTAACTAAATTTTCATTGCATTTCGCTTTCCTTGTAGCCATTAAGGTAACGTCACACGTCAGCTTATAGGCGTTTGTCATAATAATTACCATGCGTAATTACCCTTCCAGGAGAAATAGTAATCACCCTCGCAAGATACTTAGGTACTGCGAGTTTTAACAAGAATTATTGATACTTAACATTCTGAAGATTGTCGTCTCTAATATTGGAGCACGGACGATTCCAAGTCAAAAATGCACGTAGGTCATATATTTTAACCTATTTATATTCTGATTCATGGATTATTAAACTGCTATCATTGAAGTTATTGCTGTAACTATAATACATATCGATTTCTTTGGGCGGATTAATGTTATTTAACCACTCTGAACACTGTAATCTGTCTGTCAACGATGCTGGACAGCATCTCTCGTCTCTTGAATCGGGAGAGTCCAAACAGCTGTCTCTATTTATCTCCGTGCGACATGGCGACAGTCTTGCCGCACATGGCCAAAGTTGCAAAATCCGCTTAAATTTGGTGCAACAAAAACAGCAAAGGTGATAATCTTAAATCAATTCCAATTAAATGAAAGAAGAAGTGTTTATATATAGTAAATGAAAGGCAAATAAGATATGGTAATTTGAGAGCAAATAACTTTCGACTGAAGCTATTTGGGTGTCGCCCAAATCGGTCGGGTTGACAGGATTCTGTGAAGTTCTGAGCAGCTAGCTAGCTATATAGTGAATGACACGGAGCAGTGGAGGCAGCATCACATAGCGTTATGAACCCAGTCCTCGCTCTTATATTATATGGTTCAATAATTTATTTTCGTATTGTTAAATGTTAACTGCAATCATGCAAACCAGCCGAGAAGTTTAGGCAACAGGGCACTAATCAAAGTATGTGCATGTCATATAATGATGTGTCCAACTGCATAAATTAATGTATCTATTCACAATTTGCTTCATCAAATGTCAAACTGACCTCCAATTGATTAATTGTGCATTCTTTATTACATGTTTTATCTGTTCACGAAAGAGCATTATTGTCTTGCCTTACATTAGATTTATTTTGAGAATTAAACTGAATCCCATCTTTCAGTGTGAATGATATAAATCCCCTTAGGACACCATGATTCAAACATGGATTAAACAATCTTTAAGTTTTAAATATATCACCTTTATTCAGTTTGCCACATAATAACATGTAGTTACAAAATTAAAAAAAACAGCAGCATCTGCAGGCAATGTGCTGAAGGATTTGTTAAGGTCAGGACTAGGCAGAAGACGAATTTGTTTTGTTGATTATTAAACTTTGATTGCTGTTCACTTGCCTATCGAGGGTCACTTAAAATCTACACAAAAATGTATCCACAATATAGGCATTCAGAGTTGATTCAGCTGAATAAATTGACTTAATGGACTGAATGTACTGACCTCATAAGGATTAACAATATAAGTAAATCAATTATCAGGATATCATTATCAAGCAAAGCATATCTACAGATAAATTTGAACATGATCAGCAGGAACTTCGACAACAGCGCCTTATGTTGCGCTATCAGCAATAAACTTTCAAGAGGTCCAGTCTTGGTGGGTTTCCATTAGGACCAAATTAGTGAATCCATACAACAGCTTGTCCACATGATTAAGCAAAAGATGATTCTCCTTCTGTGTCCCAGCTATAGTTGCACATTCTGTTACACACACAAAGTTAACTTATCATACTGCCTATCAGTCTTATATCATAAGAACTAAAGGAAGTCAGTGTAAAACATTACACAACATTAATTCTTACCAACCTGATAAGATTGATCATCAATACAACATGTCACATGAATCAATCTCTTGTTATTAAGTAAATGAAGTAAAAACTAATTTCTCTCATGTGGCAGAAACTGAATCTACATTTGAATATAAACTAATAGAATATTGTTAAAACACATTGTAAGCCTGATCTTACCAATATGCACTTAAACTGCAATTATATAACCAATAACAAACCGCCCATCCATCAATAATTAATGTTACCTTCATTCATTGACCACTGATGGCAACTTTAACATTCTCTTTCTGGTTATCGAGATAACAGGCATTGACTAGTGACCACCAGGAAGGTTGCTATGGAGCTTAGCATTGATAAATATACTAAAATTTAATGCTTGACTGCTCCCCTGGGTTGGCTATGGTGCACTTCCATCTGTCACTTAACCACTGATAAAATGGTGTCTCATCCACATAAGTCAGCTCTCTTTACCCTTAACCTGAGGTCACATTTACAATTGTGCACATCTGAAAATCAGTATATAGTGAAGATGAGGACATACATATCTGATGTTCATCTGGAGATGATTATGTGACAAAGCCAGATGTTCAGAATAAGTCTACAGCCCAGAGAGCTTAGTTCAGTCATCAGTAACAGGGCTGAAAGTTAACTAAAATGGCCACCCGTCGTGACCTGTCCTGGTGACGGGTGGCCATTTTAGATGTTAACTGGCCTCAAGAAATTCTACCCCTCCAAACAAAAAAGATGCCATGTTAGGAGAACCCCAGGTCAGTGACATACTGGGCTGGTGACAAGAACCCCAGGTTAGTGTAACGACTGGCTGGTAATAAAAAGAACCCCAGGTCTGTGTCATGCTGGGCTGGTGATGAGGAGGTGATATGAATTGCAGATAAATACAGAGCAGATTAAGTGTACAACAATGAGCCACTATACACAGGTGCATACATAAAAGGTGGAGCCTAACAGTCATAATGGGTAAACAGAACTTTTGATAAAAAACTTCTACTTAAACAGACTGTTGAAGTCATACTCACACACAACAAATACAGATAATACTCATTGTTTCGGTCATTTTGGTCATTCTTATGGTTTTAACAAAAATTACATTTAGACATAACATGTCTTTTTAAGCCCCAGTGATTGATATATCTCAACGAAATATGATAAAAAAGAGAAGCCAAAACATTGATGAAGCCACAACATTGATGAAGCCACAACATTGATGAAGTCACAAAATTTGTGAAGCCACAATATTGGTGAAGCCACAGTATTGGTGAAGCCACAATATTGGTGAAGCAACAGTATTGTAGAAGCCGCAATATTGGTGAAGCCACAATATTGGTGAAGCCACAATATTGATGAAGTTTCAATATTGCTGAAGCCACAATATTGGTGAAGTCACAACACTGGTAAAGCCACAACATTGGTGAAGCCCAAAAATTGATAAAACCACAGTATTGGTGAGGCCACAATATTGGTGAAGCCACAGTATTGTTTAAGCCACAATATTGCTGAAGCCACAATATTGCTGAAGTCACAACACTGGTAAAGCCACAACTTTGGTGAAGCCGAAACATTGATACAACCACAGTATTGGTGAAGCCACAATATTGGTGAAGCCACAGTATTGTTTAAGCCACAACATTGGTGAAGCCAAAATATTGATGAAGCCACAATCATGATGAAGCTACAGTATTGGTTAAGCCACAACACTGGTGAAGCTACAACATTGGTGAAGCCGCAATCTTAGTAAAGCCACAGTAGTGGTAAAGCCACAATATTGGTTAAGCCACAACATTGATGATGCCACAACATTGGTGAAGCCACAGTATTGGTGAAGCCACGTTAGTGGTTAGGTCACAATATAGGTAAAGCCACAACACTGATGAAGCCACAACATTGGTGAAGCCAAAATATTGGTTAAGCTACAACACTGGTGAAGCCGCAACATTGGTGAAGCCAAAATATTGATGAAGGGATAACATTGATGAAGCCACAACATTGGTGAAGCCAAATATTGGTGAACCGTGAAGCCACAGTATGGGTGAAGCTATGTTATTGGTGAAGCCACAGTATTGGTGAAGCCACAATATTGATGAAGCCACAATATTGATGAAGCCAAAACACTGGTGAAGCCACAACATTGGTGAATCCCAAAAAATGATGAAGCAATAACATTGATGAAGCCACAACATTGGTGAAGCCAAATTTTGGTGAAGCCACAGTATTGGTAAAGCCACAACACTGGTGAAGCCACAACATTGGTGAAGCCAAAATATTGGTTAAGCTACAACACTGGTGAAGCCGCAACATTGGTGAAGCCAAAATATTGATGAAGGGATAACATTGATGAAGCCACAACATTGGTGAAGCCAAATATTGGTGAACCGTGAAGCCACAGTATGGGTGAAGCTATGTTATTGGTGAAGCCACAGTATTGGTGAAGCCACAATATTGATGAAGCCACAATATTGATGAAGCCAAAACACTGGTGAAGTCACAACATTGGTGAATCCCAAAAAATGATGAAGCAATAACATTGATGAAGCCACAACATTGGTGAAGCCAAATTTTGGTGAAGCCACAGTATTGGTGAAGCCACAATATTGGTAAAGCCACAACACTGGTGAAGCCACAACATTGGTGAAGCCAAAATATTGGTAAAGCTACAACCCTGGTAGATGAAGCCCCACATGACCTCCTCACTATTTTTATCTTTAACTATACATTTATCTCATATCACCAAATGTTATGAAATGATAAGACTAAAGAATATTTCTTTTCACTAAGCAAGAGCCTAGTGGCCCTAAAGCAAAACACTGCTCCCTTTGTTATGAGGAGGTATCTTGCAGAGATAGATGAGCATAATTGTGATGTTTGGATAGCTGATACTGTTGCCCATCTTGAACAAATAAATTTCCCAAATAGGGCTGATAAACCACCACAGCGGATATGAATCTCCAATATGATCAATTGAGATGGGTCCATAATATTAAACCCAGAACAGTAGGTAAAGCAGTTCATACCATATCATGAGAGCTGCTAGGCAAAATGTCATCGCAAACACTTAGTCAATCTAACTGCCTTACAATAAAGACAGAAGGCCATGGCTATTGAACTCTGCTTCTTTTTGCACGATTTGTATTAACAAGTTATGACAGCATTTAAATATAGCTTTTATAGCATAACATTGTATTCAATGATACACCAGGGCTGAACAATAACCCCCAAACCCACTTGTCTGGCATCAATAGTCCATTGCCAAGTAGTTTTGCAAATAGTTGTAGCATTTAAGCCAAATAATTTAAGTTTTTTAGAAATGATTCACCCAAACACCCATGAGCTATTAAAAACATTTTTCCTGGAACAAGAAATTTTAATTTGCTTTAATTTAGCACTTCAGAGGTCAAAAGCCATAAAGCTATAAGTTAAAGTTTGCCAGAATATAAGGACATGATAAACCCCATTTTTCACTTGACCAGTATAATTGATAATAATCCTAACATTTTGGCTGAGGTCAATGACCATACAGATCTGATTTCTAGTTACCAAAGAGATACTGACATGAAAAGGCCCTTTGAAGGATTTGAGATCACTAGCTTAATTTATAACAATTTGTGACATCAAAACTTTTAATATCCCATTGGGTTTATAGGCACAGAATATTATTTAATAATAATCCAGGGGTCAAAGGTTATGCAGGAAGATTTGGTCAATGAGGAGTTGCTAGCTTGTATTATAAGAAAATGTGCCATCAAGAATTATTCCCCATTATGTAAATCTCTCAGGAACAAAAGGTCATGCACAGCTGATATTTACTTTGTAAGTAATGGTCAATATAAGAGTGGTTCATGATTAATTTGAGACTGGTATTCCCTATATGGTTAACATAGCTAAGAGATTATTTTTCAATAATAAGGTCACAAAGGGCTGATATTTTGTTTGTAAGTGACAATCAATATAACAGTGGCTTGTATTATTAAAAATGTGATACCAAAAGTTTACAAGCAGACAGATTAACAGGACAAAACTGTGCTGAGGAGCATAACTATTAATGACTCCTGCCTATTGGTCCATAAATATTACCTTATAAGTGGCATAGTCCACCATACAACATTGTGAGTTACAGGGCATAAAGTCTGAAGACGAGTGGGATGGATGATCCTGGAATCAGAATCCCCTACCTTACTCAACAACCGAATTGGAGCGTTTGGGTTATTGTGATACCGGAGCGCATGTCCGCTGTCAAGATCAGGCAATGTTTACATCTGACAGATGGCGCAAAAGCCGTTCGCTATAATGGCCAATGGCAATAGCCAATACGGTTAAATGAACGTTAGGAAATACATTTTTTTTTTCAATCAATGGTAATCGGCAGATCTGTCTAACCAAGCTGCAGGCATCTAGTAACATTATCGTGGTATCTGGGTATTGTTCGCCGTTGGAATAATGTTAGTGATCGGTAGCTCTTATGAACCAAGTGAAGCTTACGCTCCCTCTTGAAGAAGGGAGTACCCGATCGACTCCTGGTCTGTTGGGCTAGTGATCGGTAAGTGTGAGTGTGAACCTGTGAACCGTATAGCCCACGTGCGAACAGCCCAGTGAAGCTCGCTAACCACTGTAAACTACGGGTATTTCATAATTTGTCGTACACGAAATTTCTTCCCGCAACAATAACGTTCATTGTCACATGAATGATATTCAATCTATAAACGTTGGAATCATACTGACCGAGCGAGAATCGCATGGAAACAGAGCGTGTAAAATGGTCATGGCTGACCGATCGCCTTTGAAAGGCTTTGTTTATATTCGCTCGTGTACCGGAAATTCCATGCGGTGTGGCAAGCTGGAATTATTACAATCCCAAAATAAACCTTCAGCTTGAGCCCGCGGATGAGTTCGTGGGGACAGTTGGATTTTACGACATGAGCAAACTGATAACACAAAACAATCTGGCTAATTATTCCCTTGTTAAAAACAGTACGTTGATACGATATGTTTTCATTTATTACTTGAAACTTTACACATCATAGATCGAGAAAACCGGTATCTCCATTCAGTGAGATTCCCCAAACTTTAACTTTTTGAATGCTGATCTGCGTTTTCGAAATCCCAGCTTAAGTGCTACATTTGTTCTTATATTTACCTAAATAAAATACTTTCAGACGGATATATATCGAGAAAAAAAAACACCAAGAATGAGTTGACAAAGTCTTACAACCCCGGATTTCCCAGTAAAATTGCCATTTTATTTATATCCCTTCGTAAAGATATTTGAGTGTGTGCCGCCCGTTATTCGTTAAACTGCTGATTTATATATTCATTCAAAATTTGTATGTTCTTCATTTCAATCGATAATTTAAAACAAAGAATTGTTCATTGAAGTTAAAAGTCACACAAATCATGAATCTAAGTTTGAAGCAAATATACATCGAACAAAGCCAAATAATGACCGATTATTCAACATGGCCAAAATGGTCGTTGAGGCCAAAATGTAAATTCAGGCAAAGGCACTTAATGCCAAGAAAAAGTGGATAGTTACCCCGAATAATAAGATTCCAACCTCAGGCGGAGCAGTAGCAAGCAAAGTTACAATTTGGTGGGGAAGCGCAGTTGTATAAGCCTATGAGATGACGCTGACTATTTTGGCCCCATGATCGTCGACCAAAATGTAAGTATGGGCCAAAGTAGTCGGTGAATTGTACCAAAATGGTCGGACCTATATAAATATAAATATATATATATATATATATATATATATATATATATATATATATATATATATATATATATATATATATATATATATATATATATATATATATATATATGAATATATATATATATAGATATATATGAATATATATATGTATATCATATATATATATATATATATATATATGTATATATATATATATCTCTATATATATACATATTAGATATATATATATGTATATATAGATATATATAAATATATATAAATATATACATATATATATAGATATATATCTTTATGTATATATATATCTCTATATATATATATATATATATATATATATATATATATATATATATATATATATACAAATTTGTCATGTTCTGCTACGACCAAGCCCAAGCAGAGATTCACACAATATACAGCGGTTTCATGTGTTTTCAGGAGCGTTACTGATCACTGAATTCACAATACAACAGATGTGCGTCTGTGTAATCATACAATGCGATCAAACGTATGCATGCATATTCGTGGTCTGAATTTATTTTCGTTACTACCCGCAGATACCGCTGCTAGCGGAATAAATCTTCATTTCGCTATTGCAATAATATTCAAATCCCAGTGTTCCGTCATTCTGATTTCATATGTATTCTTATTAGTATTGTGATCGCACAAAGTAATAGCGACACCTACCGGTAATTGTCTCACATAAAACCCTTAATGTTTCAATTACAGATTAATTACACAAACATGTGCTTAAGTTTTATTACCAATTAAAACTCATAATTATCTAATTGAGCATTGGAGTGGGCTGTTATTGCATAAGTTATTGCATAAGTTGTAATTCGAGTAAATTGGCTAAAAGTGTTCACCTATTTGTTTCAGTGCTTGGAACTGACGACGGAAGGCGCAAAAAGACGGGATCATAGTATTATTACACATCCGATATATTCATTTGTATTTATAACAGATTATTATACTACCTTAGCATTTCGAACTGAAAATGCATTAAGCGAATCAAGCGCACAGTCCATCAAATAAACTCATTAACCAAACCGCACATGCTTATTATGGAAGTATCATAGTCTGGTTATCTCATACGAACAGCCAGTGTTCAGTATTGCTTGCGACTTTCTATTGCGTCATGAAAGCGATAATAATGCTTTATAGCCACCCACTTGGCACTGCATCATGCCACATTAGCCGGTGATGATCGCGGGTGACTCTTCACTTTGATAGTGTGTATCTTTCACACCCGGTTAAGAAAGTTCTAAGGTTCATGTTTAAAGTGGGTACTCCCTCTCATCATGGTTTACATACGAAGATAGCAACACAAGAAGTTGGACGTGACATACTAGTTGACAGCTTGCTGGTATGTTGTTTGTATGGACGAAAGGATAGCCCGACAATGATATTTTAGTAATCAATTGATGAATACTTGATACGTTATACAGCCGGTGGGAATCTCAATTACTTATCGAATAGCAATCTTATTCCAAAAGGGCATTTCGAGCGGCCAAAAGGGCAATTGTTATATTATCGCCAATCCTATCAATGGATGGATAATTAATGGATCAATCAGGAGCTAGAATAGAACGTAATTCCAATTACCATCTGGCGCTCATGCATGACTCACAACACATTCGCTACTCCCGATCAATATACCCACCATATTCAGCGATATACAGTGCTGCGTAGTCAGCAATTATTGATCGAAATTGTTGAATTCACTGTTTGTGTGTATTGTATAAGGGTAACACTGTTTGTTCATATTCTTGGCCTAACCAGACGCCATTTGACTATGTTTCATATATGAACATATATTGATACATTGTATCGAACCTAGAATTGTTGGTTACTTTCCATACATTTTACTGCACTGCATTAACCATCGCATGGGACACCAGTGAGAAGTTGAATCTTAAAAAGCAGGTATATACTCACCATTTATGCCCAGCTACGAAGAGTGGGCCCCATGTCTGGATGTATAATCGATTAATGCATTGACGTAATTTCAACCCAACACTGGATTACAAGAATCATATATGTTGTTATGTAAGTATATGAGGACATAATTCTAACCAGCATCTTTGGCAATGTACAAAACTTGTCAAATTATTTAAGGTAGGACACCACTAGATATCATATTAAGTGACCTTATCACACTGATCATCTACTTTTAGGTTAAGGGGTCAAATATTATTTGGAAATATCAAACATAAGGCAGAGTCAATGTAGTTTAAGCCATAAGATAAACTCACTACTGACAAGCAAAACCAGTTTTGTCCACAATTTGCCAACAATGGTATTTCTTTCAAACATTAAACGCTCTGATTGGACATAAATTATGGTATTGGTACCTTTTTCGATAGAGCACGTTGACGAATCTACACCAGTGTTCTGAACAAAGTATGTTTCATTTAGAGTCACACATAGTTCGTTTACAGATTCTAACAATTAGTGCCACAGTGTAATATATGGATATTCAATGAGCGATCCGTATTCGTTGGAGTTAATGGAAAACGCTCGATACATTGTGAAGCCTCTTGCATAAAAAGTTTTATAAACCATATTTAAACTGTACTATGCAACATTTATGAGTGTAAACAGAAATTAGCTGACAATAAAATAGATGTACGTTGTCAATTATTGCTTAAGTTGGATAACATACTCAGTCCATCACTAATCTTTATTCATTGCACTGAGAGGGTCGTACATGTGGAATAGTAAACAGTTCTCTAAGCAAAACAATTGCTGAAGATAGATTGCCAAACCGGACACGCATAAGCTTCCACTTTAATCATTATTGTTGCACATTCATTACATACAATATTATTGCTTGCTTACTTAATGGTGAAACATTATATCTTTTTCATAACAACAGTAATTCACTCAGCCAGGCTTATATCACCATTGTAATCTAACCTCTTTGTACAATTCGGAAATTTCACATAGGCTTCGTCCCAGTCCATGAGTAGTTTGGCTGCTTTTTCCAATCCTTTCCCGTGCCAATGTAAACCTGGTTCGTGTCGATTTTCAATCAAGTACGAAGCCGATTTTCCAGATAATCCGTCTATGTTTTAAAAACGCAGTAGAGGTTGTGCTTGTCGGTGTACCATATAAACCACATTTCCCACATCGAGCTTGCCCTTCCGTTCCGTTCAAAACTCTCATACCACTTCGTCATCAAAGTTCCAGGTACATAAGGGTGGAACGTTTTGTTTTTGATTGCTTCGTGGTACCAATCTTGGAAATGTGTCCAGTGTGTGGGGTGTGGTGAGAAACCGAATGAACCAACTATCTTGTACATATAAGAGACGTCATATGGTGTTACTTTGATTGGCTTACGACCGATTGCAGTTGGCATTTTTCCGCTGAAGAGTGAGTAACCAGCGATACCAGCTCTGTTATCATAGTGCGCATGCGCAGCTTTCAACCATTTATACGCCCAAGGTGAAACGCTGAGATCATCTTCAATGATCAATGCAATTTCCTTTGTTCCAGGTTTTGGGCGCCACGAATCTATCCACTGTCCATAGAGTCCTGCATGTTCCTTCCATACAAAAACATCTTTTCGGCCACCAACTTTCCAGTCAAAATCGATTGCTGTTTGAAGAGTTTCATTTGAAATCTCATTATTGGTATCACGATCCAAGAATATCTCAAGGACAGCAGTATCGTTGCCAATGACCAGTTCATTCAGTGTACCCAGCAATGTTTGAAGAGATTTTGCCCGATTGTAAGTGATGACAATAATTCTGAAGTCGACTTCATCCTCGAATTCATAAGGTATGTTTGGGGTACATGCACGGACATAGGGTGTCCCTTTGGTGTTCACATGGTTGGGTGGTGGACGCCATCCAAGGTTTGCTGCAATCACTGATGGGCTTAGAAGACCCGTACCAACATCAAGCTTTATCTGTGTCAAAATAATGGTCAGAAAGCCTGTACCTAAAACAGCCACAAATTTGATCCACGAGCTTCTTCTTGTAGTTTTCATATCGAAAGTTGTACAGTTTACTCAGCTTACTGGACCTTCGTGTAGTTAAAACACTGCAAAGCAAACAGATGGTAAAATCACTATTCAAAACAGTTCCTATAACGCTTTCATTGATTCATACCAATTGACGTTACTTTAATGATTCCTTACAATTAGTCTAAGGAAATCTATTTCACATTGTTAAGTCGGATTATTGGAATTGAAACAGTATATTTGAACTTGATGAGCTATATTGTGATCCTGATAGTAAATGCATATTCATGGGTGTTAATGAGGTGACGTCACTTATTTAAAGGATTGTTTCCTCCCAAATATGGAGGCATTATGTTGATTATTCTCGTCTGAACTTATGACACATATTATCACATTGGTATTATTGGTCATTGTAACAAAGAGAATAATTCTACATAGTATTTTCGACTAACCTTATCAATTTTGGAAATATACGTAACACGTTAAAAACCCTAAAATGGCTGCGATGCAACACAATCATCGCGCATGCGCACCAGACCTGAATGTGAGCATAGACGAAACTTTGAGACCAATTTGTAAGCAATTACGATTTCGATGCCACCTGAGGTTTTAAATGAGATAATAATAGAACTTATACTGAACAATAACTAAAAAAGGACAAACATGTTTTCCAACTATCGTTTGAAGTTCTGTTCATTCAATAATATACTCTTAGATATCTCTCTTTATGATTGATTTTGAAAGAATGATATGTGTGACAGTTTCGCTTGAAAATCAGCTATAACAAGTTAGCCATCGTCTATATAAACATAATTGAGGATGCGTGTTCAGTCTAGCTTGAAATACTCGCATGATATGTGCCTATTTTCTTAAATGTGCACGTGCGTTGAAGTTCTCATTATGAAGGTGAATATTCAGTATTTCTTGCATGAAATTAATGTGAATCTCTTTTAAAATGACATTAATACACATGTACACTCACCTGATTTCTGAAGTCAAGATCTCTTCTACGTAACGCTTGTCAATACCTCGACCAGAGTGCTCTCACAAATGTTAAAATATAGGATGTGTTGATTAGCTGCAGCAGTGCACCGGGTGAGCATACGTTGGTCACCTTATACAGTAGTATAGAGAGTAGCGGTTCTGGCGCACCACTACTCATCTACACTACTCCCCTAATTATAGCTTATACAGGATTTCGATGTTTTATTTGCTCCCTGTTTAGTTAGGGTGAGCTTCAGGCGTGTCGGGCCCAACTCTGTCAAATTCATTTAGGAGTGATACTACAGACAAATTCGACGTTCTGTTTTGATTGGTTGTACAATAACGTTGCCTTGTTCCAGTGGTAAGGGTTGGTCTAAAGATATTACAACAGCCCGTTGGTCAGCAGGCTTACATATCCCTACCGCTTGGTTTGTTTCATATCCTCTGCGAAGGGAGCCGATTGCTTTTGCCCAAATAATGAGATGTTTCGATTGTGAGTTTTACGTGTTGTCCCAGGCCCCTGCGATGCAGTCTGGGTTATCGCAAGAAATTGATGAGCTCCTAGTTACATCTTTCTTGCGCTGATTCTTTAACAAGCCTGAACATTAACTTGTTTGAAATATATAATAGATATGTATATGTATTTACAATCATACAGCATGATGCTTTCCGCGGCATGCATGACACAACAATGCAATTTGATACAATGGCAACATCTACAATGATAGTCTACACAAGGCTGTTTGGTGCAGATTTATCCCGCCTATGATATGCGGATATTCACTCTATATATTGTGAAATTCAGTTGTATACGGTACTACTGGAGAGGATTACAGACTTTCGTTTTTAGGCCAGAACCTTAGTGGTCCACAATACTGCTTTCCAAAAACCTGTGCCATTTTATTTTGATTTAGGTGCTTTTTCACAAATGCCATCATTATTCCATCTGCATCAAAATTATCTTATGCTGCAAACGTCGTTTCTGGAGCAGCTATATAAACCAAATGTCTTCAAGGCTACTTCCCAATTGCATTATGTTTATCCTTCTATCAGGCGAAAGGTTATTTGTGCCATTTAAATCCACCTCAATCGTATCAAGTTCCTGTGACGGGATTCAATTCGTCATACCTAGTCGTGATCGCAATATTATACATTATCTCATTAGAGTGTCAAGTACAATAAGGGCCTGGATCAGTCAATGATATAATGCTTTCGTGAAATAAGAAGACAGAGTTAACTTCCTGGTTATTGGAGTCAGTCTATATATAATCATAGTTTAATATATTTTGATAAAATATATCGGTTAACGTTTAACAATAAAATGCGTATGAAAATAGTAATCAATAAACATGGCGGACAACACAATAGTAGTACAGTATTAAAAGCAGTGCATATGTACAGAACATGAGATGCTAGTATCACACTAGCTCTAGTATTGTTTTAATCATGCTACAACATGCATCGTTTGACCAAGAAACAGGCGTGATTTGTCTCACAATACGCAAAAAATGACTAAGCCACACCTGAATTATGATAAATTAGTGTAATTATGGGTATTTAGTCAAATTTTAAAATCTGATAGCTTCACATAACATTGTTTATAAAATCAAAAACTGATTGATCAATTTCATCACAAGTTATGACAAAAATTACATAACATACTAACCGCAAAGAGATATTTTGGGAAGTGCTGGATTATGATTTGTCAGTAAGTTTACTCAGTGAGGATATTATACAAGCTCTAACATAAACTGTGAGATTTACCAGCATTTATTGTGGTATGTATTGACCCCTTCCATGAGCTACGCACAGAGACACAAATAGTACGAAAATGCACATGATCTAGAAATAGGTCTAAACTAAGATAAACCACGCAGATTAATTTCACTGGCAAATGCCACTACGATGAGATTGGAGTACTCTCAAGGATTCTTGGCCTTGATAAATCGGTAATTAGCCGCTATTTTATGCAGTATTCACCCCGTCTGCTATATTTGATGACAATGACTGAAGCAATGTTTGGAACCGAGTCCTTCAATAAACCGCATACACATTGCTCAGTTGATATCTGATGTACTGTCGCGAGTTTATCATATCGAATACACAGGATGTCTTCGTGATACATAGGTTGTACAGTTATGACAAACATGTGCTCGCCACCAATTAGTGACTTTATGATATCTTATATATCAGTTTATAAATTGGTGACTGACCGCTATTTGGCCCCTGCATATACATAATGGATTGCTAAGACATTATGATATCTTATGTATAAGTCTCTTAATTGGTATCTGACCGCTATTTTGCCCTTGCATATACATAATAGATTGATTGGACGGCCAAGCGGTCGGTGCTAAATTACACAAGTATGTTCCTGCTTCAGGTGAACGTAATTCTCTTATATTGATTGGATATCTGTTTAAATAATCGCAACATCTGATGTAACAAACACGCCCGGATGGCCGCGATCCCTACTGGATGACAAATTGACGGCCTCCATCGCCAGCACTCTTTTCGTGCTGTATTAAGACTGATGACGTGTTCTCGCTGATTTGATGCGTACGATACCTCCTAACGGTGACGTTACTTGTTTGCGCAACTCTAAGATTTGAGATAATAGGCACTTAATGTGTCTGGTGGATATAACTTTTCTCATTATACCTTGCGATTGGATATTGATTTCTGCGACGAATAAATTATTTACAATTTCCGTCCGGATGAAAGTTTTTGGACGTACACGCTCTTAACCACAATAGGTTTACATGTAGATTGACCTTAAAGAGATTTACTTTCGTACCCTTATTAAGGTCTGCATAATAATAATTTTGCCACTGACCTACCTGGTAACTAGAAAATCCACTACCACAGATATAGCGGAAGCATTATTGTCGCCCACGCTTGTCACTCATTTGATGTAGACTTACTAACCTTAGGCACTCCATCATTACGCAGACAAAGGCAGTATACCGACATTAAGTGTTTGATTTCTTTACCGTACTCGCCTTGTTGCAAGTAACCAAGATGTGTAACAAGCATGTACAGCTCTATATGGCAATGGTCAATTGAACACGCGATTTAACCATGAACATACATATATATAAATAATTACATAAACATATATATATATGCATATATAAATATATATGTACATATATATTTATATATGTACATATATATTTATATGTACATATATATATATATATATATATATATATATATATATATATATATATATATATATATATATATATATATATATATATATATATATATATATATATATATATATATATATATATATATATATATATCGCTCCCTTTCTCTCTCACTCCCTCTCCCACTGCTTTCTCTCTCTCTATTTAAAATTTGCTGTGCTTTGTTTTTAAATGATTGTTATCTGTACAGAGAAGTATATGCCATTCTTGAACAACCCCTCTAGTGAAAACACCAATCAAAACGTATATAATCAGATTATGGCAATTTTATTATCGCTATGTACTCATTACAATAGCGAACCACCTAGTTATCACTAAATAGTACCGTTTGGTTTTACATATTGGTGATTAAGTAACGCAGCCACATGTCCAACAATGGTTCCATACGCGTGTTATGCTGAGTCGACATTTACGATTGATATAGTGAGCGCAATCAATAAATGTAATAGCATACGGCTTCCGTTGTTTGCTAAATATAGGCCGCAGTTCTACGTTCATACGGGTATATATCAGTATCATAATCTGTGGTGAGCCGATATCCGTTATTGCGCTGCCGGGGTCACATAAAACCGTTTACTACTTCGGGAAAACGAGGTGGATTCAGATAACTTTGCAGACGTGGGGTTTCTAAGTATGTAATGAAACTACCATTACAATGTTAATCTGCACAATGTGAATAAAATCCTTGGTACCCATTGTAAAATTCACTACAACACACACGTGAAAACACGCGATATATGCGTTCCCATTAGACAGATTGAGAGCATTCAAATGAGCGTACCTTTGCCCTGTGCAAAGTGTGTATTCCCTCTCAGGATGTTTCACATACGAACATACATGTTGGCAGTTTGCTGGTATGTAGTTTGAATGGACGGCGAGATAGCCCGACAACGATTTTAAAATTATCAATTTTTGAATTCTTGATACTTTATAGAGCCGGTGGACACGATTACCTTTCAAATAGCAAGCCTTATTCCAAAAGGCATTTTGAGCGGCCTTAAAGACAATCGTAATATTATCGCCAATCCTATCAATGGACGGATAATTGATGGATAAATCTGGAGCTAGAGTAGAACTTAACTACACGCAGATTCAGGATTCCCGAGTAGTTGTTTGCTTACCTCGAGGCGTTATCAGCATATACTGTATTTTGTAATTAGATGATATCCTAACGTGACATTGTGTGAATCATCAGTTGGTGGATAAGATTTACACAAGCGTATAATTAGAACAATGTACAGCACTATTATATTATTATTGGAAAGCGAGTAGTTTTCGATTGTCTAATGACACTTTCCGACTGAAGCCTTGGTTTAATGATTGCATTAGCTCAATACCTAACATTATAGCGGAATTGTGACATAAGTGCTTTCCGTCAATAGGCTGGTAGTATTGTCTTCATTGGAAGCTTTAATATTTATGTTGATGGTATCATCGAATTAGCTAGAAAACATCGATTTGCGTTTAACGGTGTTTGTGATATACGTAATTGCTCTTAAGTACTATTGGATATAGAGTCAATCTCACAAATTGCTTTGTGTAACTTTCCATCCCATCAATAATTCAGACCACATTGTTTGAACTTTGACATGTCACTAATGGCGTGTTCCCGTGTGATGCCCTTTCGAAGCATTCCGATTGCTATTGCAATATATCATATTTTGCTGCATACATTATTCATTCGATAAACGTGCGATTATCAAGATTGCTGGCAATCTGTCTCAGAAATGTGAGGAGGCAGTTTTGTTGTAATATAACTCTTAATAGGACTATTCGGTGAGACGAGTTCGTTTTCTAAAATTGTATTTACGTACGGCTATGTCAAAACAATTATTAGTTACGTTAATAGTATTTAACTACTTTTATCATGCTCCCTATAGGTTATTCGTGCAGGTTGGCAGTACTTTACCATTTATACCATAACAGGAGGTAGGTGTAAAGTAAACCTTATTTCCCTGTCCCTAATGCGCAACAACCATTTGAACAACAACAAGATCGCAAACTCTTCCAGTCGCAATATGATTCAAAAATTTGCCACACAATATTTTAAGATACACAGGTTCCAAACTGTAGCTATTGTGGAAATATCAGTGTGATTAATTTGTGTTGCATCTTTCAAAATTATCAACAATGTAAAATTCATTGCTTGTAACATCCGGAATTAAAAGAATGTGAGTTATTTATTGGAATGCGGGAAGCAATTCAACACTTACGTAAGATTTTACACACTTGATGACACTTAGCTCTGATATGATTGTTGCTACCAAACCAGGATACAGTAATCAACATCCCATGATAGTGGTTATTCGAGATGTGTGAACATGCATTGCGTCTAGCAAAGGGGCTACACGCCACATTAATATAAACGAATCCGGCTGCAAATAGATTAATTAAACAATGAATAGTTGTCATTAAATTAACACAAATACACAGTGATATATAATGAATGCACACGTTAGAATAATATATATCAGAGTAACTGCCAAATAAAATTCAATCCTATTCAGATGTAAATTTCAGTATTTCTGGACCACTTTTGTTCATATCGCTACATTTGACAACATCCGCGCTTTTGTCAAAGTGTTCATCGCCCTGCATATTTCAAAATAATATACTGATGCTGTAGACAAGATGATCGGACAATGCACCGCTAAACTTACTCATCATACTTTTTTTAGCGAGCATTTTATGTAAATAGTATAAAGTGTAATCACAAAGTGGCTGTAAGCTGAAATTAATAAGTCTTTTTCCGGACGCCCTTGAAACAGATGATGTCCTCATTTCTCAACGCATTGCATCAACAGACGTCAGTAAATTCCGGAAGAGTAAAAATACCTGGACGTCATTAATGCTGAGACTGACTAAAGTGTTATGAGAAACAGCAGCAGAATCGCAGGCAAAGGTGAAAATTAAACGAATGAATAAATTTCGTGTTTTCTACATTAAGTACATCATTTGAATAACATAGTTTCAATATATTTCAAAGCGCTTTAAACGGATATTAGATGAACGTTATTCACTGTAAAGAAGTCGAAAATTACAAACGAATTTGAAGCCTCCAAATGGTCAAACTTCAGTTAACATATCAACCGCTCACCACCATCAATGCATAAGAGAAATCATGGATCATCAACACACAGATCAATAGGGGGGAACCCCATTGACTGGAATCGTGGAGATCCGCAATGTTGTTGTATTCTTAAGTCGCGTTTATTAGACAATGCGCGATCACTTGTGATGCTTATCATCATCTTTAAAAGACGCCTCTTGTGCGCTGATCATAGATGAATTTGCTTCATCGAGCTCAACACCAAAGGGAATTCCAATATCATCTCCTGTATCTTTACAAGGGGCGATTGACTGCTCGCTTTACCAATTTCGTCGTTTTCACCGAAATTGTATTTCAACTGCATGTGATCGCAACGCGCTGCACGAAATGCGCCTCTCGCAAAGCACATTTGAATAGGATGCGATGTTGGGGGTAATATTGGCAAACAGTAAGTTTGTTACCTCGTTTTGCATCTGTGAATCACTTTATAGCGTTGGTTCTCCTTACATCGGTTGACAAAGTATCATGAATGATATTAAGATATATTTAATGGCTATCCCACTTTCTCTATGCCAATATACGGACATATTTCATATGAGCCTTTCAGATTTATTTTCAAAAGTACCATTGGACAGCTTTATGCAAGGATAGCTTTTGTGGTGTGTAACAAATGCGACCGCAAAATCGTGGTGTTTTGACAATGCTTGCTTAATTTGCGACGGAAATGCTTCATGCTGAGTTCAATAATGATCAGCAGATATCATGGATGCGGTCATCTTCATGTCATCATGTAATGCAAATAGACCCCCGGCGCCATGAATCCGCATAGAAGCTATTGTCCATTGTTGGTGATGGGAAACGTTTGCCGTCATCATAACCGAAATACATCTGTTGAAATCGTTGCAACCCTTGATTTGTCAATGATAATAAGGCCTATATAAATGGCCGCATCTCCTTCTTTGTGTGTCAACTGGAGCACGTTTGTGCCCAAGAGCGATTTTATTGTCATTTGCCATTAAATATGCAACTCATGGTGTATATAGCTCTATTGTGTGTTTTTCTGTCTACAGAACATTAAAGTATGTTCATATGCGTACCACAATAGCGCAGCTGTGTCTCGCATTATCTAAAATATCCGGTATAAATATCTCAATTCGAGTGCGCCACTCGGGGGGAAATCATTATGAGAGGATATATCCTGTAAAAAATGATTCTCGTCTAGACAAATTTTAATATTTTTTGATATTAACGAATGATATAGTTTTAGGTTTCACCCATAGGTTTCAATTGCCACAGCAACTGTGATACAACCGCTTCTTTGCTTACCAATTCTAGCCGTACACCCAGAATGGATCGATGTCAATTGTTCCACTGACGTTAATGCTGCCTACTGAAGGTACAATACTAAAGCGGGTGGGGGATATGACAGCCCTATTTTAATTGGATTATTCACAAGTTACCGGTTAGAGGACATGTACAGGAGACTTTGATTCATACAGTGTCAGATTAATCACGTAGAATAGATGCGGGTGTTGTGTGCAATTAGCCTTTATTTCTAACTCTGTTTTTGCCTTTCGCCTTGAATTCTACTTTTGTTGCTGCTCATAACAGCGTTAGTATCAACTAGTCCATATGTAACCTCAAATATCAAGATATTGCGAAGTATTTTCTGGTTAATACCAACGATTGTTACATAAGTATAAATTTAGGCGAGGTATAAAGCTATCTGACACAGCTATCGTTATGTTATTAACAAATCATTTCAACACGATTATAGTTACAAATCATAGTATATATCAGTGCCTAACATCGCTTTATACAGTCATTGATGATATGACAGACTGCAACTTGAGAAGGAAGGAAAATAAGGGTTGCTGTTGCTAGATTCTGACCTAGCACTGCGCTTACAGCAGGACATGCGTATTGCCGACACAAAGCAACCTGCAGCATGGAAATTGCATTCAACATGGTTTAGTTTGGATAAACGACCGGTAAAACAAGTATCTTTATTTCAAAAAATTGACAGCACAGTACCGGTTAAATAATACAGTGTCGATTCATATATGTCAATTATTTAAATAAATCCTTGAAATTATATATGTCGATGCATCATCTTTTCCATATAAGCGCTTTGGTAGAGACAATACATTCAAACACAATTTCATATGCCATCATTTAAGGGCGATCAGTATGATCTCTGATACTTTGGTAGTGTGGTAATGGGTCACTCCTATTGTAGCTGGAACGAATAACGTCTAGGTGTTGACGATTGAGGCAACTCTCACCGCTGCAGGGAAAGCAAAACTCATCATTTAATACTCGCCCTCACCCGTGTCATTCAATTCTCCTCTTTCTATGCTGTAATGAGAGAACGTTACAAAAGACCCTTAGCAAAACTATTTCCCTTTGGTCGTGACGTTCACACTTCCCTATGTGGTCGCCATAGCTGTATATAGAGACGACATGTCGTTGGAAATACAACACATAGAGTATTGCTACGCTATCCTTAAGGTGGTTTGCATTTCACAAGTTTGATTCGAGCAGCACTATATATGAGTTGCATTATGGTACACTAGTGAAATTAAAGGTGAGTAAGAACAGCATAACTAGAGACAGAATGGAGAGGAAGCAAAGTACAGATCAGCGTGAGCGTCATAAAAACAGAGCATCATCTACTGCTATGATCCTCTTCGTGCCATGACATATAAAAAGCTAAAATACCAATTATTAGTTAATTCTGAATTGCGCAAGCGCCCATTGAAAGCCAGATCGAATTTGACAGGAAGTTGTTCAATTGAGATTGAAACTAATATCACGTCGTACACGTTTCACGTCTGTATCATAATAATTAAATTACGGAACACAGCACACCATAGGTTGGTAAATATCAGTTTGCCCTTGCAGAGGTCCTGAAGGATGACTTTTGTATATAATCCGAAAGAAGGCATAATCGCATAGCAATCATCCTCACTAATTTTGTTTGTAATTGCGCTCGGGAGAGTATAATTTATGTTCCATGATGATATTTGAAAGACACCTTCTTGTAAAGCTGTCGATCATTGCAAACAACTTGGCGGCTCTATAGTAAATACGTATCATTCATTCAGCAACATATGGACCGTGCGTGCTATCAAAAGGGTCCATACAGCTACGTAATTTAATCTAATACTGGAACACCAATCTCTCGCAGCATCATTGTCGATAAGGGGTATATGTAGCTATCACACAGTAGTTGCAATCGACAAGCTTTTGGGTGGTGTCAACGACACTCTAAGTACTTCACGATAGGTGAGCACTTTAATTGCTCATTAAATGTCTCAACTGTCTAGTAATTATATTAGCAGGGTATTTTATCTCAGTAAAGGAAAAGCGACTAAAACAGTATAATTACATTAGTGCTGAGGCTAGCTTTATTCCCACGCTGACTTGATAAATGCGTTTCATCAATCCCAAAAAATAAAACATAATGTTTTCAACCTTCTTAACAAAATGAGACATAATACGTGAGCTCGGTATGTGCATCAGCAGCTGTCAATGACTCTTGCCCTCGATGTATATATTCCAAAAATAGAATACACGCGAGCTATTTGGGTAGTGCTTTGAATAGTATTAACCAAGCAGAAATCTAATCCTGCCCACCTTCTGAATAAGATGTAGAAGTGGGCGGGGTAAAACTTAGAGGGATAATCTCCAAACACGAATGCTTTAATGCGAAAACAGAATTAGTTCTACGCCTACGGAGAAGTGAAAAGCAATCACACTAACCTAAGTTTGCCAATAAGTAGCATGTAAATCATGTAATAGGTTGCAAAGACTTTGATTGAAAGCAAATGGAAGTGTGGCTTGAAAACGACAAACCCTCGGCGACAACAAAGGAATAACAGATGTTACTGGCGCGTAGCTATCGGGAAAACAAGTAAAAACCATCCCACTGAATGTCACATGAGGGATGGCGCTATGAGGACACGCTTTATCATGAAATTTGTTTTGCAGCGAATGCCCATATTAATGCCGTAATGAAATAAACAAGCGTTATTAATATGCATTTATGTTTTGACAAAGGGTGGGCATTGAACAGAAATGCTCGTTATCACCTTGGGTAGGGCTCTATCAGAAGGAAATTTCTTCTTATCGAAGGTGCCATTAGCCATCTTTGTCAGGCCGCATTGAATTGTACAAAGCCTATTTTAAAAAAAAATCCTGGTGATGAGATATACCGAGATATATTAAGACTGAAGTGCCTATCTCATTTGTCTGTACACACAGCTACGAGCAAATACCTTGCATAACGATACATTGTTTGCCGCACAAGACTGTGTAATAATGTTACTGCTTGCCACAAGCCTTACAATTGTTGAATGTGTTGTTGACCACTGCGACCATCACCGCTATCGCTGTTATTTTCTATCATAGATATCGACATATAAGTGCCTATTTGGTGGTTAGTTTTTAATATAACGTGTGCAGACATGGAATTCCTTTATTCATGCAACGCTAATTTGCTATCACTGCAGAGTCTATTTTGAGTAGGTACTTAAAATGCATGGTAACTGTGCAAGTAACACAAGCGATTTTTTATTATAGGAGTTAACCGCATTATTCATGTGCCCGTTCACAATTTGATGCTTTTGAAATGGAGACTGAATCTTCTTTTAGACAACCAAAATGTGATGTTGTTGATGTTCGATGTGCATCCTTATCTTAGCACCACAGTCAGCAGTGATTTGATCCATTTGTACGAGTGTGTAAGAATCAGCTTTTATTGTTGTGGGAAAAATACTGAATATACACATTTCGGCCAACTTAGGTTCGACGGACATCACATTTTGTATAACTGGACCAGCCAAAAATAAAAAGCAAACGTCTTCTTAATGCGAGCCATTTTGCTCATAAACATTGGCTGCGTTAATTATTTTGGCTGGGCGGATAATCTAAATGAATAATACACAGTCCCTCAAAGTGTTGATATCAGTATTAAAAGAAAAACCAATTTCACAGACTACCGAGGGTTTGTTGGTACCTTTTTAGCCACACCTTATCAAAATTTTAGGTGATAGGTCCTCAAGGAGCCACACGTGCGTTTAGTATAATATCTGATACACATTTGACTATGAGCCAACGTAGGGGTGGGGGGGGGGGTGCTGTCGTTTTGTGTTTTATTCAATTAAAATACCTGAGGTTTGTCCTTTCTTATTCAAAAGACCAACAGGTTCCCTAGAATTTGCAATAATGCGGAACTTTTTATGGGTCTCATAATGGATATGCCACCGTAAATGGTGTCGCTGGGAGATTACACTCAGAATAGAAGTCGAGACTTAACAAACACCCTTCGAATACCAGATAGTCAAGTTGACATTGACACGCGGCATTCGTTTGATATGTTCGATTCGCCCGTCCACAATCACAAAGCACACTGTACGAGCCAATTTATTTCAAGAATAGTGAACGAATGCACCAGCACAAGCGCACATAATCGCTCCCGATTTCCTAAGCATGGGAAGATCATCTAAACACCACGACACCGTCTTGGTGATGATTAAAATGAATTTATACGGCATTGAATCAGCAAATTACCACACTGTTCCAATTGCAAAAACCACGTTTATATGTCACGCAGTAACCATAGGAGTAATGATTAAAATCAGCAGTGATTATCACGCAGAATCCATGTATATTAAATTGATAACTTTTGCTACATTTTGATATCCCTAGGCCTCAGCTGCGCAGGAAGAGTCCTGGAGAGGGAGTTTGTGAATCATATCGATCACCGAATCTAAGCCCATTTTATGTTCTTAAATGGTTGATTTCGTACAAAATATCGAGTAGTCTGCATGTATAACGGGTCTACATTGCTTCCACCAGAATCGAGAACGTTCTTACTTTGCGTGATTCTATTTTGACGGTCTATTAACATGACGTAGGAAAAAGCTACCCCACTCCAAGCTACTGTTTCTGGTACGAAACGCCGCCTGTATCCTGGCCGAGTACACCACCTCTATGGTTTACCTAGCAAACCATTCTGATCACAGTCCGCGGAATATGCGCTGCAGTTATAAGAGCCGTATTTACTGTAACATGTCATTAATTCAAGCCATACGCCCGGAATGGATCGATGTAAATGATCCCTGACGTCAATGCCGTCTGCGGACGTCACAATACCAAAGTGGGTGGTGTGGGTGGTGTGGGGGATATGTCAGCCCTATGTTAATCAGGCTATGTACCCGTTGCCAGAGCGAGGACATAAATCGGAGTGTTTGATTAATGCAGTGTCTGTTTAACCACGTGGGATCGATGTGGATGCTGTGCGCGGTAAGCGTTCATTTTTTAATCGTTCTTGACCTTTCGTCTCGAGTACACATTCGTATACTGCTCATTCAACAGCGCAAATATCCTTAAGTCCGTCATTTCAACCCGATGATAGATACAAATTGACGTATATATTAATGCCTACATCGCTTTAAACAGCTACTAATGTATTAGTCGAATGCAAATTGAGAAAATTGCAAATAAAGTAATATTAAGGTTGTTGCTGCTGGCCTCCTTTTCCGCCCTATCGGATTCTCACTGTGTATACATCATGATATACGTTTTCCCGACACAAAGATCGGTCAGACAGGGGGTTTTTGTTATGGCAGAGCAGCACGCAGTTAGTTGAGCATGATAAATGCATTTAACATGGTTTAATGACAGAAATGACAGCGAGAAAAGGCTGTTAAATTACAATAATAGACAGCATCATGCCAGTCAACAAATAATTATCCTTTATTCGAGATATTTATTTTAATAAATCAATAACATAATGCATGCCGTTGGAACATATTTGCCATATAAGCGCCTTCTTAGAGACAATATATGCAATCAGCATTGAATATGCCATCATTCAAGGGAGATTTTGACGAGTATGATCTCTCACAGGGTAAGCATATCGCAGTGGTAATTCACGATGAATACAAACCAAGTCATCACATAACATTCGCCTAAACCCATGTTAACGGCAAACGCCAATCAATGTTGTTCTATTGTGATCTCTCTACGCCGTACTGAGAGAAAGTTAGAACACGTCCTAAGAAAAGCACTGTCCCCGTCGGACGAGATATTCTACTCATTCTCGCCATAGTACTTCATAAAGACGACATGTTGTCTCATCGTTTATAAGTTTAATTAAACATAAACAAATCAGTTTGGTTGAATTAAACAAAATTGTCAACGTTTGTTGAATAAAAGAGCATTTATTTCTTTAATTAAACTTAAAACAGACTGTGATTATAATATGTTGTCTTAAACAATTTGCCTATTTTTTCTGTTGCAGGCAGATTGCAGAAAGGTTTAGAGTTTGCGAATCTAGTGTAAAAGATAGTTATTCTAGTTTACAATCAAATTTTTTCTAAGCAATAAATCAGTTGCCCATCTATCACAAGAAAATATAACTGGGTTTAAGTAAATTAAGCGCTTCCCAGGGGTAATTGGGGCTTTCGGTGGGACACATATTAGAAATTAGGCACCTGAATGCTATTGTAACCGTGAGAACATAGCCAAAAGTATATTCTCTGTTCGACGATAATGTTGAAGACACTTCGTTCAAAGCTGTGTATTTACACAGATAACGCAGCGGCTCTACGGTAAATACGTATCAGCCACTGAGCTAATACATTGACCAGGCGAGCAATTTAGCGGCGCAAAATAGCTGGGTAATTTAATCAATTACTGAGACACTTATCCGGTGCTGAACACACCCGGTGCACTCGAGAGGTTCAGAGATAGTGTCAGGGACACTGGTAAACCGACGAAATAGGTGAGTCCATTAATAGATCATTACATTTCGGGTAATTAATCAGTAGGATCATTAATACAACAACACACACACATATATACACACACGCACACACACACGCACACACTCAGATACACTCAGATAAACATGTCACATCACCGACCACAATCAGACACGCGCACACCTTCATATAAACACCACATGCGCATGCGCATGATACAATGCCAGGGCTCTGCCAATGCTACCTGATGATTCGGATACAGCTACAGCACTGGGCATAACCACTGCTGTCTGTGTACTCAGATTCCACGTATTCATGATTTATAATGCATTTAAGGAAATGCGAAGAATCTCAGACAATTTCACACTAATACACGGAAGCAGAGTAGCAGCATCTGGGCTAACAGCTCTACCTATTTCGCACTAGAAATATCGGCTACCTCAACAAGCCGGCCGTGATGAACACGCTGTTTCTCAATCACTCCTATACATCATCAGCACAGATAACAACCAGGATCAATGTATTCCATGTTTCGTGCTGTAAGCGCCCACAACTTCTGTCGTTTAACAACAAACACAAGAATTGTGTTTCTTGTCGTATGTATGGAATTCGTCACTAAATCAAATCATGCGCTAACAATACGTTTCATAAACTTATGATGAACGTTTGTAACGCATAGTAACGAAAATATGCCGCAACAAAGCTTATGCCCATTAATAGATATATGTTCAACAAGAGAGGGGTAGTCTTTTTAATTGCACATTCAGACAATATTGTCAGCCAGCAGCTATCTTTGACAACACTGACGAGTGTTTTCCATTAATTTGATTACCATAGTTTCGGTATATGCAGTTACAAAGCCACATCGCAATGTGAACAAGTAGCCGTTATCATAGTTTTCGACGTGATTTGAAATCCCCTAATCATGACATTCTTTTGACTAATTGCATCTTACTCTACAATAGGGCATGCGGGTTTGTTTGCTTCCGGAATATGACGGACCCCGTACTGATTTGTACACACGGTGCTACCGGGCACATGTCCCCCTCATTCCACGGATTACAAACGAGCCTATGTAGTTTGCATGCCTTTAGGGGTAACGCCACAAATAAATGATTCGCGAGGCTACTTAATGAGCCACGTTGCGACGGGAAAATTTAATTTACCCGACCTGGGCAGGATCGCGATTGAAGACACGACCACAACCACATCATGTGTTTTGTATTAGCAGATGTTGTGGACACCTGGATCAGCATATGCTACGACCGTAGGTGTTGGGTTAGTTACTTTAATTTGCAATTAGACATAATATCCTTCAAGCTTAAACATAAAAAAGCCATACTTGCAAATAATAATGTCATTCACACCAGAAGCAAACTTCTATTTTATGCCCTTTACTTCTATAGTTATTATAGAACTGAAGAGCATTGTTTGGATTAACATTTTGGACGTATATTTAGTTCCAAACGTGGCGCTTGCGAGTGTCGATACTCTGTAGGAGGGGAAGTAAATGTCTCTGAGTGATTCACTGGCAGAATAAACTCCATTGGCGCATTCTTATGTTGCACAATATGACTGAGGCAATTAAGTCCGATCACTGTTTATAGTCAATTTACCACTGTTACTGTGGTCCACTCTCGTGGGCTGTCTGTCTCAATGATATCGCATTAGCCATCCGGCTTGTGGATTCCTGTCACGTTATTGATGACATTTACTGGCCGCCAGACAGGAAATAAAATATCCATCCATCAACCTCATTGCTTTAGACAACGCAAAACACAGCGCATACACAATAGGTTTGTGATAGAACACTAAATAATTCAGTATCTCTGCATCAGTGCTGTGGCTGGTTTGTTTTGCAGGTTAACTTGGTGAAGGCGTTCCATCGTGTTTTCAATTTGCTAACAAAAATGAGAAATGGGATGCCCACTGAATACTTGAGCTAGACTAGTGCATCAGCAGGTGCCGTTATGTCTGACACGACCACAAAGGACGCTTGTTACACGACATAACGAGTGTACAGCGAATGCGCTGCCAATATGCCGAATATAGCTATGCAATTGAAATGTAAGCATTTAAGAGAACTAATGCATAGATGCTTGTAATTCGACCCTCTGAGCACTTGATGTACTACATAAATGCTTCTCATTCGACCCTCTGAGCACTTGATGTACTACATAAATGCTTCTCATTCGACCCTCTGAGCACTTGATGTACTACATAAATGCTTCTCATTCGACCCTTTGAGCACTTGATGCACTGCATTAATGCTTCTCATTCGACCCTTAGCAATGTATGTATCACTAAAACGTCAACCTCACATATTGCAGGCATATTTCAAGGCTTTTAAAGTTTGTTCGCCATGTAGTATACCGCTAAATGTTTATAAAAATATTTCGAATGTAACTGCATTTGGTGTTAACTGCGCGGTCATATTTTAATATTGTTTAATCAATAGGATACACTGGCATATCGAGTAACGCGCTAACGTTCGCTGAAAAACTGGTACTATTGTTCTTTTGAAATAAATGGGCATATCGGCCACAAACCTATAGATAAATACATGCGTACACACAACGTAATTACCAAGATATGTAAGCCTATGAGGATAGTTATTGAAATCAGTGAATGGTTCACACAAACGTCCAGGCCGATGCCAAAATGATGTGGTACAAAACACCAGATAACCTATGATGATCGCTGCGTGAGGTGGTCTCGTCCCAGCTGCATCAATCATTGCGGAAGCTAAGGGCATCGATGTTATGCATGCCTCGATTAAAGATTTTACCGTTTACAGCGCATCGCTTTTGTGTGAGGAGATCAGATATCATCACAGCGGATTGTGGCATTGACAGCGATGTGACCATCCAAACGACATAATCACTTCCTACAAAAACCAATCGAGAAAGCGTCCCCTAAATTGTTTGCTGGTAATTATATGCAGCTGTCAATTCCGAGACTAAGTCAACACTTTAGCTAGGGAACCAAATCGAATCCATCCTTCCACACCGTAGATGAAATTTGTCTCTTGGCTCATTCAATTCTATATATTTATTTTCAGTAAGAAAAAGTAGCATAAATAGATCCAGGCATTTTCCAGTGTTGATACCCGGGCGCATCAAGAGTACAGGGTCGTGTTCCAACATAATCGGGATTTAAAGTCCCGTTAGTGTTGATATTCATTTGCATTTTGCGGGCTTGAAAGCAACAAGAATTAGGAGGACCGGTGGCAACAGTATTTGCAAAGACAAAATGATGGTGATGCTAGTGCTTTCGACGGAAAGCCTGCCTGCAGTAATGGGTGCTGCAAACTCAAAGCGTGAAGTGGTGCAAAAGCACTTAAGGTATGCTCTGTCAAAATTACAATGTTCCAGAGTTATCAGTGGCGCGGAGACACTTACATAAAGAGCACGATATGCATTACATCACCCTACCAACTCAAGGTCAATGAAGATATTTATTTCAAAGCATACAAATCTCGTCTTTTAGATGCTAGCAAATGTACGTGCTTCTTTTATGGTGAAATTCCTATTACTTACCTACAATCAGAACATTACGGAACAATTAGTAAACCTCTCACTAAGCCTATTTGAGGTATGCTATGTCCGCATGTTTGCAGCTCGAGTTGATGCCAGACTCTGCTAGCAAACGGCAAGACTTATGTAGGTGTCATCCGGATTCATCTAGTTGTCATAATTAGAGGAAGAAAGTGCAGTACATGATAGACGTAGAACAATGAACGCTATTAGAAGACTGTCACAAATATATGTTGGACATGTGAAAGGAACACGTACTTGCGTATTTCATATTTGTAATACACCGCTATCCAAGACCAGCAGTCGCTACCTATGGCGATGTATGCGCCGATTATATACATAAACCGGGTATCTGAAGGAATACAGCCGCTATCTACATGATGCAATGTGATATTGATATATCATTGTCTGTTTGGCAGTTAGTTTATGATGTAACGTGCGCAGAAATGGATTCCTTGATTCATACGAGGCCGATCCCAGCAGAAAAGTTCAATAAGGAGATAGTGGGCGCTCATAATGCATTGTAACGGTGTAAATAGACACACTGTTATCTCAATCCTGTAAATATGCACCATACGCATTACCCATGTGCTCACTAGCAATTCGCTGCTTTCAAAACAGATAGTGAATCTTCTTCTTGACAAGCAAATTACGAAGTGAATGCGTGTTTCGTATGTCCACATGATTGGTATCCAAGAGACCTAATATCGCCGTCCCGATTCATTTAAGTCGACCAAAGTGACGGCAAGAAATTATGCTGCTAGTTCGATCACTGAGTACGCAATCCAAACGTCGGCGGCATCTGTATAAATAGCAGCATCTTACCAATAGCAGTCGTAGAAATATAAAATGTACCAGTAATTTAATAGTTTGGATGGTTACTTTAAGTAGCTACTTTACAATGACACATCCACCCGCTCGTCACCAGAAATTTACCCTACGTACGATTTCTCCAGACACTAGCTTAAATGTCGCTCGGCTTTGGTAATCTTAATATTCAGTGAATTTTCTACCTATCAAGGCTGTGGTCGATAACCACAAAGAACAGATAGGTAGTCAATAAAATTCTATTGACCATTCATCTTAATTTAAAGTTATCTGGTATAATACAATCCATGAATCGAGGAATGCCATGAACACTTGGTTGTCACTACTTGGCAGATACATATTTCTAAACGGTCTTGTAAACTCGGTATAACTGCTGCATCAATCAGCATCGGTTCTCTATAATGAACCCTATGATGGTAACACCAGATGCAGCGCTGCCCTGTTCAATAATGATGTCAATATGCGTTGCAATCGTTCTGTTTGATGATCTTATTTACATCGCAATGGGATATTGTTAACAGCGTCACTCGTTTGTTATGTTTGCATGTTCCGTAGCTCGTCTACAGTCACACAGCACAATGATCAATCAATTTATCGCACGAATAAGGAACCACATTACCAGTGCAAGCGCCGATCTTTAATACACTTAAACGTCTCCGATTTCCTAATTATGGGGGACCCCCATGTAAAGACTACAACAGTATCTGCAGTGGTGCGTTAAATAAACCGCACTGTATCGATTGGGCATAGTAGGTTTGTAGGTCTCGCGGTTATTCTGGAAGTAATGAATCATCTCACCGTGGTCAACCTTTTGTTCTATTGTTGCGACAATCCCTATTTAATATGTCCCTAACACACCACTTATTTGCTGCGTCATGCTGATAACACAGTGCCAACGAAGTTGTATCTGCAGTGACTGTATTTTCGAGCAAATATAGCAGTCTACTTGGATATCAGGTATAAATCGCTCCCGTCAGGATCAAAAGAGTGATGCTTGGCTTGATTGCTTTGCGATGTTTAGTAACGATGTATATATATGTTTGTTCGAGTTCTTACTATTTGAATAAACTGTTACCAACTGTAACCATCTTACGTGACCAACCTTTCTGTGAAGTCTCCCAGCCAGCTTTTGGGTTTGTGCTCCTTGATGGCACTTAATGGTTGTCGTGCTGGTCACAAAACCAAATCCCCACAAATTAATTTCAGTGTTGTTAAAACAAACTCTGCAACACTATTTGTTGATTGGTAGAATACCAAATGAATAAGTATTTTTATATCAGTGTTGTTGCTAATTTGTTTTAACTTGCTTAACAATACCCACACAATACTGGACCATTGCATCAGCAGCTCTCATTAACCCTGACAAAGGATGCTTGTTTGAAGACATTATGTGTTAAGGTCTATTGCATTGTCACTAAGGTGAATTTCTGTGATGTAAATCAAATTTGACAGCCTATTAAGAATTTATGATAATTCGGTAATGCATCAATGTTTTCGATACGACCGTTTTAGTGCTTAATGTACCGCTAAAACGTCCACAATATGTGGTTACATATGCATAATTCAAATCATATAGAATTGGATGCGAACTAACGCTATTGTTCCGTTGCAATGAATAAACATATCAGACATAAATCTATCAAAACACACATGCATACGCACAAAAACATACGCGCAAGTGTACGCCTATTAGTATAATTATTGAAAAATAGATGGTTCGCGCATAATTCTCTGCCGATGTCGGGATGATGCTGTAGCTCGATGTGATCACTGCTTGAGGTGGTGTCCCGGCTGCATAGATCACTGCTAGAGCATTCTCCAGCTAGCGTTGCTACCGCCCACACAGCATTAAACCCTTGCTACCCAACCGAATGAGAAAAGGTCATCTTCATTGTATGCTGGTGATTAAATGCAGCTGTAAAATCCGAGACACCATTATTAGTGCGCCATGTCGAAGCCATCATGCCATTCCGTGGATGATATTTATCTATTAGCACAGACAATTATATAAATGGTTTTTTTTTCGAACTGGGATCTATCAAGACGATGCACACAGCAAAGTTACAGAAATGGCTTCAGGCAATTCCCAACATCCGGGCGCATAAAGAGTGCAGGGTCGTGTTGTAACATAATAGTGTTTTAATGCCCTAACATATTTTGTTTTGGAGCACGAAACCGTCCTTTGGTGTTCCCCATTTCATTTAACAAATCCAGTACAAACTCTACAAATAAACAAGGCAGACACTTGATCTGGAAACTTGCCACCTTTGAAGCAGCTGTCCCTAAATAACAGAATCAGTTATCTGCAAAGAGATCGATTGATTGATGAATTTGAATACAGATAACCACTACCCGCGCGAAGTACGGTCTTATAAGTTGAATATATAAAATAGTATGTAAAGTGTGTGTATTGTTATAAAACAAACAAGTTCAACTGTCAATTGCAAGTTAGTCCCACAAGAATTAGTATAAATGTGCATTTCGCGGACTTAAAACAACAGGAATCAGGAGGTTGATGTTTTCCAGATTGTTATTTCATAAAACAGATTGTGGCATCCATATTGCGTAAGGAACAATCCTCAATGATAAAGTGATATGCAGATTAACTATGGTTGCTGCAACATTATATGTTTAAGAACTAGCTCACATTAGCCATTAACGTGGCTTCTATGTTTGTGTTGATGGACAGACAGTAACTCAAGAGCAACTTACAGGAATATACAAGAGGGAACGTTGTAGTTAACAATGTACCGGCGGCTATTAAAGACTGGTATGTTACCTCTATCCATACCCAGTATTTGTCCGAAACGGGATTCATGTTTAAAGGCATTGGTGAAATTTAAATTTAAAACCACTTGATCATCGCTCAAAAGCATACACAAAATAGCGATATATCGACAGAGGTTACTAGTGCGGAAGAATAATAAACTGTTTTGTCGTTTTAGTTTATTATAATGTAAAATGTACATGTGTAAATTAGCGTGCTAAATTATCCCACAATACGCTAAATTCATTGGCCATCAGTATTCAGCTTATAACACGGCTGGTGCTTTAGATATTTATTCCTCGTTAATATTTTATTACTAGATGCTGAGGTCAGTGCTTTCGAGAGACGTGCAGAAGATCTGACGTGTCAGTACTCTTCCTGTAATAATGGATGCTGTCAACTCAAGCCGGTTAGCGCATTGGAAGCGGTTCGGAAATGAGCATAAGCACTTAAGGAGCGCTGTCTTTGCATTACAATTGTCCATATTTTTCGGTGTCATGGGGCACTTTTACAAAAAGCACAGTATGAACTACATAACCCTATCCTAAGTACCCAACCAAGGGTCAATGAACCTTTATGGCCAATGTAAAATGACATAGCGGGATACGCGACTGACTGAGATCATCCGTCGCTCATTGTCACCATATTGACACAATGCTCTACTTATGTTTGTCTGCGCCGTTTTCATTATTATAAGCAGCGTTTATACAATGATGTGGTTTCTATTTCCTTTTATTACACTTTGATGTTATACCTTTAATCGAGTGAATCCAGGATGCTGCTTCCTAACCCGTTTAACCACCATAACAATTTCTACTTGTCTTATCCGTGAATAATACAAACATCACCGTGATTTGTATTACCGAGTCACTACCTCTGTCGATTTATGTGCCAATTATAAACTTGGTATATGAAGACAAACCGCCGTTATCCACATGATGACTCATGGTATTGATATATTATTGCCTATTTGGTAGATTATTAATAATGTAACGCGCATCTACAATGATTCCATCATACATTCAAGGCCACTTTGCTATCATTGCAGATACGTTGAATACATTGAGTGGGTACTCATGATGCACTGTACCGGTGGAAATAAACACAGACGTATTTCAATACTGTTACACAATATTCATGTTGCCACTTAAATACTTCTGCTTCCGAAATAGATATTCTTGATGTACAATGTGCCTCAATGTCATTCACTGTCACACAACGTAGTGCATAATTTCATCCGTAAATGACATTTGCACGTTGCTGTTCGGTAAGAAACGAACCTTCGTCTCAGTGGCTAATTCCGTAAGTCTACCTCCAATGGGGACATCAGATGGCGACTTGACACACGTGAATTTTTAAACTCTTTACCCTATTCTGCCATTCCTTCCTGAGATCGGTGTTATTATGGATAACTGCAAATATGGCTCCCCAAAGTCTAGTGGAGGTTATAACCACGTATAGCAATACAACTACAAAACTAAATGAATTGTATAGAGACTTATCTATCGCACTACAAGCTATTTCTAATGGACAGTCTCCTGTACAAGTACGTAGGTTATAAGAGAGGCCACTTTGACAGAGTAATTGCCACATCAGATGCTGATGTAGGCAATAGATACATTTAATGAATGCAATTACGAAATCCCGAGGAATTTTTTATCTGAGCAGTACCTGTATGACATTTGTCTAGATTGAACCTGGTTAGTTGTACTTTCAGCTAATCATTTTGATAATGACATATACTTACATAATGAAAGTAACCCTTACCCAAACCATGATCATGATTATTAATGTGCATCTCGACTCATGTTATGTATAATGGTTGCTGACGGGTGTTGCTTTTTATGTTATGTTTTGTAAAAACAAGCGAAGAACTCACCGAGCTCCGACGACATATACTATCTTTACATTATTTATTTTGATGCAGCAAATTACCCAACTGTGAAATTTGCAATGCAGCTACATTAAGAAAATAATGTTCACTATAGCTGCACCAGCTTATACACACAAATAGTGCTGCAATCGATGGAACTTGGTGTACTCAGTAGCCTGAACGATCAATATGTTAGATATTTGGCCAATAAATCGAAATAGCTAGCTGCTTACGTTGGATTTATTTCAAACCGCTAAGCTTCAGTTAACAAGGAAATGTCTATTAAGTAGCCGCTATCGTGAGGCTTTTATCTGCTTTAATGGCCGACTTTAGCTAGAAATTGAGTTTCTGTTATTTGGTTAACCAGAAAACGTTTTGCATATTAATGTGTTTTTCATTATTAACCTTGTAGCTGTTCTGGAATAGGTAGAACATAAAAGCTACGATTCCCCTTTTTTGCCATGCAAAAGATAATTAACTCCACGTGTGTCTGAAGACTGGGTTTTGGGGTTTTGCAGTAACCGTCGCATCGTAAACCTTATTTCGCAGTAATGGTTCTATCTTCTGGTAACAGACGTAGCGTAATTTGGTTTTACAAGAATGGACAGCAGCAAATTTCATATATGAGTACGCAGATTATTAAATTATCAATTATAACACTGCATCAAACGAGGCCACGCAGTCGTTTATGCTGTTGATCAGATTGTTAATTGTCTAAATACATCAGCTTTTTCCCCTTCGCATATCTGTCTACAACGCAGATCGCTTTCTCCAGGTTGTGAGGAACGGATACGCTCATTGTCAGGTGATATATCGAACACATACATGGATAGTTGTGCATGTGGCTCATTACGGGATGAACGCGCTATTATCAGGTTCTCACATTGATCAATAACTTAGTGTCATATGATATGCCGATTTCTTCCGGTTGTTGAATTTCCGCAAGTTAATTTACAGTAGCCTGATCACAAATGCTAACTGCATCTGGTTATTGATCACCAAGACGGATGCAAATGCTATTTTAACGTAGCGAGTCCGTTATCAAAACATGATCGAACTATGAATGCCTACGTCCTGTCGATCAAGTTAGTAATTGAACTCCCAATTATCTTGGTTATTATCGCCCTCGGGAAACAACTGTATATATATATATATATATATATATATATATATATATATATATATATATATATATATATATATATATAGATGATATATATATATATATATATATATATATATATATATATATATATATATATATATATATATATATATATATATATATATATATATATATATATATATTTATGTATAATCAAACACCTAATGCCGATATACTACCGTTTCGGCTATATCCGTTGTATTGGATAGGTCAAGTCCAAAATATTATCATGCAGACCAGAATAACGGTACGAATGTTAATCGCATCAAGGTCAATCTACATTTATGCCTTGTGAGGTTAGGAGCGTGTACCAATTTACATGTAACTGAAATCAATATCAAATGGCATGGTATATGGAGGATACTTGGATAGTATTCACAATGATAATGAAAGGCTGCTTTCCATCCATACCTTCTTCTGACGCCCTGGCCGCATAGCATGATATATATAACTAACGCCCATACCCAGCAATATTCATTGCTGAGCTATACACATTAAAAATCTCTATGGGGTAACACATACCATTGATTCGTTTGAAGAGAGCACAGGTTACAAACGCTATTGTACATGCACCCAACGACATATTTATCTGAGATGAAGTACACAATTACCATCGACATTCGATGATTATCCCTAAGTATCCATAAACGTACGCACGTAAACGCTCGCATATTTTTCATGTAAGCACTTCATAAGAGGCAATGATTTTCATAACAATTCCATCTGCCATCTTGCGAGGGTGATTACTATTTCTTCCGTAAGGGTAATTGCGCATCTCTCCAATGGTAGTTATTATGAAAAACGCCTATAAGCTGACGTGTGACGCTACCTTAATGGCTACAAGGAAAGCGCAATACAGTGACAACTTAGTTAACGCAGTGATTGCGGCCATCCGGGTGTGTGGGCTACGACTGAATATCTATTAAGATATCTCATCAATATAAGAGAAGTAAGTTCTCCTGAAGCACGAACACATTTGTGTAATTTAGCATCGACCGCTTGGTCGCCATTGCAATGTGCGTCTTCGGTCATCACCAACGCCGGCTACTGTGTCACAATAATGAAGCAATACAAGAACGTCGCAACGTGGCAAAAGATGAGTCGTTACCATGAATGCGAAATGCGTCACATGCATACATATAAACATACTCATATACTTATATACATACATACATACTTATATACGTATTTACGTACATACTGCAAACTACCATACTTACATACATACATCATACAAACATGCATAACTGCATGCATACATACATACATACATACTTACATACATACATACAAACATGCATAACTGCATACGTACATACATACATACATACATACATACATACATACATACATACATACATACATACATACATACATACATACATACATACATACATACATACATACATACATACATACATACATACAAACATACAACATACATACATACAGACATACACATACATACATACATACATACATACACATACATACATACATACATACATACATACATACATACATACATACATACATACATACATACATACATACATACAGACAGACATACATACATACATACATACAGACATACATACATACATACATACATACATACATACATACATACATACATACATACATACATACATACATACATACATACATACATACATACATACATACATACATACATACATACATACATACATACATACATACATACATACATACATACATACATACATACATACATACATACATACATACATACATACATACATACATACATACATACATACATACATACATACATACGTACATACATACATGCATACATACATACATACATACATTTACTACATTTGATATAGATGACGTAAATAACCCCATTGACTATTTTAGGATTGACCTTGAAAGACCCATTGTCGTAAATATGAGCTCATCTAACGCTGTTGAGTTCCAGCTCCTATCTTGACCTTGCCTGATGCCCATTCCATACGATAAGTATGTAACATAATGGACATATCCTCTATTATCTTAATTATATAGCGTATTTAGGTCTAGCATTCTGAGCAGGTGCTTTGCATTATTGCGAAAGATGATAAATCTATAAAATATATATTTATCATCGTAACTAATTAGATTTGCGTCGTCGATCACATGTGAGAGTGCTGGAACATTAGCTGCAATAAACCCATTATCTGATATGTGTTTTGAAGCATTAGTATAACTATAACTGTTACTGTAATCATGATCATGTTCGATATTTGATGAAACGTTAAACAAAACCTGGATTGACACATAAATTTGTTATCTTTATAAAAATGTAGTTCTTCCAGGTGACAGGTTTGGGATGGGTCTCGACCTTGAAAAGTAAATTACAGTCTGCAATGCAGACCAGGCGACCCTAGGCGATTAAACAGGTCGCAAAGACGTAATTTCCTCCAGTAGTAGTTTGCCAAGGACACAAAAGTGCCATTAATGGAATTCATAACGAGGCACAGTCCATTTTTATTGCAGAACAGAAACCAATCCCATCAGTTCATCTCCATGTTATTACTCATACGAGCGCGACTTTCCCTTGCTTGAACACCTCCTTCTCAGTTTGTGTCGTAGAGTATCTGGTTTAACACCCAGACCGCACATATCTATAATGATGAATCGATCATGCCGTCACTCACACTCTGAACGCTTCCATAATCATATAATGCAGTTACCTTATGCCTTGACCGGCCTCAACGACGTACGACACACTGCCCACAGGCACAGAAGAACTGCAGAGCGACAAAAGAATAGTCAGGCGTAGAGTCTTCCTATGCGAGATCAAAAGTAATCAATAGACTCGAGAAAAAAAGGCTGTAAACGTAATGTACTCAAGTTCCGACATAAGCTGGGTTTGAATCCCCATGCGTTCCGCAAGGAGAGCAACGCAATATTCAAGTCGATTATAACTTCTGGTTAGCATTTTAATGTGGTAACCTCTTGACTGTCGTTACAGCATAACTAACGCCAGATATTATTTGTTGTGCAAACAGCGGATGAGCTAAGTATGTTGAGCTTGCATATTTGGCAGTAGGTAGATGCAAGATTAGATATAGCGCTGTAACGGATCACAATTTGCTCACAACAAGGATCTATTCGGCAAATAGTATGGTTCATCATCTCAACGACAGTCAACCAGAGGATATCATGAAACAATAATAATAAAAAGAACCGGAAATAATGCAGCCCTCTGTAAATAAATTGGTAACTGACCGCTATTTGGCCCCTGCATATACATAATATATTGCTAGGACTTTATTATATCTTATGTATAAGTCTCTTAATTGGTATCTGACCGCTATTTTGCCCTTGCATATACATAATAGATTGATAGGACGGCCAAGCGGTCGGTGCTAAATTACACAAGTATGTTCCTGCTTCAGGTGAACGTAATTCTCTTATATTGATTGGATATCTGTTTAAATAATCGCAACATCTGATGTAACAAACACGCCCGGATGACCGCGATCCCTGCTGGATGACAAATTGACGGCCTCCATCGCCAGCACTCTTTTCGTGCTGCATTAAGACTGAAGACGTGTTCTCGCTGATATGATGCGTACGATACCTCCTAACGTTGTCGTAACTTGTTTGCGCAACTCTAAGATTTGAGATAATAGGCACTTAATGTGTCTGGTGGATATAACTATTCTCATTATACCTTGCCATTGGATATTGATTTCTGCGACGAATAAATTATTTACAATTTCCGTCCGGATGAAAGTTTTTTGACGTACACGCTCTTAACCAAAATAGGTTTACATGTAGATTGATCTTAAAGAGATTTACTTTCGTACCCTTATTAATGTCTGCATAATAATAATTTTGCCACTGACCTACCTGGTAACTAGAAAATTCACTACCACAGATATAGCCGAAGCATTATTGTCGCCCACGCTTGTCACTCATTTGATGTAGACTTACTAACCTTAGGCACTCCATCATTACGCAGAATGGCAGTATTCCGGCATTAAGTGTTTGATTTCTTTACCGTACTCAACTTGTTGCAAGTAACCAAGATGTGTAACAAGCATGTACAGCTCTATATGGCAATGATCAATTGAATACGCGATTTAACCATGAACATACATATATATAAATAATTACATAAACATATATATATATATGCATATATAAATATATATGTACATGTATATTTATATGTACATATATAAATATAATATATATATATATATATATATATATATATATATATATATATATATATATATATATATATATATATATATATATATATATATATATATATCTATATATATATATATATCGCTCCCTTTCTCTCTCACTCCCTCTCCCATGCTTTCTCTCTCTCTATTTAAAATTTGCTGTGCTTTGTTTTTAAATGATTGTTATCTGTACAGAGAAGTATATGCCATTCTTGAACAACCCCTCTAGTGAAAACACCAATCAAAACGTATATAATCAGATTATTGCAATATTCTTATCGCTATGTACTCATTACAATAGCGAACCATCTAGTTATCACTAAATAGTACCGTTTGGTTTTACATATTGGTGATTAAGTAACGCAGTCACATTTCCAACAATGGTTTTCATACGTTATGCTGAGTCGACATTTACGATTGATATAGTGAGCGCAATCAACAAATGTAATAGCATATGGCTTCCGTTGTTTGCTAAATATAGGCCGCAGTTCTACGTTCACACGGGTAAATATTAGTATCATAATCTATGGTGAGCCGACCGCCGTTATTGCGCTGCCGGGGTCACATAAAACCGTTTAACTACTTCAGGAAAATAAGGTGGATTCAGGTAACTTTGCAGACGTTGGGTTTCTAAGTATGTAATGAAACTACCAATACGACGTTAATCTGCACAATGTGAATAAAATCCTTGGTACCCATTGGAAAATACATTACAACACACACGTGAAAACACGCGGTATATGCGTTTTATCATTGAAACAAACCAATACAAAAATGTCCACACCATAAACGTTCTGGGGAATGGCATTCCCATTAGACAGATTGAGAGCATTCAAATGAGCGTACCTGTGTGTATTCCCTCTCAGCATGTTTCACATAGGAACATACATGTTGGCAGTTTGCTGGTATGTAGTTTGAATGGACGGAGAGATAGCCCGACAACGATTTTAAAATTATCAATTTATGAACTCTTGATACTTTATAGAGCCGGTTGGCACGATTACCTTTCAAATAGCAAGCCTTATTCCAAAAGGCATTTTAAGCGGCCTTAAAGACAATCGTAATATTATCGCCAATCCTATCAATGGACGGATAATTGATGGATAAATCTGGAGCTAGAGTAGAACTTAACTACACGCAGATTCAGGATTCCCGAGTAGTTGTTTGCTTACCTCGAGGCGTTATCAGCATATACTGTATTTTGTAATTAGATGATATCCTAACGTGACATTGTGTGAATCATCAGTTGGTGGATAAGATTTACACAAGCGTATAATTAGAACAATGTACAGCACTATTATATTATTATTGGAAAGCGAGTAGTTTTCGATTGTCTAATGACACTTTCCGACTGAAGCCTTGGTTTAATGATTGCATTAGCTCAATACCTAACATTATAGCGGAATTGTGACATAAGTGCTTTCCGTCAATAGGCTGGTAGTATTGTCTTCATTGGAAGCTTTAATATTTATGTTGATGGTATCATCGAATTAGCTAGAAAACATCGATTTGCGTTTAACGTTGTTTGTGATATACGTAATTGCTCTTAAGTACTATAGGATATAGAGTCACTCTCACAAATTGCTTTGTGTAACTTTCCATCCCATCAATAATTCAGACCACATTGTTTGAACTTTGACATGTCACTAATGGCGTGTTCCCGTGTGATGCCCTCTCAAAGCATTCCGATTGCTATTGCAATATATCATATTTTGCTGCATACATTATTCATTCGATAAACGTTCGATTATCAAGATTGCTGGCAACCTGTCTCAGAAATGTGAGGAGGCAGTTTTGTTGTAATATAACTCTTAATAGGACTATTCGGTGAGACGAGTTCGTTTTCTAAAATTGTATTTACGTACGGCTATGTCAAAACAATTATTAGTTACGTTAATAGTATTTAACTACTTTTATCATGCTCCCTATAGGTTATTCGTGCAGGTTGGCAGTACTTTACCATTTATACCATAACAGGAGGTAGGTGTAAAGTAAACCTTATTTCCCTGTCCCTAATGCGCAACAACCATTTGAACAACAACAAGATCGCAAACTCTTCCAGTCGCAATATGATTCAAAAATTTGCCACACAATATTTTAAGATACACAGGTTCCAAACTGTAGCTATTGTGGAAATATCAGTGCGATTAATTTGTGTTGCAAAATTATCAACAATGTAAAATTCATTGCTTGTAACATCCGGAATTAAAAGAATGTGAGTTATAAATTGGAATGCGGGAAGCAATTCAACACTTACGTAAGATTTTACACACTTGATGACACTTAGCTCTGATATGATTGTTGCTACCAAACCAGGATACAGTAATCAACATCCCATGATAGTGGTTATTCGAGATATGTGAACATGCATTGCGTCTAACAAAGGGGCTACACGCCACATTAATATAAACGAATCCGGCTGCAAAAAGATTAATTAAACAATGAATAGTTGTCATTAAATTAACACAAATACACAGAGATATATAATGAATGCACACGTTAGAATAATATATATCAGAGTAACTGCCAAATAAAATTCAATCCTATTCAGAGGTAAATTGCAGTATTTCTGGACCACTTTTGTTCATATCGCTACATTTGACAACATCCGCGCTTTTGTCAAAGTGTTCATCGCCTTGTTTATTTCAAAATAATATACTGATGCTGTAGACAAGATGATCGGACAATACACCGCTAAACTTACTCATCATACTTTTTTTAGCGAGCATTTATGTAAATAGTATAAAGCGTAATCACACAAGTGGCTGTAAGCTGGCTTAAATAAGTCTTTTTCCGGACGCCATTGAAACAGATGATGTCCTCATTTCTCAACGCATTGCATCAACAGACGTCAGTAAATTCCGGAAGAGTAAAAATACCTGGACGTCATTAATGCTGAGACTGACTAAAGTGTTGTGAGAAACAGCAGCAGAATCGCAGGCAAAGGTGAAAATTAAACGAATGAATCAATTTCGTGTTTTCTACATTAAGTACATCATTTGAATAACATAGTTTCAATATATTTCAAAGCGCTTTAAACGGATATAAGATGAACGTTATTCACTGTAAAGAAGTCGAAAATTACAAACGAATTAGAAGCCTCAAATGGTCAAACTTCAGTTAACATATCAACCGCTCACCACCATCAATGCATAAGCGAAACCATGGATCATCAACGCACAGATCAATAGGGGGCAACCCCATTGACTGGAATCGTGGAGATCCGCAATGTTGTTGTATTCTTTGGTCGCGTTTATTAGACAATGCGCGATCACTTGTGATGCTTATCATCATTTATAAAAGACGCCTCTTGTGTGCTGATCATAGATGAATTTGCTTCATCGAGCTCAACACCAATGGGTGTATCAATATCATCTCCTGTATCTTTACAAGGGGCGATTGACTGCTCGCTTTACCAATTTAGTCGTTTTCACCGAAATTGTATTTTAACTGCATGTGATCGCAACGCGCTGCACGAAATGCGCCTCTCGCAAAGCACATTTGAATAGGATGCGATGTTGGGGGTAATATCGGCAAACTGTAAGTTTGTTACCTCGTTTTGCATCTGTGAAGCACTTTATAGCGTTGGTTATCCTTACATCGGTTGACAAAGTATCATGAATGATATAAAGAAGGTATATTTAATGGCTATCCCACTTTCTCTATGCCAATAAACGGACATATTTCATACGAGCCTTTCAGATTTATTTTAAAAGTACCATTGGACAGCTTTATGCAAGGTATAGCTTTTTGTGGTGTGCAACAAATGCGACCGCAAACTCGTGGTGTTTTGACAATGCTTGCTTAATTTGCGACGGAAATGCTTCATGCTGAGTTCAATAATGATCGGCAGATATCATGGATGCGGTCATCTTCATGTCATCATGTAATGCAAATAGACCCCCAGCCCCATGAATCCGCATACAGGCTATTGTCCATTGTTGGTGATGGGAAACGTTTCCCGGCATTATAACCGAAATACATCTGTTGAAATCGTTGCAACCCTTGATTTGTCAATGATAATAAGGCCTATATAAATGGCCGCATCTCCTTCTTTGTGTGTCAACTGGAGCACGTTTGTGCCCAAGAGCGATTTTATTGTCATTTACCATTAAATATGCAACTCATGGTGTATATAGCTCTATTGTGTGTTTTTCGTCTACAGAACATTAAAGTATGTTTATATGCGTACCACAATAGCGCAGCTGTGTCTCGCATTATCTAAAATATCCGGTATAAATATCTCGATTCGAGTGCGTCACTTGGGAGGATATCATTATGGGAGGATATATCCTGTACAAAATGATTCTCGTCTAGACAATTTTCGCCGTTGATATTACCGAATGATATAGAAGTTTTAGGGTTCACCCATAGGTATTAATTGCCACAGCAACTAAGATACAATCGCTTCTCTGCTTATCAATTCTAGCCGTACACCCAGAATGGATCAATGTAATTGTTTCGCTGACGTTAATGCTGCCTACTGAACGTACAATATCATAGCGGGTGGGGGATATGTCAGCCCTATTTTAATCGGATTATCTATCCGTTACCTGAGCGAGGACATGTACAGGAGACGTTGATTCATGCAGTGTCAAATTAATCACGTGGAATAGGTGCGGGTGCTGTGTTTAATTAGCCTTTATTTCTAACTCTGTCTTTACCTTTCGTCTTGAGTTCTACTTTTCACAACAGCGTTAGTATTAACTAGTCAAGATGTAACCTCAAATATCAAGATATTGTGAAGTATTTTCTGGTTAATACCAACGAATGTTACATAAGAATAAATTTAGGCGAGGTATAAAGCTGACACAGCTATCGTTATGTTACTAACACATCATTTCAACACGATTATAGCTACAAATCACAGTATATATCAGTGCCTAACATCGCTTTAAACAGTTATTGATGATATGACAGTCTGCAACTTGAGAAGGAAGGAAAATAAGGGTTGCTGTTGCTAAATTCTGACCTAGCACTGCGCATACAGCAGGACATGTGTATTGCCGGCGCAGATGTCGAGCGCACAATTGTCATTGCAAAGCAACCTGCAGCATTGGAATTGCATTCAACATGGTTTAGTTTGCAGAAACGACCGGTAAAAAAGGTATCTTTATTTCAAACAATTGACAGCACAGTACCGGTTAAATAACACAGTGTCGATTCATATATGTCAATTATTTGAATAAATCCATGAAATTATATATTTCGATGCATCATATTTTCCTTATAAGCGCCTTGTCAGAGACAATAAATTCAAACAAAATTTCATATGCCATCATTCAAAGGCGATCAGTATGATCTCTGATACCTTGGCAGTGTTTTGATGCGTCACTCCTATTGTAGCTGGAACGAATAACTTATTGGTGTTGAAGATTGAGGCAACTCTCACCGCTGCAGAGATAGCCACAGTCATCGCTTAATACTCGCCTTCACCCATGTCATTCAATTCTCTTCTGTTACGCTGTATTGCGAAAACGTTACGAAAAACACAAAACACTTTCCCTTCGGACGTGATGTTCTACACATTTATTACACCTCCCTACCTGGTCGCCATAGATGTTTATAGAGACGACATGTCGTTGAAAATACAACACAAAGAGTATCGCTACTCTATCCTTAAGGTGGTTTGCATTTCACAAGTTTGGTTCAAACAGCACTGTATATGAGTTCAGACTCTTACGGACACTGACAACCAGGAGCCATACAATTGTGTATGATCGTGCTCGAACCAGACAAATAGCAACATGATACCGTGAGATTTTTGCATTTTAAGAATTCGCTATTGCCAGACCATGTTAGAGGAAAAGCACACTGTAAATTTCTAAAGCTCACACAGAGAGCGAGGCTTTATTAACCAAGCAGCGTCGTCTTAACTGCATTTTGCCAATTGCATTATGGCACACTAGTGTTCAGTTTATAATTTCAACAAACGACAATATCAAGGAATGTCTCTCAGAAATATGTTTTAATGATGTAGCTATAAATACAAATATGTACATATATTTCTTATCAAACGCACCATTAACACATTGCGCTTGGTTGCTACATCCTAGCTGCCAGCCCATTTGATAGTTTAACTGAATTGTACATTGGAAGGGTTATGGAAGCCTTTTTGTCAACATCTAACCATCAATGAAATAGACCATGACATTATTCGCATGAAACATAACTCTATATCTGCAGCACTTAAAGAAGTGCAATCCACAAAGTGGCATATTGATTGCAGGGTCTTTTCGAGGATATTGGTATCTGTTGTTTGCCAAACTAAAGATTAGCCCTTGACCCAAACCATGCGCAAATAGTGAAAAACACATACATTTGAAACGTTAACCGTTTTCCTATTCCAAATATGCCAGTTTACAGCGGGTGCTTGTATCAACGAAACGTTTTATATTTCGGCAGTCACACAATATAATGCTTATTCTGAGATCATACGGCAGTAGTCTAACGAGTATAGCTTATGTAAAAACTGTTGTTTGGATAACCTAGCTTACACTTTTCTTATGTTTTTCACTACTCGATCAAGCCTGGTGATTTGAATTCTCAGTTATTGAGAGCACTCGACAGCCTTTAGGAGAAGAACAGACCATATCCGACTCGTATGCCTGTGGGAAATTACAGGTGAGTAAGAACAAAATAACTAGACACAGAATGGAGGGGAAGTAAAGTACAGATCTGCGTAAGCGTCATAAAAATCGAAAATCATCTACTGCTATGATCCTCTTCGTGCCATGACATATAACAAGCTAAAATTCTAATTGAACAAGAAGTTGTTCAATTGTGAATGATACTAATATCACGTCGGACACGTATCACGTCTGTATCACAATAATTAAATTACGTAACACAGCACACCATAGGTTGATAAATCTCAGAGGTCCCGAAGGATGACTTTTGTATATAATCCGAAAGAAGGTGTAATCGCATAGCAATCATCTTGACTAATTGTGTTTGTAATTGCGCACGGGGAGTATTATTTATGTTCAATGATGATATTTGAAAGACACCTTCTTACAAAGCTGTCGATCATTGCAAACGGCTCTATAGTAAATACGTATAATTCATTCAGCAATACATTGACCGTGCGTGCTATCAAAAGGGTCTTTACAGCTACGTAATTTAATCTAATACTGGAACACCAGTCTCTCGCAGCATCATTGTCGATAAGGGGTATATGTAGCTATCACACAGTAGTTGCAATCGACAAGCTTTTGGGTGGTGTCAACGACACTCTAAGTACTTCACAATAGGTGAGCACTTTAATTGCTCATAAAATGTCTCAACTGTCTAGTAATTATATTAGCAGGATATTTTATCTTAGTAAAGGAAAAGCGACTAAAACAGTACACCTACATTACAGCTGTGGCTAGCTTGATTCCCACGCTGACTTGATAAATGCGTTTCATCAAGCATAAAAAATAAAAGCCTAATGTTTTCAACCTTCTTAATAAATGAGAACGTGAGCTCGGTATGTGCATCAGCAGCTGTCATTGATTTTTGTCCTCGGTGTATATATTCCAAAAATGGAATACACGCAAGCTATTTGGGTAGTGCTTTGAATAGCATTAACCAAGCCGAAATCTAATCCTGTCCACATTCTGAATAAGATGTGGAAGTGGGCGGAGTTAAACTACGAAGGATAATCTCCAAATACGAATGCTTTAATGCGAAAATAGAATTAGTCCTACGCCTACGGAGAGTTAAAGAGCAATCGCACTAACCTAAGTTTGCCAACAAGTAGCTTGTCAATCATGTAATAGGTTGCACATACTTTGATTGAAAGCAAATGGAAGTATAGCTTGAAAACGACAAACCCTCAGCGACAACAAAGGAATAACAGATGTTACTGGTGCGTAGCTATCGGGAAAACAAGTAAAACCCATCCCACTGAATGTCACATGAGGGATGGCATTCGCACTATGAGGACACGCTTTATTATGGAAGCTGTTTGGCAGCGAATGCCCATATTAATGCCGTAATGAAATAAACAAGCGTTATTGAAATGCATTTATATTTCGACAAAGGATGGGCGTTGAACACAAATGCACGTTATCGCCTTGGGTCGGGCTCTATCAGTAGGAAATTTCGTCCTATCGAAGGTGCCATTAGCCATCTTTGTCAGGCCGCATTGAATGGTAAAAAACCTATTTAAAAAGAAATCCTGGTGATGAGATTTACGTAGATGTGTTAAGACTGAAGTGCTTATCCCATATGTCTGTACACACAGCACCGAGCAAATAACCAGCATAACAATACATTATTTGCCGCGCCTGGCCGAGTACATCAACTCTACGGTTTACCTTGCAAACCATTCTGATCACAGTCCGCAGAATATGCACCGCAGTTATAAGAGCCGTATTTACTGTAATATGTCATTAATTCAAGCCATACGCCCGGAATGGATCGATGTAAATGATCCCTGACGTCAATGCCTTCTGCGGACGTCACAATACCAAAGTGGGTGGTGTGGGTGGCGTGGAGGATATGTCAGCCCTACGTTAATTAGATTATGTACCCGTTGCCGGAGAGAGGACATAAATCGGAGTGTTTGATTAATGCAGTGTCTGTTTAACCACGTGGGATCGATGTGGATGCTGTGCGCGGTAAGCGTTCATTTTCTAATCGTTCTTGACCTTTCGTCTCGTGTACACATTCGTTTACTGCTCATTCAACAGCGCAAGCATCCTTAAGTCCGTCATTTCAACCCGATGATAGATACAAATCGAAGTATATATTATTGCCTAACATCGCTTTTAACAGCTACTAATATATTAGTCGAATGCAAATTGAGAAAAATGCAAATAAAGTAACATAAGGGCTGTTGCTGCTGGCCTCTTTTTCCGCCCTATCGGATTCTCATCGTGTATACATCATGATACACGTTTTCCCGACACAGAGGTCGGTCGGAGAGGGTTTTTTTTTATTGCAGAGCAGCTTGCAGTAAGTTGAGCATGATAAATGCATTCAACATGGTTTATGACAGAAATGACAGTGAAAAAAGGCTGTTATATTTCCAATAATAGACAGCATCATGCCGGTCAACAAACAATTTTCCTTTACTCGAGATATTTATTTTAATAAATCAATAAAATTATGCATGCCGTTGGAACATATTTGTCCATATAAGCGCCTTCTTAGAGACAATATATGCAATCAGCATTGCATATGCCATCATTCAAGGGAGATTTTGACGAGTATGATCTCTCACAGGGTAAGCATATCGCAGTGGTAATTCACGATGAATACAAACCAAGTCATCACATAACATTCGCCTAAACCCATGTTAACGGCCAACGCCAATCAATGTAGTTCTATTGTGATCTATCTACGCCGTACTGAGAGAAAGTTAGAACACGTCCTAAGAAAAGCACTGTCCCATCGGACGTGATATTCTACTCATGCTCGCCATAGTACTTCATAAAGACGACATGTTGTCTCGTCGTTTATAAGTTTAATTAAACATAAACTAATCAGTTTTGTTGAATTAAAAAAAAAACTGTCAACGTTTGTTGAATAAAAGTGCATTTATTTCTTTAATTAAACTTAAAACAGACCGTGATTATAATGTGTTGTCTTTAACATTTTGACAATTTTTTCTGTTGCAGGCAGATTGCAGAAAGGTTTGGAGTTTGCGAATCTAGTGTAAATGACAATTATTCTAGTTTACAATCAAATTTCAAAGTTTTTATAAGCAATATATCAGTTGCCCATCTATCACAAGAAATTATAACTGGGTTTAAGTAAATTATGCGCTTCCCAGGGGTAATTGGGGCTCTCGGTGGGACACATATTAGAAATTAGGCACCTGCACAATTCTGAATGCTATTGTAACCGTGAGAAATACCTTAGTGTAATTTATAGCCGCGATTTTCGCTGTAATCGGACTGATATATAATGGGGTGGAAGAGGTCAGTGAACGATGCGAAGGCACAACATTGACAAACAATCCACAATCCATTGGCCCTCACAACAGCCACATACTTGCAGACAAAGCATACAGACTCAAACCATATCTTATCATCCCTTTTCATAATAGATACAATCTAACACCAGAACAAATGTAAGTCAATGCATTACACGTATCTACCAGGGTTAAGACATCTATTTGTAAATTAAAGGGAAGTTTGTGTATGTAGATGATATATAATCGGTTGAAAACATAGCCAACAGTATATTCTCTGTTCGAAGATAATGTTGAAGACACGTTCTTTCAAAGCTGTCTATATACACATATAACGCAGCGGATCGACGGTAAATACGTATCAGCCAATGAGCTAATACATTGACCAGGCGAGCAATTTAGCGGCGCATATAGCTGGGTAATTTGATCAATTACTGAAACACTTATCTGGTGCTGAACACTTCAGGTGCACTCGAGAGGTTCAGAGATAGTGTCAGGGACACTGGTAATCCGACGCAATAGGTGAGCCCATTAATAGATCATTACATTTCGGGTAATTAATTAGTAGGATCATTAATGGAACAACACACACACACACACACACGCGCGCACACACGCGCACACACTCAGATACACTCAAATAAACATGTCACATCACCGACCACAATCGGACACGCGCACACCTTCATATAAACACACACATGCGCATGCGCATGATACAATGCCAGGGCTCTGCCAATGCTGCCTGATGCTTCCAATACAGCTACAGCACTGGGCATAACCACTGCTGTCTGTGTACTCAGATTCCACGTATCCATGATCTGGGCTAGCTCTACCTATTTCGCACTGGAAATATCGGCTACCTCAACAAGCCGGCCGAAGAACACGTTGTTTCTCAATCACTCCTATACATCATCAGCACAGATAACAACCAGGATCAATGTATTCCATGTTTCGTGCTGTAAGCGCCCACAACTTCTGTCGTTTAACAACAAACACAAGAATTGTGTTTCTTGTCGTATGTATGGAATTCGTCACTAAATCAAATCATGCGCTAACAATACGTTTCATAAACTTATGATGAACCTTTGTAACGCATAGTAACGAAGATATGCCGCAACAAAGCTTATGCCCATTAATAGATATATGTTCAACAAGAGAGGGGTAGTCTTTTTAATTGCACATTCAGACAATATTGTCAGCCAGCAGCTATCTTTGACAACACTGACGAGTGTTTTCCATTAATTTGATTACCATAGTTTCGGTAGATGCAGTTACAAAGCCACATCGCAATGTGAACAAGTAGCCGTTATCATAGTTTTCGACGTGATTTGAAATGCCCTAATCATGACATTCTTTTGACTAATTGCATCTTACGCTACAATAGGGCATGTGGGTTTGTTTGCTTCCGGAATATGACGGACCGCTTACTGATTTTTACACACGGTGCTACCGGGCACATGTCCCCCTCATTCCACGGATTACAAACGAGCCTATGTAGTTTGCATGCCTTTAGGGGTAACGCCACAAATAAATGATTCGCGAGGCTACTTAATGAGCCACGTTGCGACGGGAAAATTTAATTTACCCGACCTGGGCAGTATCGCGATTGAAGACACGACTGCAACCACATCATGTGTTTTGTATTAGCAGATGTTGTGGATACCTGGATCAGCATATGCTACGACCGTAGGTGATGGGTTAGTTTCTTTAATTTGCAATTAGACATAATATCCTTCAAGCTTAAACATAAAAAGGCCATACTTGTAAATAATAATGTCATTCACACCAGAAGCAAACTTCTATTTTATGCCCTTTACTTCTATAGTTATAATAGAACTTAAGAGGATTGTTTGGATTTACATTTTGGACGTATATTTAGTTCCTAAAGTCGTGCTTGCGAGTGTCCATGCTCGGTAGGAGCGGAAGTGAATGTCTCTGAGTGATTCACTGGCAGAATAAACTACATTGGCTCATTCTTATGTTGCACAATATGACTGAGGCAATTAAGTCCGATCATGGTTTATAGCCAATTTACCACTGTTACTGTGGTCCACTCTCGTGGGCTGTCTGTCTCAATGATATCGCATTAGCCATCCGGCTTGTGGATTCCTGTCACGTTATTGATGACATTTACTGGCCGCCAGACAGGAAATAAAATATCCATCCATCAACCTCATTGCTTTAGACAACGCAAAACACAGCGCATACACTATAGGTTTGTGATAGAACACTGAATAATTCAGTATCTCTGCATCAGTGCTGTGGCTGGTTTGTTTTGCAGGTTAACTTGGTGAAGGCGTTCCATCGTGTTTTCAATTTGCTAACAAAAATGAGAAATGGGATGCCCACCCAATACACGAGCTAGACTAGTGCATCAGCAGGTGCCGAATATGCACTGACACGACCACAAAAGACGCGTATTACGGTAATATAACGAGTTTACAGCCATACGCCCTGAATGGATCGATATGTAAATGATCAATTGACGTGTAAGCATTTAAGAGAACTCGGTAATGCATAGATGCTTGTCATCCGACCCTCTGAGCACTTAAATTTTACTACATAAATGCTTGTCATTCGACCCTTTTAACCACGTGGCATCGATATGTATCACTAAAACGTCAACCTCACATATTGCAGGCATATTTAAAGGCTTTTAAAGTTTGTTCGCCATGTAGTATACCGCTAAATGTTCATAGAAATATTTCTAATCATACTGCATTTGGTGTAAACTGCGCGGTCATATTTTAATATGGTTTAATCAATAGGATACACTGGCAGGTAGAGTAACGCGCTAAAGTTCGCTGAAAAACTGGTACTATTGTTCTTTTGAAATAAATGGGCATATCGGCCACAAACCTATAGATAAATACATGCGTACACACAACGAAATTACCAAGATGTGTAAGCCTATGAGGATAGTTATTGAAATCAGTGAATGGTTGACACAAACGTCCAAGCCGATGCCAAAATGATGTGGTTCAAAACATCTGGTTACCTATGATGATCGCTGCGTGAGGTGGTCTCGTCCCGGCTGCATCAATCATTGCGGAAGCTTTGGGCATCGATGTTATGCATGCCTCTATTCAAGATTTTACCGTTTACAGTGCATCGCCTTTGTGTGAGGAGATCAGATATCATCACAGCGGATTGTGGCATTGACAGCGATGTGACCATCCAAACGACATAATCACTTCCTACAAAACCAATCGAGAAAGCGTCCCCTAAATTGTTTGCTGGTAATTATATGCAGCTGTCAATTCCGAGACTAAGTCAACACTTTAGCTAGGGAACCAAATCGAATCCATCCTTCCACACCGTATATGCAAAGCATTCTCTTGGCTCATTCATTCTATATATATTTTTTTCAGTCAGTAAGAAAAAGTAGCATAAATAGATCCAGGCATTTTCCAGTGTTGATACCCGGGCGCATCAAGAGTACAGGGTCGTGTTCCAACATAATCGGGATTTAAAGTCCCGTTGGTGTTGATATTCATTTGCATTTCGCGGGCTTGAAAGCGACAAGAATTAGGAGGACCGGTGGCAACAGTATTTGCAAAGACAAAATGATGGTGAGGCTAGTGCTTTCGGCGGAAAGCCTTCCTGCAGTAATGGGTGCTGTAAACTCAAAGCGTGAAGTGGTGCAAAAGCACTTAAGGGATGCACTGTCAAAAGTACAATGTTCCAGAGTTATCAGTGGCGCGGAGACACTTACACAAAGAGCACGATATGCATTACATCACCCTACCAACCCAAGGTCAATGAAGATATTTATTTAAAAGCATACAAATCTCGTCTTTTAGATGCTAGCAAATGTACGTGCTTCTGTTATGGTGAAATTCCTATCACTTAGCTACAATCAGAACATTACGGAACAATTAGTAAACCTCTCACTAAGCCTATTTGAGGTATGCCATGTCCGCATTTTTGCAGCTCGGGTTGATGTCAGACTCTGCTAGCAAACGGCAAGACTTATGTAGGTGTCATCCTGATTCATCTAGTTGTCATAATTAGAGGAAGAAAGTGCAGTACATGATAGACGTAGAACAATGAACGCTATTAGAAGACTGTCACAAATATATGTTGGACATGTGAAAGGAACACGTACTTGCGTATTTCATATTTTTATATACACCGCTCTCCAAGACCAGATAACATGACGAATGCAATTGGTTTTGAACATACGTGGATGCGCTTAGATGGTCGGTGTAAAATGTCGAAAATTCTCTGTTTAATGTAGGACACACGACTGTCCGAGATCATCTTACGAAGGTCGTCACCATAATGACACATTGATCTACTTATCTTTGTCTGCGCTATTGTCATCATAATAGGCAGGGTTTATTCAATGCTGTGCTTTCTTTTTCTTATTGTCGCTATTTTGGAGCTGATGCTTTTATTGAGTGAATCCAAGATGCTGCTTCGCTACCCAGAACATCGCTTAACCACCGTAACGACTGTTACCTCACTACTGATGTTGACTTCGTGAATGATGCGTTATATAAAATATTATCTTGATTTGTAGCCCTGCGTTTGACATCCGACAAGCGCTACCTCTGTTGAAGACACCCTCTTTCGATGTATATGCGCCAATTATATATATAAAACCGGGTATCTGAAGGAATACAGCCGCTATCTACATGATGCAATATGATATTGATATATCATTGTCTGTTTGGTAGTAAGTTTATAAGTAACGTGCGCAGAAATGGATTCCTTGATTAGGCCGATCACAGCAGAAAAGTTCAATAAGGAGATAGTGGGCGCTCATAATGCATTGTAACTGTGTAAATAGACACACTGTTATCTTAATCCTGTAAATATGCACCATACGCATTAGCCATGTGCTCACTAGCAACACTGCTTTCAAAACAGATAGTGAAATTCTTCTTGACAAGCAAATTACGAAGTGAATGCGTGTTTAATTATGTCCACATGATTGAAACATGCATCCAAGACAATATCGCCGTCCCGATTCATTTAAGTCGACCAAAGTGACGGCAAGAAATGAATGCTTGCGGATACAGATCACCGAGTACGCAATCGAAACATCGACGGCATCTGTATCAATAGCAGCATCTTCCCAATAGCAGTCGTAGAGAATGTACCACCAGTAATACCATTTAATGGATGATTTATAAGTTAAGTAGCTACTTTACAGACAATTTCACACATACACCCGCTCGTCACCAGAAATGGGCTAACAGCTCTACCTACGATTCGCACTGACACTAGCTTAAATGTCGCTCGGCTTTGGTAATCTAAACGAACACGTTTTTTACCTATCAATCACTCCTATACATCATCAGCACAGATAACAACCAGGATCAATGTATTCCATGTTTTGACCAAGTGCGCCCACAACTTCTGTCGTTTAAAACACAACACAAGAATTGTGTTTACATTCCATGAATCGAGGAATGCCATGAACACTATTTCAAATCATACTTCGCAGATACATATTTGGAAACGTCTCACTAACTCTTATAATGCTGCATCAATCAATCGTTTCTATAATGAAAGATATGATGGTAACACCAGATGCAGCGCTGCCCTGTTCAATAATGATATATATGCGTCAACGTTCTGTTTGATGATCTTATTTACATCGCAATGGGATATTGTTAACAGCGTCACTCGTTTGTTATGTTTGCATGTTCCGTAGCTCGTCTACAGTCACACAGCACAATGATCAATCAATTTATCGCATTAAGGAACCACATTATGCCCATTAATAGATATATGTTCGAACTAATTAGAGTAAAGACTACAACAGTATCTGCAGTGGTGCGTTAAATAAACCGCACATTCAGACAATATTGTCAGCCAGCAGCTATCTTTGACAACACTGACGTGTGTTTTCCATTAATTTGATTACCATAGTTTCGGTAGATGCAGTTACAAAGCCACATCGCAATGTGAACAAGTAGCCGTTATCATAGTTTTCGACGTGAGTTAAAATGCCCTAATCATGACATTCTTGTGACTAATTGCATCTTACGCTACAATAGGGCATGCGGGTTTGTTTGCTTCCGGAATATGACGGACCGCGTACTGATTTGTACACACGGTGCTACCGGGCACATGTCCCCCTCATTCCACGGATTACAAACGAGCCTATGTAGTTTGCATGCCTTTAGGGGTAACGCCACAAATAAACGATTCGCGAGGCTGCTTAATCGGTCACGTTGCGACGGGAAAATTTAATTTACCCGACCTGGGCAGGATCGCGATTGAAGACACGACCACAACCACATCATGTGTTTTGTATTAGCAGATGTTGTGGACACCTGGATCAGCATATGCTACGACCGTAAGTGTTGGGTTAGTTACTTTAATTTGCAATTAGACATAATATCCTCCAAGCTTAAACATAAAAAGGCCATAAAAATGTCATTCACACCAGAAGCAAACTTCTATTTTATGCCCTTTACTTCTATAGTTATCATAGAACTTAAGAGGATTGTTTGGATTTACATTTTGGACGTATATTAAGTTCCAAACGTCGTGCTTGCGAGTGTCCATGCTCTGTAAGAGCGGAAGTGAATGTCTCTGAGTGATTCACTGGCAGAATAAACACCATTGGCTCATTCTTATGTTGCACAATATGACTGAGGCAATCAAGTCCGATCATGGTTTATAGCCAATTTACCACTGTTACTGTGGTCCACTCTCGTCGGGCTGTCTGTCTCAATGATATCGCATTAGCCATCCGGCTTGTGGATTCCTGTCACGTTATTGATGACATTTACTGGCCGCCAGACAGGAAATAAAATATCCATCCATCAACCTCATTGCTTTAGACAACAAAAAAACACAGCGCATACACTATAGGTTTGTGATAGAACACTGAATAATTCAGTATCTCTGCATCAGTGCTGTGGCTGGTTTGTTTTGCAGGTTAACTTGGTGAAGGCGTTCCATCGTGTTTTCAATTTGCTAACAAAAATGAGAAATGGGATGCCCACCCAATACACGAGCTAGACTAGTGCATCAGCAGGTGCCGCTATGCCTGACACGACCACAAATGACGCTTGTTATACGACATAACGAGTTTACAGCGAATGCACTGCCAATATGCTGAATATAGCTATGCAATTAAAATGTAAGCATTTAAGAGAACTCGGTAATGCATAGATGCTTGTCATCCGACCCTCTGAGCACTTAATTTACTACATAAATGCTTGTCATTCGACCCTTTGAGCAATTTATGTATCACTAAAACCTCAACCTCACATATTGCAGGCATATTTAAAGGCTTTTAAAGTTTGTTCGCCATGTAGTATACCGCTAAATGTTCATAGAAATATTTCTAATCATACTGCATTTGGTGTAAACTGCGCGGTCATATTTTAATATTGTTTAATCAATAGGATACACTGGCAGGTAGAGTAACGCGCTAAAGTTCGCTGAAAAACTGGTACTATTGTTCTTTTGAAATAAATGGGCATATCGGCCACAAACCTATAGATAAATACATGCGTACACACAACGTAATTACCAAGATGTGTAAGCCTATGAGGATAGTTATTGAAATCAGTGAATGGTTCACACAAACGTCCAAGCCGATGCCAAAATGATGTGGTTCAAAGCATCAGGTAACCTATGATGATCGCTGCGTGAGGTGGTCTCGTCCCGGTTGCATCAATCATTGCGGAAGCTAAGGGCATCGATGTTATGCATGCCTCTATTAAAGATTTTACCGTTTACAGCGCATCGCCTTTGTGTGAGGAGATCAGATATCATCACAGCGGATTGTGGCATTGACAGCGATGTGACCATCCAAACGACATAATCACTTCCTACCAAAACCAAGCGAGAAAGCGTCCCCTAAATTGTTTGCTGGTAATTATATGCAGCTGTCAATTCCGAGACTAAGTCAACACCTTAGCTAGCGAACCATATCGAATCCATCCTTCCACACCGTAGATGAAATTCGTCTCTTGGCTCATTCAATTCTATATATATTTTTTCAGTCAAGAAAAGTAGCATAAATAGATCCAGGCATTTTCCAGTGTTGATACCCGGACGCATCAAGAGTACAGGGTCGTGTTCCAACATAATCGGGATTTAAAGTCCCGTTAGTATTGGTATTCATTTGCATTTCGCGGGCTTGAAAAACACAAGAATTAGGAGGACGGTGGCAACAGTATTTGCAAAGACAAAATGATGTTGAGGCTAGTGCTTTCGACGGAAAGCCTTCCTGCAGTAATGGGTGCTGTAAACTCAAAGCGTGAAGTGGTGCAAAAGCACTTAAGGGATGCTCTGTCAAAATTACAATGTTCCAGAGTTATCAGTGGCGCGGAGACACTTACATAAAGAGCACGATATGCATTACATCACCCTACCAACTCAAGGTCAATGAAGATATTTATTTCAAAGCATACAAATCTCGTCTTTTAGATGCTAGCAAATGTACGTGCTTCTGTTATGGTGAAATTCCTATCACTTAGCTACAATCAGAACATTACGGAACAATTAGTAAACCTCTCACTAAGCCTATTTGAGGTATGCCATGTCCGCATTTTTGCAGCTCGGGTTGATGCCAGACTCTGCTAGCAAACGGCAAGACTTATGTAGGTGTCATCCTGATTCATCTAGTTGTCATAATTAGAGGAAGAAAGTGCAGTACATGATAGACGTAGAACAATGAACGCTATTAGAAGACTGTCACAAATATATGTTGGACATGTGAAAGGAACACGTACTTGCGTATTTCATATTTGTATATACACCGCTCTCCAAGACCAGATAACATGACGAATGCAATTGGTTTTGAACATACGTGGATGCGCTTTGATGGTCGGTGTAAAATGTCGAAAATTCTCTGTTTAATGTAGGACACACGACTGTCCGAGATCATCTTACGTCCATCGTCACCATAATGACACATTGATCTACTTATCTTTGTCTGCGCTATTGTCATCATAATAGGCAGGGTTTATTCAATGCTGTGCTTTCTTTTTCTTATTGTCGCTATTTTGGAGCATGATGCTTTTATTGAGTGAATCCAAGATGCTGCTTCGCTACCCAGAACATCGCTTAACCACCGTAACGACTGTTACCTCACTACTGATGTTGATTTCGTGAATGATGCGTTATATAAAATATTATCTTGATTTGTAGCCCTGCGTTTGACATCCGACAAGCGCTACCTCTGGCGATGTATGCGCCAATTATATATATAAACCGGGTATCTGAAGGAATACAGCCGCTATCTACATGATGCAATGTGATATTGATATATCATTGTCTGTTTGGTAGTAAGTTTATAATGTAACGTGCGCAGAAATGGATTCCTTGATTCATACGAGGCCGATCACAGCAGAAAAGTTCAATAAGGAGATAGTGGGCGCTCATAATGCATTGTAACTGTGTAAATAGACACACTGTTATCTTAATCCTGTAAATATGCACCATACGCATTAGCCATGTGCTCACTAGCAATTCGCTGCTTTCAAAACAGATAGTGAATCTTCTTCTTGACAAGCAAATTACGAAGTGAATGCGTGTTTCGTATGTCCACATGATTGGTATCCAAGAGACCTAATATCGCCGTCCCGATTCATTTAAGTCGACCAAAGTGACGGCAAGAAATTATGCTGCTAGTTAGATCACCGAGTACGCAATCGAAACATCGACGGCATCTGTATCAATAGCAGCATCTTCCCAATAGCAGTCGTAGAAATATAAAATGTACCAGTAATTTAATAGTTTGGATGGTTAAGTTAAGTAGCTACTTTACAAGAACACATCCACCCGCTCGTTACCAGAAATTTACCCTACGTACGATTTCGCCAGACACTAGCTTAAATGTCGCTCGGCTTTGGTAATCTAAATATTCAGTGAATTTTCTACCTATCAAGGTTGTGGTCGATAACCACAAAGAACAGATAGGTAGTCAATAAAGTTCTATTGACCATTCATCTTATTTTAAAGTTATCTGGTATAATACAATCCATGAATCGAGGAATGCCATGAACACTTGATTGTCACTACTTCGCAGATACATATTTCTAAACGGTCTTGTAAACTCGGTATAACTGCTGCATCGACCAGCATCGGTTCTCTATAATGAACCCTATGATGGTAACACCAGATGCAGCGCTGCCCTGTTCAATAATGATGTCAATATGCGTTGCAATCGTTCTGTTTGATGATCTTATTTACATCGCAATGGGATATTGTTAACAGCGTCACTCGTTTGTTATGTTTGCATGTTCCGTAGCTCGTCTACAGTCACACAGCACAATGATCAATCAATTTATCGCATGGATAAGGAACCACATTACCAGTGCAAGCGCCGATCTTTAATACACTTAAACGTCTCCGATTTCCTAATTATGGGGGACCCCCATGTAAAGACTACAACAGTATCTGCAGTGGTGCGTTAAATAAACCGCACTGTATCGATTGGGCATAGTAGGTTTGTAGGTCTCGCGGTTATTCTGGAAGTAATGAATCATCTCACCATGGTCAACCTTTTGTTCTATTGTTGCGACAATCCCTATTTAATATGTCCCTAACACACCACTTATTTGCTGCGTCATGCTAGTAACACAGTACCAACGAAGTTGTATCTGCAATGACTGTATTTTCGAGCAAATATAGCAGTCTACTTGGATATCAGGTATAAATCGCTCCCGTCAGGATCGAAAGAGTGATGCTTGGCTTGATTGCTTTGCGATGTTTAGTAACGATGTATATATATTTGTGTATGTAAACATACATACATGCATGCATATATCAATGATTGGAGAGATTAAGTCCTTTGATGATTTTTTTTCACGTCATTGTTCGAGTTCTTACTATTTGAATAAACTATTACCAACTGTAACTATCTTACGTGACCAACCTTTCTGTGAAGTCTCCCAGCCAGCTTCTGCGTTTGTGCCCCAAAATGGCACTTAATGGTTGTCGTGCTGGTCACAAAACCAAATCCCCACAAATTAATTTCAGTGTTGTAAAAACAAACTCTGTAACACTATTTGTTGATTGGTAGAATACCAAATGAATAAGTATTTTTATATCAGTGCTGTTGCTAATTTGCTTTAACTTGCTTAAAAAGGTATATATTGGATGCCCACACAATACTGGACCATTGCATCAGCAGCTCTTATTAACCCTGACAAAGGATGCTGGTTTGAAGACATTATGTGTTAAGGTCTATTGCATTGTCACTAAGGTGAATTTCTGTGATGTAAATCAAATTCGGCTGCAAATTTGACAGCATATTAAGAATTTATGAGAATTCGGTAATGCATCCATGTTTTCGATACGACCGTTTGAGTGCTTAATGTACCGCTAAAACGTCCACAATATGTGGTTACATATGCATAATTCAAATCATATAGAATTGGATGCGAACTAACGCTATTGTTCCGTTGCAATGAATAAACATATCAGACATAAATCTATCAAAACACACATGCATACGCACAAAAACATACGCACAAGTGTACGCCTATTAGTATAATTATTGAAAACCATAGATGGTTCGCGCAAAATTCTCTGCCGATGTCGGGATGATGCTGTAGCTCGAGGTGATCACTGCTTGAGGTGGTGTCGCAGCTGCATAGATCACTGCTAGAGCATTCTCCAGCTAGCGTTGCTACCGCCCACACAGCATTAAACCCTTCCTACCCAACCGAATGAGAAAGGGTCCTCTTCATTGTATGCTGGTGATTAAATGCAGCTGTAAAATCCGAGACACCATTGTTAGTGCGCCATGTCGAAGCCATCATGCCATTCCGTGGATGATATTCATCTGTTAGCACAGACAATTATATAAATGGTTTTTTTTCGGAACTGGGATCTATCAAGACGATGCACACAGCAAAGTTACAGAAATGGCTTCAGGCAATTCCCAACATCCGGGCGCATTAAGAGTGCAGGGTCGTGTTGTAACATAATAGTGTTTTAATGCCCTAACATATTTTGTTTTGGAGCACGAAACCGTCCTTTGTGTTTTCCCATTTCATTTAACAAATCCAGTACAAACTCTACAAATAAACAAGGCAGACACTTGATCTGGAAACTTGCTACCTTTGAAGCAGCTGTCCCTAAATAACAGAATCAGTTATCTGCAAAGAGATCGATTGATTGATGAATTTGAATACAGATAACCACTACCCGCGCGAAGTACGGTCTTATAAGTTGAATATATAAAATAGTATGTAAAGTGTGTGTATTGTTATAAAACAAACAAGTTCAACTGTCAATTGCAAGTTAGTCCCACAAGAATTAGTATAAATGTGCATTTCGCGGACTTAAAACAACAGGAATCAGGAGGTTGATGTTTTCCAGATTGTTATTTCATAAAAACAGATTGTGGCATCCATATTGCGTAAGGAACAATCCTCAATGATAAAGTGATATGCAGATTAACTATGGTTGCTGCAACATTATATGTTTAAGAACTAGCTCACATTAGCCATTAACGTGGCTTCTATGTTTGTGTTGATGGACAGACAGTAACTCAAGAGCAACTTACAGGAATATACAAGAGGGAACGTTGTAGTTAACAATGTACCGGCGGCTATTAAAGACTGGTATGTTACCTCTATCCATACCCAGTATTTGTCCGAAACGGGATTCATGTTTAAAGGCATTGGTGAAATTTAAATTTAAAACCACTTGATCATCGCTCAAAAGCATACACAAAATAGCGATATATCGACAGAGGTTACTAGTGCGGGAATAATAATAAACTGTTTTGTCGTTTTAGTTTATTATAATGTAAAATGTACATGTGTAAATTAGCGTGCTAAATTATCCCACAATACGCTAAATTCATTGGCCATCAGTATTCAGCTTATAACACGGCTGGTGCTTTAGATATTTATTCCTCGTTAATATTTTATTACTAGATGCTGAGATCAGTGCTTTCGAGAGACGTGCAGAAGATCTGACGTGTGAGCACTCTTCCTGTAATAATGGATGCTGTCAACTCAAGCCGGTTAGCGCATTGGAAGCGGTTCGGAAATGAGCAAGAGCACTTAAGGAGCGCTGTCTTTGCATTACAATTGTCCATATTTATCGGTGTCATGGGGCACTTTTACAAAAAGCACAGTATGAACTACATAATCCTATCCTAAGTACCCAACCAAGGGTCAATGAACCTTTATGGCCAATGTAAAATGACATAGCGGGATACGCGACTGACTGAGATCATCCGTCGCTCATTGTCACCATATTGACACAATGCTCTACTTATGTTTGTCTGCGCCGTTTTCATTATTATAAGCAGCGTTTATTCAATGATGTGGTTTCTATTTCCTTTTATTACACTTTGATGTTATACCTTTAATCGAGTGAATCCAGGATGCTGCTTCCTTACCCTTTTAACCACCGTAACAATTTCTACTTGTCTTATCCGTGAATAATACAAACATCATCTTGATTTAGAGTACTGAGTCACTACCTCTGTCGATTATGTGCCAATTATAAACTTGGTATATGAAGACAAACCGCCGTTATCCACATGGTATTGATATATTATTGCCTATTTGGTAGTTTGTTAATAATGTAACGCGCATCTACAATGATTCCATCATACATTCAAGGCCACTTTGCTATCATTGCAGATACGTTGAATACATTGAGTAGGTACTCATGATGCACTGTAACGGTGGAAATAAACACAGACGTTATTTCAATACTGTTACACAATATTCATTTTGCCACTTAAATACTTCTGCTTCCGAAATAGATATTCTTGATGTACAATGTGCCTCAATGTCATTCACTGTCACACAACGTAGTGCATAATTTCATCCGTAAATGACATTTGCACGTTGCTGTTCGGTAAGAAACGAACCTTCGTCTCAGTGGCTAATTCCGTAAGTCTACCTCCAATGGGGACATCAGATGGCGACTTGACACACGTGAATTTTTAAACTCTCTTTACCCTATTCTGCCATTCCTTCCTGAGATCGGTGTTATTATATGGATAACTGCAAATATGGCTTCCCAAAGTCTAGTGGAGGTTATAACCACGTATAGCAATACAACTACAAAACTAAATGATTGTATAGAGACTTATCTATCGCACTACAAGCTATTTCTAATGGACAGTCTCCTGTACAAGTACGTAGGTTATAAGAGAGGCCACTTTGACAGAGTAATTGCCACATCAGATGCTGATGTAGGCAATAGATACATTTAATGAATGCAATTACGAAATCCCGAGGAATTTTTTTATCTGAGCAGTGCCTGTATGACATTTGTCTAGATTGAACCTGGTTAGTTGTACTTTCAGCTAATCATTTTGATATAATGCCATATACTTACATAATGAAAGTAACCCTACCCAAACCATGATCATGATTATTAATGTGCATCTCGACTCATGTTATGTATAATGGTTGCTGACGGGGGTGTTGCTTTTTATGTTATGTTTTGTAAAAACAAGCGAAGAACTCACCGAGCTCCGACGACACATACTATCTTTACATTATTTATTTTGATGCAGCAAATTACCCCAACTGTGAAATTTGCAATGCAGCTACATTTAGAAAATAATGTACACTATAGCTGCACCAGCTTATACACACAAATAGTGCTGCAATAGATGGAACTTGGTGTACTCAGTAGCCTGAACGATCAATATGTTAGATATTTGGCCAATGAATCGAAATAGCTAGCTGCTTACGTTGGATTTATTTCAAACCGCTAAGCTTCAGTTAACAAGGAAATGTCTATTAAGTAGCCGCTATCGTGAGGCTTTCATCTGCTTTAATGGCCGACTTTAGCTAGAAATTGAATTTCTGTTATTTGGTTAACCAGAAAACGTTTTGCATATTAATGTGTTTTTCATTATTAATCTTGTAGCTGTTCTGGAATAGGTACAACATAAAAGCTACGATTCCCCTTTTTTGTCATGCAAAAGATAATTAACTCCACGTGTGTCTGAAGACTGGGTTTTGGGGTTTTGCAGTAACCGTCGCGTCGTAAACCTTATTTCGCAGTAATGGTTCTATCTTCTGGTAACAGACGTAGCGTAATTTTGTTTTTACAAGAGTGGACAGCAGCGAATTTCATATATGAGTACGCAGATTATTAAATTATCAATTATAACACTGCATCAAGCGAGGCCACGCAGTCGTTTATGCTGTTGATCAGATTGTTAATTGTCTAAATACATCAGTTTTTTCCCCTTCGCATATCTGTCTACAACGCAGATCGCTTTCTCCAGGTCGTGAGGAACGGATACGCTCATTGTCAGGTGATATATCGAACACATACATGGATAGTTGTGCATGTGGCTCATTACGGGATGAACGCGCTATTATGATATGCCGATTTCTTCCGGTTGTTGAATTTCCGCAAGTTAATTCACAGTAGCCTGATCACAAATGCTAACTGCATCTAATTATTGATCACCAAGACGGATGCAAATGTTATTTTAACGTAGCGAGTCCGTTATCAAAACATGATCGAACTATGAATGCCTACGTCATGTCGATCAAGTTAGTAATTGAACTCCCAATTATCTTGGTTATTACCGCCCTCGGGAAACAACTGAACGAGCTCAATCTCGGCACCGAGGCGATGTTGACTTAAATAATGGCTCGCTTCCATTCACCGCAAACCACATCTCGAAGACTACATTTGCCATGAAATTGTCCAAATAAGCTCCACGTTTTTTGTGAAGATATTACAGACACGTGCTGTCCATACAGACACTGCAATTACACCCAGCCGAACCGGCCTATTATGTTTCCATTGAAGGTTCGTAGAAACAGGCCCCGTTTGTGCGCAAAGTAACTACAAATTATCATGAAACAACGGGTAACAACGTCATATCGGTTACCTACTCAGACTGAAGCGCATTTAAGAACTTTATCAAATCGCGCTTGATAAATCAGGACTTGCTGCAATACACTAGGTAGGTGATTATGTTATTGCTCACTCTAACAATCATCTCCTATAAGCGCATCCATAATGTTCTAGTCTGACATGATGCCTTTACGTGGTTGTAGTTTGTATTAATCAAATATCAATTATATATTACAGTAATATTTTACCCTACAACTATTAAAGAATATGATGAAAATTGTATCCGCTATTTGATATCTCTCTTCAGGAACAAAAATCAATCTTTCATTTTAGTATTATTGCAAACATATGTAAAAATATTTACATGAATTTGCTAGTGGTGCCTGTATTTCAAAATAAGTACCGCCTCGGGCCGTTCTATTGATACAAAGTCACGGAGCATGCTATTTATGTTAACATGCCACACTGGGAACCTGATTAACTTGTATGCGGCACCAAAGAAGCCCCATCAACAACTCAAATGAATCGTAACCGCGCACAGCCCTGTATGTTCATCGCATGGTTTGACAAAATGAATTTGTTCTACAGAGAAAATTATATATTTGGGGGAATTTTTCGTTATAACACTATAATATTGCTAATCACTCTCAGGAAACATGATGATGGACATCCGCTTGGAAAATGCAGCATCCAGAAGCACCCAGTAAAGTTAGTTGGAGCTGGGAGAGATATATTAAACATGCATGTAGTCTAATACATCAATCACATCAGGGCCGCGCAAGTGGGAAGTTTAACGGCTGTTGCACCGTTGCAGTGGGCATATATGGCTGGCCAATAAATAGTGTTAGTTACAAGGCTACGAAAGTTATCTATTGTTAAGATATTAAAATATATTAAAGGATCGATTGCAGTATTTGTTGATCGAATGGAACACTAAAAGCCTTTATTTAACGCATGCACTAGATGAGTTGCGGTCATAGCAATCGGAATCGTACTTGGAATGAAGCAATGTAGACCAAATTCTAACAATATTGATATTGATTCCCTTTGACATGTATCAGTGATCAAAATATAATCCCAACCACAGAATCATATGATTTTCCTGCCTTGATAAACGTATGCTGAATCACCAACCGAACTTAGTTAACTATGGCAGCGATACTAAGCGTGCTAGTAGTATCTCAAACAAAGAAGTCTCTCAAACGTTATTAACGTCTTGGGTCTAAGCGCAATCAATTGCAGGAGTAATCTCTTAGGCGGCGATAACTTCCACAACCCTCACAGCCAAAAAGTGTATGACGCGGCTTCCTCAGTTTAATCTGCAAGTAAATCATAATGGCACCAATGCATTTTCTGTTTGCAAACAACAATAATATGTGAAAAGTCTGATTAGCTATACTAAGCATACATGTATGTATCGCAGTTCGTCGATTCATCAACGCAATATGCTGACAGTTGCAGTTTTTACAAAGAATATTTGGCAAAAGCAGCGTAAAGGTTTCACTGATTTTTCAAAATAGAGCCTGGTGATACATAGAAGGTCTAGCCCCGTATTAATATTAGTGGGACTTATTGGGAAAACTTCACCCTTCTCCTCAAGTTTGGTGATGCAAACTTTTCAACGTTTAGCATTTGCGCCTGCACTTATCCGAAATTATTAATTGTCTTTCTGCACCTAATTAAAAACTTGGTTCCATTTCCATTTTAAGCCTTCTATAAGTTGGCCTTCTTAGCGCAACATTGATGCAAAATTTGAGCCTTGACAAATGATGTCTCTGTACTCAGCTGGCATAAAAGATTATGTTAAAAAGGGGTCGTCATGATTACGTGTTATCAGCTCAATTTGACCCGGTTGTCTTTATGGAAGTCTAAACAAATAGCTTAGTAATAGATGGTACAACATGTCGATTACATCATTACAACTCTGCAACATCCATCAGCTGGTGTCGTGTGGTTTGGCCGCTATAGATTGTCACGCTGTTGGGGAGCAAGTGATGCATAAAACGAATCTCTTCCTGGAGATCAATTTGGCCTTCTACAGATTGCCATGGTCATTCCACTCAGTGCCCAATGAGTTACTGATTTGCAGTTTCACCATAGCAAGGAAGTCATAACGGCATGAAGTATCGATGACGTCCACATTTGTTAAATTTTCCACAGGTTCTTAGCCTATTAGGGCCATGTAGAGTTGCAGTGGACCAGAGGTAAGCGTAGTTATCTGTGGCTAATGAACTGACGTTTTATATGGCAGTCAATCTTACTTGTTAGCCCTGATGTGAATATGCGGCGCAATGGTACTACTATTTTTTGGCACACCATTCGCAACACTATCTATTGTCACAACTCATGGAAATCATTCACAATGATGTCGTTTTCTGTCACCGTCCTCTGTCCTACTGATTCTGAGAAAAGTATGGCTCCTTTTGAATTTTTTCTTTGAGGTTCTAAAAAATGTCGTCAGTAGTCTCGTGATGAATTTAGATCTTTGCCTGACATTAGCTCGATAACATGTAGACGTTTGTTTACATGCCATGTGCCATTTAAGTTCTTTGAATATTTGGGGCCTAATCAATAATTAACTGTTATGATTTATCAGCCCGTCGGTGTTTGTTCTTGGTTTACGTCCATGAATGAGAAGTTTGTTGTGTGAGAGCATAAATAACTAATGAGATGACCAGTTCTATAACGTTATATCATTGAAATTTGCTGGAACTTCTAGGAAATTATAATCGTGATCGAACAGAAAATAGAACATTAAAGATTTGAAGCTGCAATATTACAGCGAATGTTAGGTGAAATGATGCCGGGATGCTTTTGTTGCGTTACTTCCAGGTAGCACATATTGGGTATGATGATAAACAAGGGCTCTTAATGAATTGGTGTTTTGACAATGTTGTTAATTATTGTTGAGCCATCAATCTGTTGAGCATTTAAATCATATGTGTGTTATTATTGTAGCGATGCTACCTTGATGATCTAAAGCGCCCTCGTAAGGAATTAGCATGCATGAAACAAATCCGCGGCACAGCGCAGAGCGTCTACTCTGTTGTTCAAGCAATCAGGTTTTTGTGGCGGACCTAGGAGCAAAGGTCGGGGTGGAGCAACCGCAGACGATATAATCCTTCACAAAACAACTCAAAGCTTAGCTTTCATCATCAGGAAAAATGCGTTATTGTGCAAGCTATTTCTGAAGGAAAGGTTAATGACGAACGTCATTTATTTGTGGTGCAAAAATGCTGCCGATGACAATAGAATATTTGTTACGTCAAGTTGATTAATAATGCAATCACGAAACTTGAAAGCATTCTTCATATCACACATACGGCTGCATCTGCTTTGATCTAACATAAATAGGAGGTCCCTGTTCATGACTGATTGCAAGCGTACAATGAACCGTTTCTTTTCACCTGGTTGAAAGTTTACTGTGGTGTGTTATGACTACAGTCTGGGTGAGTAGCTGAAGTTTTTACAAGATGCGTTTTTCAACAGCAACTCAAGGTAGGTTCCGCATGATGTTTGGATGGTTTCTCTGTGCTTGCCATTTGCAACAAGGCGGGCGGCAGTATTTCATGTGAGATGCAGTTTTATTATAAGGTACGAATGAGTCCTATACCGCAGCGAATTGCAATAATCAAGTCTTGATGATATAAATGCGTGGACAAAGATTTCAGGTAAGAATTAGGGTGATGAATCACAACGGCATACCATCACGAGCATACAGTTCTAGCTAAGTTTGATGGAGAGTTGGAGTGCCGTGTCGAAAGAAACACATTAAAACAAACTGGACATACAATGTGCACAAAAACACAATCCGAGCCAACGGCTGTGCGAACTATTTACTACACCCCATTGCTTTACATTATGTGTCTGCGAGAGTGCGTGCTTGTGTGCGAGTGTGTGTATGTGTGCGCGCTGTGTGTGCGTGAGGGGTGGATGGTTAAGAAATGTGAGTAAATGTGAGCACCGTGTACAATAAAGTGTATTTATTGCAACAAAACAAATTGTTATGCGCTCTTATTGAGTATGCCATCGCGCCTGTATAAGAGTGGAATTCAGTTACGATGTATGTTGTTGTATATTAAGTACAGGGTAGCGTTCAGCTCATGAACGGTATTCTGTGGATTTTATATTTGAGCAAATGGAAAGATAACCGTTCACTACATTGCATTTGTTCTAAGTTGTGTGTGTACATGATTGGAGCTTACCCTGAATTACGTTAGTGCTGTAGCTCGGAGATGTTGACAGCTCAAACAATTTAAGGCGAGATTTTTTCCCCAAGTTTTGTGTGTACGGCTCACCCTGAATTACGTTAGTGGTGCAGCTAAGAGATGTTGATGCTCCGTTGACATCTCCATCAATTTAAAGCGGGATTCCTTTTATTGTGATGTATCTGATATATTAACGCACTGCAATTGCTCAGGCAACTTTTGGCTGCATGCACGTCATGTTAAAGTGTTAATGTCAGACACGTATACGCCCTTAATGAATGTTTATGTGGATGACGGCTGATCCTATTACAATTATATACATTTAAGGCCACCTGGCGTCGCGCCAGAATGTTCTTTGCTGTAATTCTGGGTTAATTGATGCCCATGTATAGTTGCGATATAATGTAAACATATCAGTGATGAATCCTGTCCTACTTAATCCATGTCGGAGACCAGAAACTATTATATTTAAAAAAGCCGAATAAATGTCCCGTTTGTGAATTTGCATAATTGCGCGATCACACGCTCTGGACTAGTTATTGTAAATCTAAGGTGGGGCGTGGTCTCAAACTCTGCCATCTACCATGCAGCATTTATTTGCAACCTCCGAGTTTTGTCTCTTTCCGTAATGCATTGAGTGCAGCAATTATTTTCCTGACTGGTGATGTATTTTGAAACTCAGTATTCATGACCGACCGAGCCAAACAACACGGGTGCGGCTCGTTATCCGCACTCGAAGCGGGTCAGTATTGCCAGTGGGTTCCGATGCAACGCTCAGTACTTGTAATGAGCAGGATAAGCAAAAGATAATGAATCCTACAGCTTTTGATGTTTAATCACGCTTCTACAGGTCATATACATCCGCTGTAATTCAGTCAAGGCTTTATTGTGGCCGAATCGCGTTGCCAACGATATTATCAAATACCTGGTAGGTTTCCATCATCTCTCTGGAAGCTAAAATACAAATTTGTGCATGCGTTCTTTCCAAATTGTGCAAATTATTTTGATTGAACAACAAAACGCATTCAGCAGGCCATCATGATTCTGTAAGGTATTGACCTCGTGCATCTTATGGCGTTCATGTGAGTTGTCATGTACGTTTTGTCAGCTAACAATACCCAGTATAAAACCCTTCGAAAGCGTTTCTCACATCGGAATATACGTGCTGTCAATGCAAAAGTTTTGTGAGCCAATAGCAAAACGCTACAACAACTCCGATACGTTTTGCTTGCAATAAAGAACGCTTGAATAGCTGCCGCGCTGAAAACAAATTCTTTATCTTTATTACCAAGCATGTCAGCGGAAACATGCTGTTTTGCAGATGAAAGACGGTCTGTGTTCATCAACCATGTAACCATTAATGTGCATACTTGCAACAACAGATCCTTCGCAGTTTTTGTGCTGTTGAGACACGGAAATGTTTAGCATCAACCTGATCATAATGTTACTCGCGACGAGTCATACAACCTAACCACTGTGCTGCTGCTACTGAATGCAGAGAGGGGTAATATAAAATTACATCATATATTGAGATCTTATCGCATATTGAAATGAAGCGGCGCGTAAGTTCCCCTACCATTAATAACTTACGTGGTCTAAATAGTTAACAATGGTTTATCCTTCGCGTCATACAACATAACCAATGTGCTGCTGCTACTGAATGCAGCGAGGGGTAATATAAATTACATTATATATTCAGTATCATCGCATATTGAAATGAAGCGGTGCGTAAGTTCCTCCAACATTAATAATCGACGTGGTCAAAATGGTTAATACGTTATGATTACGATGACAACTTGGCCTCAAAAGACATCCTCTGGGTGTTCTTGACGTTAGTGTTTGAAAGGTTCTAAGGAGGGGTATATCCGTTATACATATATACACATACATCGCATAGATGAATACAAATTACGCCTAAATAACTACACTAATGATATGTGAAGCGTGATGCTGTGATGCAAATGTGTCGTTCGGGTTTATAAAGATGGCGAGGTATTTGATTAAATTTTTTTATCGCATGCTTCCCTTTATCCGAGCGTTTATGTCTATTGAGGACGGTTCCGTCTTGTTCAGCAAACTTATGCCCACAAACCTGTAACAAAATCAGACCAAATATGTTCTCCGTGAAATGCTTAGTTGCTATTTGACCCCCAACGCCCAAGGTATATGCATACATAATGCTGAGTTCTATCAAGCAAATATTTGTTTAAATGAGATGAATCGTTGTACATCCTTGTTATCTATTTATGCCTACCTTATAACAATACACACACAGGGCCCTCCATTCACGTTTTTGTTTAACAATTTGCTAAACACTAAAGAATCTTGATAATATTTATTCCTTGCCTGAAAAAATGATACTTTTATTTTCAAAATTTCCCTCTGGCAATGCTCAGCCGATTACAACCCGAATTTTATTCCTTAGAATGAAGTATAGTTTCATTATTATACGGGGCTGTTTATGAGCCAAGCTAGCGTGAACGTTTAATCGGTGTAACGTATGCTGCTGTTAGCAATAGGACTGAGCTTTTAAGTTGCAACACATGAAGAATATGCTTTTTCTCAAACTCGTAGACAGCATGGCGGTCATGCAAACGCGGTATAACTTGAAACTATGTACGTGCTAGACTAAGGTGTATATCATTACTGTGGTATGGTCACTAGCAAATGGTAAATGCAAATACACAGTGTGTTCCAGAACCTTTAGGCAAACAGGGTTGGCTTCAAGGTCAATCAAAGTTACGATCAAATGGTTGGCTTTCTTATTAGGTTTATCAGGTTTACTAGGTGTTATCTTAACCAGTCTACCAAACGGAGCTTTGTGAAAGTAAATTGACAATCGTGCAACGTTATCAGAGAAGCCTGACAGCCATTTCGTTGGGATTCAGACATCGAATTATAATCATTTGACGTCCGGGTCTTAAACGAGTATCCTGAAACTTAGACAGATGAATAAATGTTTGGAACATTTGTTGTACTTGAACGTAAGTTCAGACTTTAAATATAGCATAATGCAGCACAAATTGTTTTCGTTATTGGTCCGTGCTAAATGAACTATACATTAATGAGTCACAACTGTTCAGAAAAAAAGGAACATCCAATTTGACTCAATAGGGAGCCTAAACTTGAAAATTCCTAATTGTAATTATTATCATCTTTGTTATTATTATGCGAAATTGTGTTGATTTTAGAAGCTACGCCACTGGCGTTTCATTGAAATATGAGTGCATTATATTGCTGGGCATAGTTTATCAAGTAAAAAAGTTATTGTTGTTAATATCTCAGCTGTATCTTGTGTACATATATTTTCCTAGTGAAACGTGTTTTTTTTCCACAATGGTCTGCGTACAAACATTAATTACAATATATCGTTTACAATATATCGGTATGTGTGAAGATACACTATGACAACTCAATTCGTAGCCCGAACACATCCACTTGATTGGAAAATAATTGTTTACAGCTGGTACAAGTCTCAAATCATTAGGGTTAAATTATTATGGGTTCTTGTTCTGAGGTTTAGAGAGACATCAACATAATATTTATACAGCATCGTGAGCCGCGTCTACCATACATATTTATGCATTTGATAACCCATTACGTCTAACGTAAGAAATAGCAAGAGTTACGACTGATTAATTGATCAAAACGCGTTTGCATGCTGCTCTTGGGCCGATGCCCATCAGCAGGTAATAACCCAGCACTAATCTATCTATTCAGATTGACAGCTTTGTCCAACAGTGTCTGTCTTGTCTAGGTTGAACCTCGGTGTCTTACGTACCTAGGATATCACGTATTTAACGCAGGTTATCTTTCTGATCGCTTAACTAATGTAGAGAGCAATGGATGCGTTCGTGATATCACGAAAGGGTACGTGAACGTAGGCGCTGATGCCAACAGTTAATTACAAGCCAAGCATGAGAGTAAATTAATTCCAACACGTTGGTTAAATAATATCAACTGACGTTGTAGCCCTAAATTCATTGACAGGCTAATTAATTGTGAGCAGATGATTGACATTTTAAAATCATCATTTGTAGCAAATACATCCAGTGCCATACCTAATCGGACTTTAATACCACAAGAGAACACAGTTATTCGATGCGATTTTACGTCGGGGTCTCAATAACTTCATTTCCTTTAATCTAACGTAAAAGGCTTCCCAATATCCGACCCAGTATCCGACGGTTATTACAGTGTGGCTTATTTTCCTCCCTGGCAATCGTTATTGATGGCTTGGTTTATCATATACCTTCCTAGCGATGACTTTTGAAGTCAGTATGACCGAATGATGCAACGGGGGCAGGGTGGCTTTAACTACCAAATTAAATAGTTTTTATTTAACAAAGACTATATTGGTAGGTGAGAAGATACACTTATGTATGCCTGTACATTAAGGACTTACACATAACACCATAAACGCACTCGATAAGGAACAACTCGTTGACCATGAGAAATTTGCTTCCGCTTATTGTTTACACTAAAGCTCTGATCGCAAATGTGACGAAATTAACATCATTTGATGAAACCATTTACACAAACAACGTCATGATGTTTTCCTGATCACATCTGGTAGCAATTTGTAGACATCCGGCTGATGGAAATCTGCCTTCAGCCTCACAAGATTGTGGGCCCGTGATTACGACAAGATGAAACTTTGAATGAATGAATCAAACCAATCAATCTCGGCAAGCGACGATGTTGACCTTGACGAAAGGTAATCTTCCATGCACAGGGATTCGCATTATGGGGACTGCAGTTACATGTCCATCCATCTGCGTTATTGTGTATGTCATAAAACTAACCAAATGAGATCCACATATGTCTTTCCAAAATCAAAACACACCAACCCAATGATGTTATGTTGATAATATGGAAGTCAATGTAGACGTTAGCAACAAGTTATTCAACAGATGTTGTGTATGTTTTTATTGTTCTCATTTATGGAGTTTAGGCAACATCGAATGTTTTGGCAGAATATGGCATGTCGGGAAGCTCTATTCACAAACGCGTAAGCAACCAATGATTAAACTTTTAACGAAGCGCTATATCAAGTAATAAATAAATGCATAAAGAGTGGTAACACTGTGCTGTTTTTTTTAACATAGGTGTAAGTACTTATGTATGACATTACTAACATAGCGCAGTGTTGCACTGACCTTAATTACCATCACGCCTTATGTCTTTGTACTGCAGCGCTTATTTGTGTGGTATCTCACTTTGGTCCGATAGTGAGACACCACACAAATAAGATTTGTGAGAGAAATGCAGCAGCTGAAATTCTAAGGATCTGCCTAATTTCTACTTGAAGTATATGTAGAACAGGACATTTCCTGCAAAAGTGTCCCTGAATATAGGTCAGAGACCGATTATTTTGCGATGGATGGCATTTTGGGTGCTTTTCATGTATCCTCTTATAACGACAGAGAAAGGCCGACCGCAGTTAAAGAATAAAGAAGCAGGTGTATTGTGCATATTGGGATAAAGCCACCATCAATCTATCACTGGATATGAATTACGAGAAGGCGGAGCATTGATGGGGTAATTGTGCAGTAGTTTCCGCCAAATCGCATATGAAAGCATTGGTCAGCCTCAATAATCAAAGGTATTTGGTCAAACTGACGGCGTCCTGGCTTCATCGGAGATGATTCTTTCTTTGTATCGAGAATAATGCTGCATTTCCAACGCATTGTTCGTTCGATAGTCTAACATAGCCAATTAACCAATGATGGTCAGTGGGGAAATGTTGCATTATTGCATTGTGTACGCAGCATGTTGTTACATAAACTATGCATCATGTGTTTTCATGCTTATGTTTTTGTGTATCGAAACAAGAAATACATGCAATTGTGAAGGAGAGCACAGTCTATGTAGATAACGCGCATACCTGTTTCGGACCCTTATTATATAAAGACTAGAATGCAAAAGCTCGTCCAAGCGCAGTATACCTTCAAATTAACTGTGCACTAAAGGTCTCCCAGTATAGAACATATAGTGATGCACCAAATCGATTTATATACCAACTAAACTGCTGCCTGAAATTAGCTTGATCCAATGTAGGTATCGGATTACAAGCCGTTTGAGGGTGGTTGGCTCTATTGTTAATCATTGAATAATCAACATTGTGTACAATCCCATCAATGATTTGTACTTGGTAATTCATTTCACAGACGGGTAATTATTTTCAGTGATCATGTATGAATAACAAGATTGTGAATCCATTTTACTTTACTAAGTCACTTTTCTCAAAATTATTTAATGCTGTTCACCGTTTTGTTGAAGGAATAATCTAGCACCTTTTTGACTATACATTCATGATCCGTCAAACATTGGCATGTACAGAAATATTAACCTTCAAGGTTTGGACGTACAATATAACAGCAACTTTCAGGTGATTGAAATAGTTTGATGAAGACTATGTTTTATACTTGATGCCTGTGTTACTGACAGCGATGGAATCGAACACATTGTTTGACGGTGCTCCCACACAATAATTATTTTGTGACTGAGCTGAGATACCGAACACACCATGTTTTGCAATTGAACAATGCCATATCCGTAAAGTACTATGTGGCTGTGAATACCGAGTGGTTGTGGATTAGATTACCAAGCATTGCAGGTACAAGGTTAAGTTGATTACACACACCAGATAGTCATCAGTATTTATGGCGCCGTTTGGCAACAAAAACAAATCAAATGCGTTTCCAGGTGACGGCATTAGTAAACTGTTTATTTCATGAAGCATCTATGGCACCCAAGGCAAACTTTTGAGACAGTTTTGGTATTAAAAAGGCTGTTGAAGGTTCTAACAAATAAATATGTTGTAGAATATAACCGATCGGGTAACTGCTTAATAACTATTGACACCTACGCACTAAGCGCGTTTTTGTTATCAGGCTCGTAAAATCGGCTAAAGATATTGCGTGTTATCAAAAACGGCGTCATGAATGAATGGTCTTCTCTTCATATGGTTGCAGTTTTCCAACCCGATAAATTTTCGTATGGCAATGCAGAGCTACGTCATTATTCCTGCATGATAGAAGACCTTCCTGAATGAACAATACAAAGCTGTTGGTAAAATGATTCACTGCATTTAATGTCATATTATCCCTGCTCTACGTCGACTGTATTGCGGTAATACAACGCTAAATGTTATAACACAGACTACAAGCAAAACGTAGAAATATAGTACAATGTTTTCCGCCATCGTAATCATTATGGTATCACGGCAAAAAAAACAATGAGATATGCCAAAGTCCTTCTCCGCTACTTTAAAGTTCAGGCAGTGGATGATATTAACTAAAAAACAGGTCAGTCAGCTGAAGTTGTCATCAGCTCACTTGAATTCACAGAAACACACATTGCGACTATCCTATTCACACAAAAAGACGTATTAAGTTTGTACCCAATTTTAAGTGATTATGGTCTGTTATTCTATCGCTGCATTTGGTTTTATAATGTTTTATGTAATGCCAACTAAACCAACGACGATGCGTTTCATATGTGCATCGTTCACGGTCACAACCAACAAAGTGGGACAACTTAGTTTCGCTGCTAGATATTATGTTACAATTATAGCATGCTACTCGTTAGCTGGTATTGATGTACCATCGGCTTCACAAGAGTTTAATAAATGAATCCAACGGTTATATAATTATAAGGATAAATAGTACGTCAACACAGCTTGATCAAAGCAACATAGTAGTACTTACAAACAAACATACATGAATGAAAACATACTCCGGCAGACACCGTAAAGCAATGAGCATTGACACCACCCAATCCGGTTTTTCTATCGACAGAGCAGACCGCTTAACGACCAGAGCACCACTCATGAACCCGACCTCTGTCGGCCAACACCAGCTGAACAATGGTTACTCCGGCACATAAACACACACACACACACACACACACACACACACACACACACACACACACACACACACACACACACACACACACACACACACACACACACACACACACACACACACACATATATATATATATATATATATATATATATATATATATATATTGATATGTTTATGTATATAAATATATCTAGATTTATATATAAATATTTTGATAATTATATGTCAATATATATATATATATATTTATATATGAATATATTAATGTATATTAATAGATATTCATCTATATATAAATATATTTAAAGTTATAGATATATATAATAAACGTACATACAAATATATGGAGGCATATATGCATATATGTACATATTTGTATATATGTAAATGTATATATATATATATATATGTATTTATATATTTATATATAAATACATGTACATATATATATATGTTTAAATATATATATGTGTATATACATGTGTGTGCTTGTGAGTGTATGTGTGTTTGTGTGTGCATGTGTGTGTGTTTGTGTGTGTATGTGTGTGTGTGAGAGTATGAGTGTGTGTGTCTGTGTGTGTGTTCGTGTGTGTGTGTCTACATATACGTATACATTTACGGTTTGCAGTCGAAACGTGTGGAGCATCGTCGGAATGGTTTCTCATGAACTAGCGTGTTCAGCTGTGGGTTTTCTATGGCCACTAGGATTATGTTACATTCGCTCTATACCTTGCATTTATATTAAATATAAGTCTATTTTTGCACACCCGCACACAGAAATCTTCTAAGGAGGCTGTTTTGTATGCAAGCTTTCAAGCTATTTTTGGAGACAAAAGTTATTGATATATCCTTTTTTCAACGGTCGTAGTGTTGCCCGTCGGAGTATTTTGCTTTTTAGTAGACCGAAGAAACATAATGATACTGCGTGGCTTAATTGTTTCGACATCACAATGCTGACTAATGCAAAATTCAAAAGTTTGTCAGAACGTTAAGCATCCACATTCATCAGGATGTTAAAATAACTTTCCATAAATGAACATCCGGTTTTCCGTTCCATTAGCAACTCCTTTGATATTAGCATAACGTTTTTTGTACCCGGCCTCTTTATTATGCCCTACTGCCCGATGACGCAAGTTCGTTACCTTACAGGCAATGTTTTAAACGGATTAGGTTTTTATGAAATGCATTGACGGTTGAAGAGGTGAATAAGGATTTAGTCGGTAATTATTACAAACTCGTTCATTTCGTTGATAATGAGAAAGTATTTCGACACCAGGGATTTTTAATACCCTATTGTAACCTTAACGTGGTGTGCTATGACCACAGTTGATTTGAGGTCTGCCACACTGTAACTATCGGGGCTCACAAAAACCTCATCTTATTTACCAATGTTACATTAAGCAATAAACACTCTGCCATGATCTACGTATTAAAATGAATCACTTCGGTCTGATCCCCCGAATATAAACTGATCGAGGAGGTGAATGGTATTCCCACTTCATCAGCCGTTGCCAATGTTATCATCCATTATATCATGGGGCATCAGCAGCATATACAGGTGTCTTATAAAAAAATTGACACATGGTCAATTGGGATTGTAACTTCGGAAATGACGCATAGCGTTCATATTATCAGGTATTTGTTCTTGCCACCGACATGCATTAACAAATAAGCACATATTGTGTGCAAGTTAGATCAAATAAAAAAATGTGCGTATTTTGTTTTGCACATATGATTCACTTGTAAAATGGACAGCACGATCTAAGCAAATGGTTGGCCGGTTAATGTGCCAATGAGCGTCGATAGGGGTGGAATTAATAATGCTAGACATTGATCCCATGGTATATTGTAAGTATGAACGGTATTCCTTAAATTTAATTTTTGATCAAGCGGCAAGAAATGATAGTCACAACCGTTAAATGCATTGTATTGATTCCTATTTGGGCTCTGTACACGATTGAAGTTTACACTGAACCATGAATGTATTGTAGAGTGTGAAGTTGACGATGATGTTCAATAACCAGGCTCAGAATGTCATTGACGTCTTACATCTAACGAAGTGGTCATGCCCGTTGTTCCGCTTACATTTACTAGCTTCAGAATGTCAATGACGTCGTACATCTAACGACGTTCATGGCATTGGTCTTGTCTAAGATACATTGTACTGAAAGATTACGAATGACTAACAGGATAGTGGATTCAATATTCATAATACGAGGTCATTAGCTCCCGGTGGTGATGGGTTTGGGATATATAACACCCATATGATGACAGCGTGAAAGTAATTAATTACAGTAATATGATGTTTATAGTGACAAGATGACTATATGTTATCCTTGATAAGTTGACACCGTTATTTTAATGGACGCGTAGATTTGGGCAATAGTTCCCGCTAAACTCGTTTTGATCCGCCGTGTTGAAATAAGGATTATTCTCACTTCACTAAAGCATGTTTAAACTAACTTCCAGCAGATATAAATCTACTTTAAGCGCAACAAGCATGTACACCATGTAGACATGAAGAAACTATGAATGACCCGTCTCTTTAGGGAGCAATCGAGCTTCCATTCACCATGGTTATAACTATATACTGTTATTTGCGCCCTCGGGAATGATTCTAACTTAATTTCTGCACGGCAATGACGATTACCTTCAGGGAGGCTGCTCTTCCTTCTATCACTAGAGACATTACGCGTAACATTTCCTTAAATCCGTAGCCTCGTGTATGTCATGAAACTAACCTAATGAGCCTAATGGCTGTTTTCAAAACGTAATGGCGCATCATCCCCACATTGACAATCCAATTACACGCTGCTATCACCAGAAAATGGAAGATCCGTTAAATCCGGCACCATTTCTGGCCAGAGTCGTCCCTGAAATTTATACACATAACGGCTTCCGACGTCACTTCCGTTACCTTGTTCAGACGAAAATATATATATGCAACTTTATCATATCGCAATGTATAAAGCAGAAATGCTAATGAAGGGGTGAATTAATTATGGACGAAGCACTCCACGTGTTTGATTGTACCCACAGTTGTCAAACCATTTTTTTAAATCAACTCACATTTTTTCTAACGATACGTACGATTTAGGTACCGTACTATTCCACATATCTGGTAACAGAATAAGAATCATGGTAACATTACACTGGTCTTCGCCATCCACTACTGTTTGGATAACTATAGCTGTAAATGGCGTTCGTGTAGGTGACATTTGGGACAACAACGCGGAGGTTCAATGATCCGTCCTAGCGGCGATTCATCTTTACAATCAAACCGCTTGCAAACGTCCTCCTTCGGTCCTTGCGGCTTTTAAGTAATGCAACGAGAGCGAATAGCAATTCATAACACGGCCAATCGACGAGGATTGTTTTCTGATGGAAATGATAATTAAATTTTTCATCGGAATAACGTTTTGGTACTACACAGATATTCGTCAGGGTATTGCATATATAAATGTAATCCGTCAATATGCCCAAGTAAGCAGCCTATATTACAAGACATGGTTTCATTAGATTGTGCACGATGCAATTTCATCTTCACATGTAGCGGTTGACACAGCGGGAGCCAAGCTATTATTCATTGACTGTAAACGACCCTCACGTGATTACCTGTGAAGGTTACGTAGACAAGTCGATGATGCATCAAGGCAATTACCGTCACGAGCCAAGCCCCAACGGAAAAGATCTTTCGCATATCGCAACGCCTACAAACGTGGAGTGATGAATGAACGCTGTAGTATCACAGCACGTACACTCACAATCACAAGCAATTCCTAACACACACATACACATGTACACACATGTATGCTCACACAACATATAAACCATAGTTTAATTGATATCTCTTGTGTCTGCCAACCAAACAAAATATGTGTATATGGAAGAGATTAATTTGTGAATTAAACAGCAGCATGAGAATAAGCCATGAAATGTAGCTGAACTGTATACGGTAGTGTTGAATTTGATCATCCAGCCCACACCCACCATATGGCTGCAAGAGCATCACTCCGCCGATATGTTATATGCCAGCGAAGTACAATCACAATGTACTACACCGACACCAACAAGTTCGCAATTAATGTTAATTCAGGATCTGATTGTTCTGTGGGCTGGGTTTTTCAAATAGGGAATTAATTATTTCACAGACTAGCACCACACACATGTGTCAAAGATATTTAAGCATTTCTGCATGGTAATATTGATCACAGTTGTTTTGAAATCTGTGTTTCATTGTCCTATATATGCAGTTAAGTATGCATGACGAGTAGAGACTGAGGCAATAGTAGATGCCGAGTTGGTTACATGCTTCAGATGGCGACTGCAATGTGAATGCGGGACGAACTGCCTCAGTAGCAACACTAAGAGGGCTCACTCACACTAGCTATGAAATTAGTGTAATATTCGCCTGTCATCCGGTGGCGCTTCCTTAAATCAACAAAACCATCCAGGCCGATTGATGCAAATCTGTGGGGAACTGTCCTCGGGGCTTATGTTGAAGATATGAAGTCCATATAATTTTCCATATATTGGTATTGCTTCCATCTAACGTAAGCTAGGGTACAATAAATATTCTCTTAGGGTTAACTCACTTATGTTGGTCTTCACTAGCCTCAAATAGGGATAAACGCTACGGTTGGCTGCTATTGTCTGTTTGTCGTTGCATAGCGTAGAACCGTACATTTTCATTCGGGGCTGATCACATTCTAACTGACACGACATCATCACATACAGGGCTTGCTTATTTTGTAAGGTTAACCATCAAATATGGTGAGGAACATATGAAAAAGTGACTTAACGATATATAAACGACCTGTTAAAGCCAAATGAATTAGTCGATCACCATCTAAAACTTATTTCCATGTTGTATGTCCCATAACAATGCTCCGATTGAGTCAGCCCATATACTAACCTGATCTTGAGCGACGCCAAGATGATTTGAAGCGATAAACTCTTCCGGCACAAGCGAGTTGCTTTCTACGCAAGTAAAATAACACCAGTCGGTATAATGAATTAGCTAATGTGGGACATCAAGTAGATCGATGGTGCCTAGAAAATAGATCGCTAAAACAAACTAGGCCAATTATAATATCCGGTATTTGGCAATGCACAACAAGGGTATACGGATAGACTCAAAGGCAAAATTGTTGATCTAGTTTGGGATCGTAGTGTCCGTGGCATTAGTGCATCATCTCGAATACTAAAGGTCACTCAGGGACACTTTAAGCATGCAAAGCTGTTGTTCCGTTATCAATTGTTCTTGACAGGCGTATTCACCTACATTAATTAAGTAGATTATTGATGTTGGTACACTTGCCATGATTTGCAACGCGACTGATTGAAATCAAACTGTTTGCCGATGAAAAACCGGGTGACATGATCGCCAGCCTCTTTAGGAGAGCTTGTGTATTATATTGCTAATGTATTATATTGCTAACATTTTCAAACAGATATATATTTTTAATTTATGAAGCACTAAGTATTTGAACCGTTAAAATCCTGCATTGCTCAGAGCAATATGAATTCATGTCATTAAATAATCATGGTCTGGTGGTGAATATTATTTCCCAAAGCACCAATACCTGTGTGCACATTAACGCTGTTATGCCTATGGGTACAGTGCAACTAGAAAGGCGGTGCAGAGTATTCATAAAGTTAACGTCAAAATGAAAACACTGAAGCGATAACAGTTGCAATGGGTCTTTGATAATACTTCTGATCGTCGTCGAGGGAGGAGCGGGGATTTGACTGCGTTATGTATGCGGCCGCATTCATGCCCGCTTTCCGTATCCGCTTTAGGAAAAGCTTCCAATCGTTGTGTACTAATTTAAGATGCCTGATTACTGATGAGGTGCTCGTCCAATCAACATCAACAAATTACATTGGGCAGCACGTCTAACCATATTTACGTGCCAAGCTCTCCATATAGGGTATAAGCGGCATACGGCAGACATATGGTGTCGAGCGTTCACATTTGGAGAGCTTCCGTGAATTGCAAATACAAGATTATTGCTTTTTGTGTCAGATGTTGGAAATCATTAAGTGTCCTTCACTACATCCCCGTTATCACATGTCGATATTTCCGTTTGATGCTTATGAAGCCTTTGCTTTTTCGATGAACGCTGAACAATTAAATGTCTGAACACTGGTTGGCATAACATAGAATATCTACTTCGGATGAATCCTCTTATCGGGAGCATTTTATTGCAATGCATGGTATTTTTATGTTCTTCACCTTTGCCCTTCAATCAATACCTGGTTAATTGAACACCACTGATTATCAACATCGCCAAATGGCCAGCCAATACATAGTTGCTCAGACAAAAAGTAGGGACAACATTGAAATTTTAGAAGAAAATTATCCTGCTGTCCTTATTCGATACCTACCTCGACCCAAGCTATGCTCACCATTCCCATTCTTTTCTGTGTGCTCTGCTGCTGACCCAACATTAGGTTCTGCCGTTGTAAATGTCAATCAATTAAAAGTTCAGATTAATGCACCGAAACTAGCACTGATGAAATAATCCTATACGAGGCTCATTCATACAATTCCCTGAAATAAGCCCCAGAGTTAGCAGGAAATACTAAGCCATGCCAGGATATTAAGAGCACTCTTTTCAAAGGCAGAACAAAGATATTTGCATAAGAAGAAAAATCCATTCTCGAACTGATTTATATATAGGTCTGTGATTTATGACTGATGGCTATAGCTCGGCATCAAAGCAGTTGTGTACATGCAACGACTGTCATGTGACATGAGATCGCTATTGCATATAAATTGATTGATGCGCTTTTCACAGTTGCAGCTTAAACGTCCATATTGCGCTTGGTTGCCAACATCTATCTCAGCCATCAACAAAACTATTATGAGCAGGTATAACAGGGTCCTGTTTACATCTTTGATGTGATATACAGTAATTGCAATTCACATTACCTCTGTCAAACGTTAACCTGGGCATAGAGTTTTGCTGTTAACCTGAGAGGAAGTCTTAATTTATGCATCCTGATTTTCCAAGCAGTTGTATTGTGCTAGTTGGATAACAAGGCCTGCAATATAATATGTTATTCAACCCCTATCTGTTGTTATAACCGTTAATAGCACCAACATTAATGTATACTCACACAAGATACGCTCGAAATTATTTGTGTTATGCTTAAGTTTATGACCGGCTAGTGCAATTCACCAAAACAGCTGCCATGTTAATATACTAAGGTTTCATGAATAAATCATTTACTCAATCAACAGTGAAACCACACACACATCCTTATTATCGTAACCTGATCTCTATATATCGTGAAGCACAGTCGCAGACGCACACGTTTCCATATGCAACTTCTTCACAATGGGACTTGTGCTCACGAACTACACATATTGCATTTTTGTTGCTCCGATGATGGGTGCCTTCGGGCCTAATTATCTCGATTCACGATTATAGAATAAGGCTATTGATTATCCTGTCTTGCACGTTGTGTTGCTAATCATTTTTGAAGCATGGATAATTGATGAGTCTAATCTTCATGAATTGCTCTACCTACATCAATGATGCACTTATTTGATATCAAAGAATGGTTGTCTAGTTGTCACGTAATATCCGATGTCGCTTACCTTGTTGCGAAATACTATTATTTACATAAACATATGATGATGATTAAGCAAGAAAGCTTACCTTCAACTTCATAAATTCAACCAACAAGAAAACAATTTTGCCCACAAAAGGATACTTTGTGGCCATCTTATTGTTATCGGAATTAGACTGAACCCTTGACATGCAAATAATTTACATAAATACAGCTAACTCCCCAAATATTCGTAATCATGATACATTACATACGTGAATTTGTATATGGTTCTAATGCGGTTCCCCGTGTTGGCTGACCTAATATCAAGCATCGATACCTGTCCAGCCACACCAATGACAGAGTATCAGCTAACGTGATGAGGTATGTGCTGCACCAAGAGCATCGTTAGGAATGATGAGAATCATCACAATTAAATGATAAGAAAAAAACAGGTGGTGCTATCGACGGATTGTGTTAATCACTCAGTGAACAATGATTTTCCTTAGCATTCAGAGTAGCAGACTAGCAGTGATGTAATTCATAAAGCTGCAATAGCCACAGAAAGTTATTCATTGTCGACCTGTAAGCATCAAAGCTAAAGAAGATTGTCATTGTCATTCATTGCCAACGCCAATGTATTATAAGGAGGTACTCGTGATAAGAATATATTCGTTTTGCAAACATCAAACCGCAGAGCGAATAAGCGATTGAATTTGTTTTGGGTTGTGGTTGATGCATTTATAGGGATTATCTTATTTATGAATAACTGTCCGGTAAATATTCTCTATGCATTAATCCCTGGTGTTCTAGATATCGTGGATAAATAAGACATTATAAACATTATTACGTTATAATTCCTACAATAGCAAAACATAAAGGTTCAATTCATCAAATATGATCAACATAGCGGAAAATATCTGCAATTTTGCCTGAACATTATTTAAGGTTGTAGTCGATAACAAATTTATATATACATGCTTAACACGCTTGATGACTAACACAGATTTAAACAAAATTCCATGTCAATGTATTAGATAATGTTGATAAATTATTTCCATTGTGTGATAGTTATGACAAGTGAAACATTATACAGCTAGCCATGTATACTGACAATTTACCTCGATGAATACATATTTCAATCGATGTCCCTGAACATAAGTATACAATTCAATGATCTAATTTAACTGCAGAAGTAACGTTCCTCAAATACCTATAGGACGCTATGCAATGTTTGCAGGAATAGGTGGGCGTTGTATTCTCGAGGAAGTCGAATTCAGAAACAACTGTTTACACGTAGTTGGATATACCAATGTTTCACCTAATATTATAGCTAGGCAACCCCCCTAATCTGTCAAAATATTTGGACAGGAAATTTATTGAGCTCGGCAAACTCAATGTGTCTCTGTCAATGTTTACCTGCCGAAGTATAATCTCTATATCATCTGTATATGAATGTTACATCAGGTGTTAATTCTACGAACATTATCTGATAATCGGCAAACGTATCCTGAAATTCGATTCGGAGACCATCCGATGCCTATTGTTAATCTGGAACAACGTTTTACATACTTTTTTATCATTCAACGTGATGTGATGAAATGCAGCACTGAATGTTATCTCACTCCTAGACTGTTGATTTTGATGCGTTAAACCGAATTACATCGGTGCAATCCCCAACCGGAAGGTTTCAAGGAACGGAAGTGGTTGTCATTCCTGACAGGCGTAATAAGCAGCCACTGTCAATCTCGATATATTAATGGAGGATAAAAGTTGTAAAGGTTGCAACAAGGACAGCTGTCAGCATTCGGATAATAGCTGCCTGTATATAGCTTTTCCTCCCCATCAATCTCACTCCCCCGCCATCTTATTCCGTTGTGTTACATTATAATATAATCAACCGAATCGGCGTAATCCCTTTATGGAGGACTACGTGTTTTCATGTGAATAATAATAGCAATGTCAACGCTGTTGCCTGAAATTAATCTCATTCTGGTCGCGTTAATCACGGCCAAAACAATAGATGCGCTCGTCGTTAGGTGATATCACGAATGATTTAATGATAGCATCTGCTGATGTATATGACAAAAAAACGGAGTAATCATGAAATTTGCAGATACACGCATTGGCAGATACACGCAATGGCAGATACATACATTGGCATTAAATCCCCTCCCCACTTCCCCTAAAGAAATACAGCTCATCCAAAAAGTGACCTCCATAGTCCTGTTCGTCAGTCCAGAAATACAGACTTACTTCTGCGCTCTGTGATTCATTGGTAAGCTGTTGAAAAAATGAAAGAAGCAAATTGCAGTGGTTTGCCTTTTGTAAATTTGATACAGCAAGCAAACATAGTTACACTTAGAACATCCAACTAACCGAATGCAACAGGTAATCGAGAATTTAGCACAGTAGCTGGGATCACAGAAGCTACTTGCGACGAAGTTAACATAAACCATTTGTAAAACATTGACACCAATCACCATGTTGTCGTATTTGACTAATGAATAATCAATTTTTAGCATTCAACGAATCCTCCTTAACTTATCAAATCGACAATGTGAGCCAGCGATCAAAACTTCTGTTTTCACGAAGCCAAAACACATCATCCTCATATAGACAATTCAATTATCATCAACGGAAGTTTCGTGGAAACGGGCCCTGTTCTGTTCTATTCAAAGTAACGGCTAATGACGTCCCATACGCTACTTTTTCAGACTGAATCGCTAAATAACTTTTCCAAGTTGCAAGAAAAACACAAGACCTGTGGATTGCATCAAATGAAGCTTTAATTCATTATAACGTGATATGCTCATGTGAGAAATCATGTGCTTTTTTGTTATACACAATACTCACTCCAGGGCAACTTAAACAAACGAAGTAAAACGCTAGATTCAGCACCAATGCTATTTGAAAATGAGCGACGCCAAGTAGACCTGAAGTCGCAGTACTCTTTTGGTATTCACAAGTCGATTAATTTCTGTTTGTCTAATGCATCGGAAATGCGTGGCTTCACGTGGGTAGATGATGCCTAGCTAACTGCCTCAGGGAAAACAACCATCGCTTCATTATAACATATTTATTCAGCCCCATAAGGCGTCCCAGAAACTTTGAATTATCTATAAATGCCGAACGATTAGATGCAGTATGGTCATATGTAGATTACAATGAGTGTGATTGCTGCACTTAATATCGACGAAAAGCATTATGCATGTTCCAAAGGCAGCCGCTGCGTTTTCATGTTCGACGTTGTGGATGAATGGTTAAATCAGGTGCAAAATCCAAAATATCGACGTGTTGGTCTTAATGGCATTAATGTGTAATCAACTTGACCTTTGGCCCTAAACCAATACCAGGCTCATTCAACACTGCTAACATTACTAGTAACAAACTGTAAATGTAAGTTGTACCAAATCTATTCAAGATAGAAACCTGTAACAGTGAGATGCTCATTGGTCACAATTGACGTTACCTACTCTTTACAGTGAGTGCATTTGAGCAGCGGCCTTGGGTTAGGCAGTGTCAACGCTGCTGTTCTACTTTTATCCCATATCCGGCAGATTTCCATCATTTTAGCCATGTGGATGTATCCTGTAGAAATTAGCCTAATTTGTCGGCAGCTTGTTAAAACAGGACCGCCAATGTACAGTATGTTATTCACATCCTGCAACCAATGCCATTAATGTCAAAAGTCATGTGCCCTTTATTCCTGACACCTGACCAGCTTCGGGATATGTGCAACATTAAAGTCAATTCCCTCAACAAAACGGGGAGTTGGTAAATGGTAATTCCGTGTTGTTTTATCTGTAATTGCTCCAACACTTACGTAAACTCTCATAAGGTATGCTCGTAGTAGTGAAGTATTTATATTCGCTGTATAACGCAACATTGCCTCCTCATAATTCTTTTGTCATGAATTGCGTCAATCTACTGCAAATCTAACCGTACAGCTCTCCAAAAAGTCTTATCTCCACATCCATATACAAATGTAAGCATAACTTTTGAATGGCGATAATCTAACGTTAGTACGATCAACCCTACACTACTCGCAATCATGCCCAAAGGCGCGATGAGGCTGTGATGCACTCTTGTTGTCTGACATAATACCGTGTCTTGCTTCCAGTGCAGTCTCAGTTGCTTAAGCCTGGTATCACTTGGTAAGGTATGCGCTGCGCCAGCAGCAGAATGTAAACAGATGAGAATCAGCTACACGGAAAAATGGTATTATCGACGGATTGTGTGAATTACTCTGTGTATAATGATTCTGTTAAGTCTAAAGGCGGACTCAAAGTGGCAAAATCCATAACGCTGCAGAGCCACAATAATATTGAAGATAGATATCCACTTTCCTCCACAATGTTCAATTGGTGTGGGTACAAAATACACAGAACAAAATCGATGAACTGGATGTTGATCCTGCAATACCATTATACAAAGTTAAACGATAAAATCCAAGTCAATTGGAGGCAACCTTTCTTATATAAACTTACAACAGTTTGTGTCATCAACCTGAATGAGAAAACCTAAATTATTTTCCCTAGATGATGTTATTCTTGGTAACTTGAATTGATCACATATCGTAAGGTAAGCACATATTCGTGTGTCACATATCGTACTTTGGTACAGATTACCATTGTAATTTCCTCTGTATCGTACATTTACCGCATATTGGAACTGCATTATGTGCGTATATCAGAGGTAAAATAAATATACTCAATCTGTAAAATTAATTATGCTTGTAGTGATGGCTGGTGTCCTAGCAAATCGGGATAAGTTAGGATCGTTGTAATTGCTCTATAACTGCCGCGATTACATTAAGGTCATGTAATTATTATATAATTAAGGTTAAACCTAACAACAAAGTACCGAACAATTGTAATCATGCATTAACATTGTGTAAGATCGATCTATAACCTTTTGAATGTGTCTGACCTTACATTAAGATCTAAGTATTTGTACCCAATCATGCCAATGAATAATGTTAGTGCAAGCTTCACCATTTAGTGTATGAATGCACCACTAATGTATAAACATACACGTCAACCTGCAATCTCTTTCATGATAAGGGACTGATCAAATAAGCTCCATGGCTGTTTTCATCATCCCCATATTTGTAATGCAATTGCTTCCTGCCTATTGATTTCCAGCTGACGTTTCATCAAATGAGGTCCCGTCTCTGCACTTATTAATTCCATGATTTTATTTAGCATTACCGTATCGATGTTGTAAAAATCACTGACGTTATTTACCCATCCTTTTCGTACTCCAGCGCATTAAACGGCTTCATTATGGCGCTTGGTATTTAACTGGACTTGATGATTGTAGCAAAAGAAAACATGCTGGTGTTTTCATTCATCTGTTTTTGCGTTTTGAACGATACACGCAGCATTCATTTAATATTCAAGTCGAGTATCTACCATTAGTATGTATGCTGGTTGTAATGTGTGTACCAACAGACAACATTGTTATACTACAGAGGACAAGATCCGAGACGTAGCTCCCGCTAGTAATAATATCAGATACTCACCATAATCGCCTTTACTTAAATGCATACCATTTTCAAATCATAGCATATACCCCATAATTCGAGTTGTCATGATCCCATTCTATCAGTTATGTAAATATCGAGTGCGCAGTTACATGACGAATAAATCAATAGAAACAGCGAATACCAATCTGTGTAGCCGATTGGTTGCAAGCACTTTCAAATCGATTGCACATATTGATCCTCGACCTCAGTTGTTTTTAAGTATATATTTTTATGCAGAATCTGATCTATATTTTCGTATTCGTTTCTGTTTATAGGTATAACCTATCATACACAATGCCAATAAGCAATACTCAATGATCCTCGGTCTATAATGTGTAGACATCGACGTTAATGACATGAATGAATTTTGATTGTTCTATTGAACACACTTAGCGATTTGGACGAAATATGGCCTGGTTTTATCAAGTGGGGAAATCACGTGCATTCACTGAAGTCTGTTCAAATCAGAAAAGAATATCATATATAGACACGATGCTGTCACGGCCATTGAATTATATATCATTATATATGATATGTATACATATTATTATATATGTATATTACGGACATCAACTATAATGACAAAAATTGTCGCATAAGAAGCTGGGTAGTGCAATTAGGGGGATGAATTTGATATCAGCATGTCTCTCTGTTTTATGAAGGTCATGTGACAACGTCATTTGAAGGTTAACTCTCATACCGTCAAATTGCCCACGTCACGGAAGAGATTGTTCTTCTATCAATACCGTATGATATATGCAAGTACTTTTTGATGAAATAGTGTAAAATGCCAAAGGTAAGTGCGTGAATGATTGAGGGCTGCACATGGTGGATTATTGTCATCGATGATCAAATTCCCCCTAAAGATATCCCTACTTTCAGCGGTTAATCTTATTGATGCTGGCTTAAGCATACATAGACTTGCCATATGACGATTTGTGTCTGCTTTGTAACCGCTTTTGTCTCGTATTAGCAAAGGCAATGTCCGTTGTATCTGCAGGCAAAATCTAGCCTCATATGGTGGCTACGGTATGTGTTATTCTCTCACAACAAGCATGATCGATGGGATTTGATGAATGGTTGAAATAGTCGTGTTTATGAGACAATAAGTATTTTATGACCAACAGATGCGCAATACCTCTCAAAAGACAAGCATTCAAGTTTTATGATGTATGATTGCATTATTTACTATGCATTCACATAAATTCAAATATATTAAACACCAAAAGATACTTGAGGCCACCTGTATTACCATCACTGGGTATGACATAAATTGCAATTACATTTAGCCACTCATTGCTGCCTAACACAAAGTGGAGCAAAACACCAGCATAACCCGTAATCATTAGACAATGGTATACATACAGCAGCGCCTTCATCACGGAAACAAACGATAAACAACTTAATTGCATACATAAAAGGTATACCCGCAGTAGCATGTAACGCCGTTTAATGGCTCCTTCGTTTGACAAGTAATAGGTGTGTTTACGTTTCTGATCACATAATGAACACTAATATTATCATATCGCATGCTGATGTGAAGGTGTTGTATACTCTTTTCAGTGTATACGTAAATGACAAACGTAAACATGTAACCCCTAATCGCAACCTTCCTCCATGACAGAAATCTCAGTCAGCAAGATTCACTATTTGGGATTTAAGTGTGATTATCACCAATTCTACCATTTGGAAGCATCGACGTGCTCCACTTGATAGAAGCAATTTACTTTGAATTTACTGCATTATTGTCAAATGTCAGGATGTGTCATCCAATCACAAGACACACTACGTAGCACTACTCAAGGCGTGCGAGAGACTATTTTGGCATATCTAGTACGACATAATGCAATAAAGACAGCGTGGTCAGATATATAAGCATCCACATTCATCAGGCTAGACGTGTAAAGTCATTGTGCTTTCCTGTTATCTGGTTTCTTTCCTCAAACGTGGCCCTTCCCATCCGTTCTGGGCCGCTTCAATTCAGAAATGCTGTGATGTGTCATAATCCAAAACCCCAGATAGAAATAGGCATCGTTGATCAGTTTAGATGATGGCAACTGGAAGTGGTCATGGCGCAAGCAATTGCAATGTCATAACTGCATTCAAATTCTGTTAATGGTCAATAGTGCCATTAGGTGCATTCCGCTTCGTGAAGTCACGCTTGAAGGGGTTAACTAGATGGTATTCAGTAGAAACAGAAGGGCTTATTCCAATATTGGTTTATTACGATCAATAAGACGCTTAGATACTAGTAGCATGTTTACGTGGCAGCTCCTTAACGGTATTGTGCTGTAACCACAGGCTAGCGTCTATGTAATTTGTAAGCAACCCAGCATATTTTTACTTCATGTATGCCAACTTTGTACAAAACACCTGATCCCATTGCAAAGCAATAGAAAAAGCACTGCCATGCAGTTAACACCATACCTTGATCGATTCTGGGTTTTAGATAGATTACACCTCTTTGAGTTTAGGCGGAGGGTTTTACAATCTTTATCAATACATTCACCTTGCACCTGCATGCGAATTTAGGGATAATTTGTTATACATTGTTATTGGTTTTCTTTAGTAGCGATATTTTAAACTGCCATGAACGGCAACCCGGGAGATCATTCACGCCTCGCTACTTATAACATGCCGATACAAACTATATCGACATTTTACTGCAAAATAAGAACATGTCTTATATATTGATGCCATCGGAGACAAACACAAGAATAATTATGTTAAATTATTTACCAAAAGCGTGCAGACATTGTTACTTATATTCATTCATAGCGATAGAATTCGGGACATAAATTAATGTTTGTACAGAATTATTATATATGAGTACCCTTATCGGAATGACTAGAAGTCTTTCATGTTATGCAGCTAGTGCCTTTCCGGACAATCAGCGTCTATTGCTTTGCAATGTGCTGTGATTCCTCGAATCAAATGCTTCTTATATGAAATGCATCGTTACCTTTTAGTGGCAATGAGTGAAAGAGAAAAGATGAGCGAGACAAGGAAAGAAAATGCGATCAAGCAAAATATAGATAAGGGTGTTGGGGTACTGAATAATTGATTCAGAAAGCATGTTGTCCAGATATTATATTTTATCGAAAGCATTGAACAACCATAACGCAACTGGCTCCTGGAATCATTGTGATGCCTCCTACGCGATGAAAATGTATTTGCTTACGTATGTGAGTCGTGTGTTCATGTGTCTGTGCGTGATTGTTAGTGTATGGTTTGATTGTTCTCAAAGGAGATTGGAAAGCAACAGGGTGTTCATGGTCGGAAGTGTCTTATCATTCGCATTTGCAAGCGGGCATTGACAATCCAATCATATCATTGATACATTGAATGTTACAGCAATAATATCATTATCTATATGTAGACTACGACGTATTCTGACAATACATCATCTAGCGATGGAGATAGCATATGTTACTGACAAAGACTACTAATACATCCTAAACCCAGAAGCCTTAGATGCTGTCTGAAGTCTGGTTTGATTCCCACACTAATGTAAAAGCAAGGAACTTAATAAGATGTTGTAAAAGGAATGACACACACTATGACAATTCTCCGGCGAAACTAACATTGGGTCATAGTAGAGAACGACAAGAGGTAAGGGTTTGACAGTAGATCAACTCAGAATCCATATATGCATCAAGGATTGCTCGGAGCAGGAATCAAAATATATTATCTCTAAGACAGGGACAATTCACTAAAAAATCATTGAACGCTTATTGCGCAATTATCCTTATTATCCGATAATTTTGTGGCAACCCCGAGTAGGTTATGGGGACCTTAACATTGAGAATTATAGATATGGATTGAAATATATAAAAGGTGCAGTGCAGTGAAAAAGTATGGCACAACAAAAGGCTGCAATATCTGCACACCGCCTCGTTTCAAAAAATAATTATCGAATGTGTTGAATATGTATTCCTTATGCGTTCTGCCTCACTGTCTGAGCAACGCGATGCGTGGAGTGATCCTAATGACTCTCAATATGCGTCGAGTGATCCTATTGACCCTGTAGATTCGTCACCAGGGCTAACTCGAAATCAACCTTAGCGTCAACAGTTCTGGTAATGACATAAAAATACTGTTGACCCTGTCAAATATCTCCCACATGTTTCAGAGTAGAAATTAAATGATTCATTCAATTGTAGTGAAGAAAACCCAGATTTCATTTAGCACGACTACCCCATGGTCTTGTGGCAGTTGGTGCTCATCACCAATCATTCTTGATTAGATAGAAATGACGGGTAAAGACTGAGTGACCGAATGGAAACTGACCCTTTAGAATGATAACAAGACCTTCTAGAGAATGCTATGTTCGGTTGGTCGAAAAGACAACGAGGCACGATTAAGGTAGAGGCCCTATTCTACGGTAAGCACCGATGAGAACACAAATTGCTTTGTTTAAAATTACCGACCGAATAGGGATGTGTTTATCTATGCATAATTTTCAATCGACTCCAAAAATCACCCATCGTTGTAGCTAACCAACATTGTATGGTCCCATTGCGTAAACAATGTTCTCTTCTAGTGCGACACCAACTGTCAGCGACTTGCAGATGTATTTCCAGGTCTGTATGTGGTGGCTCAGAAAATTGTTTCTCAACAAGACACCGTAGCCGTTTATTTCTGCAGCACACAGGTTTGCTCGACCTGGAGCGACGTTCATAACAACAGTTAACATGTAGGCTGTACTAAATCACTTCATATAGATATTAAAATGGTGCCGATAAGGGTTCCTCTCAGTCTGTGGGATAAAGAAGTAACTGTTTAATGCATTGTATATTTTGTCAAATGGCAGTTTGCGTAATCCAATCATGGATAGCACACAATGAACAGCTTTTCAACTGAGCTGGCTATTGTGAATGGAAGCTTTGGAGATATCTTGGGACGGGACACACAGCATGCTTGTCATTTAGTCGGTAAGGCAACACTTCTTTAAGTAGACCAAAGATAAATATGACGACGGGACCCTATTTTGGGGCTGAATGATACAACAAAGACACGATTGTCATACATTCGAACATCCATATGCACCAGAAGTTTCAAGCCATGTATATCATATATACAATATATATCTCTTTTTCCTGCGGATACAATTGATGGCCAGTAGGTTTGTTTTTAATTTCTTACAAATGTCATGTCATTCATGAACCAATCTCATCTCACAGACAAAGGTGCTGCTTGGCTAACGCAATCACTTTCATCTATCAACAGATTCATCCTTATCATTTCCGCTGCATTTCCACACCAGGACATGTTGTAGTTGAGAGGGGTTGGTAGTCGGCAAGATCATTAAAGTCAAATAACGATGATGAATGGATGAGGTTTATTGCGATGCTTCGACATCAGATGCATTTACAGTAATAGTTGACCATGGGTGATATAATTAACCAGCTTATATATTCGTGTTATGTCTGCCAACTAGGTACAAAACACTTTAAAATGCAACACAAAAGGCACTGCTACGTGGTAATGACTCTACCAGGGTCGATTCGGTGTATTAAATCGATTATGGCTTTTGCGTTTTAGCGACTGATTTAATAACGCATTCAATGCGCACCTAAATACATGAACTAGATTGTGTTGTAAGCAATCGGCCACGTCAGCACTAACAACCTCTGACAATGCTCGCATTCATAATTGTCATTGCGGAAATAGTTGTTCAGCCATATTGATCAATGCAACTTGTAGAAAAGCAAGACAATAATGCTCTTTAATTGAGAAACCGACTCTTTGATTTATTTTGAACCGCGTTTTGTACTACGCTAATCCACACGGCAGACAATACATAGACATTTTGCTGCAACATTATCCGCACAATAAGAACGTACTTTATATCTTGATGTCGCGGGAGAAAACTTATGTTAAATAATTTACCAAAACGTATGCCGACTGTGTGTTTAATATTCATTCACATCCATGGAATTCGTGATATAAGATGATGGACGACCGAGCTTCTTTCCGAGGTCATGCTCGCAGAGAGGCCTGATATGGATGTACCTTTATAGGGAGCCCTTTGTGTCTATACCGGAATCTGATTAAATGAATATCGGAAATGGTATCACAAAAACAATTACATATTTCTCCTACCTAATCATTGTGAGTTGAAGTAAGACTCGACTTATGAACGAATGGCAGGTAGTTATCTTGCTCTGAGCGGCCAATTATCTGACATTCTTGGTGTTTATGAAACATTAACATGCTTACTTTCGATTCACTCTAAGGATTCAAATACAGAAGTCAGTAAAATGGCCGCTTTGCATTAGTAATTCAAGTGATCTGACGATAGTCAGACATTGAAAAACGCAAAGATGGCATTAACCATCGGCAGGGTCATATTCTCATGAGCAAGGTTTTTCGATTAAACAGTTGCATAAAAAGGGGAAAATAGGAGACTGATCTAATTGTCTTTGTTAACTGAGTTGTGACCCTTATACAGTGCAGGCAATTATTCCAGACTCACACAGCTGCTCCGTGAATTGCGCATCTGTGGATATTTTATTCTTAGAAAGCTTCAAACAGCTATGGACGTCATTGTCAGAGAATTGGGACAACCTGGTGAGATAACTAGCTTGTTGATCGCTATTCGAGGTTGTTGTCACCAAGTATAGTGTGAAAATAACATTGGAGGTTAGGGAAGCTCAACACTCCTGATAATAGCATTAAGTATTGTTGACCTGATTAAACATCTCACATTTGCGCCATAGACATCCTTGAGCAGCGATTAAATGATTGCAGTGACGTTAACACAGACTGCATCAATCGCAAATATACCACGGTCTTGTGGCAGTAAGCTTTCATCGTTGCTCTTCCCTGGTTTGGTAGAAATGACTGGTGTTCAAATCAGATATTTACGTCCAATTAGCTCCCGGAGCGTTGCAGGAAGAGTGATTGTTCGTGTCATTACATTAGACGTCCCTTAGTGCAAAAGGAATAATTACTAGTTTGGGAAGAATTTGTAGGTGGATGCGTGAGGTGTCGCGAAGGTCTGCAAGGGTATGTGTGTGTGAACATTAGAAAACTAACAGAATAGCTCCACAATCCCTCCCGTACTTCGTTGTCAATGTGTTGATAGCCTGCGTCGTGAAAGGTAAATGCCACACATGCTTAGCATGAAAGCCATTCATTCTAGTCATGTTTGAAGTTAATTTACTGCTGAATCCAACCTATCACAAAACATCTGATTAATCAAACATAAAAATGACATACGTATCATGTTTCTTTTTGATAGAACGGCTCATAACGGGTCATTCATTGCAACTTTGCAATTCAATTAAAATGTTGGCAGACAGCAAAGAATAACAGCACAGCGTGAGAACACTTCTTCTGTCGTTTCAGTGCAGAAATGTCAGCACAAATTGGTTATAAATATATAAATTAATCATTCCTGATCGCACACATGGTCCAACTGCGTCTTGTTACACCATAACCCTGTCGTCTCGAGCGTTCATTAGGCACAAAAGTTTGTCTAAACGATGCACTTCTTTTACAGCTTTAAGTCCGTTCCGTTGTCACTAGTTGCTAAAATGATTCGATTTTAATATTTTGAAGGAATCGGGGACACCTAATCTGACGGACAATGGAAATTAGCGATCGCGCCAATGATACTTGCATCATTCTTGCCTGCTTACATTACAATACTAGGGTGGACCGAACATTTATGCAAATATTTACCCGTCAAACAGATTGCAATGCACGGCGTCAGCCAAGCCACTTAGTAGAGAAGAATATGTCATCATGCATTAACGTTTCCTCAATAGTCGGGGTATATATTTGGTTAAAGAAAATGAGACTCCCTAGTATGACCGCGAGTGCAAACATTAAAGCAGGGATGTTGTAAGAACTAATCATAGAATGTTCCTGTCATTAAATACATACGGAATACACTACCATACCTGCGATCAGCATGTCGTTATGCTACGCATTCTCACAGCAATAATACCACTGTTTATTCCAAACGTATAGTATTCATACACTCCTCTAGCTTTTACATTCAGCCAGAATAGATTGAATATATCATAAACAATTAAAACATATGAACGCAAATACAGTGCATAGTGTCATGTAAATCCAAATTTGAGGGTTCGTCCACTTGTACGAACTACAACTTCACGTGGAGATTGGTTTTACTGTGATTAGCAATTTGAGTACAAAAGGCCAGGGACGGAATGTTTAACTGGTCCCATTGATACTTATGTCATATTCATCTGACTACATCCCATTGCTGGGCGCCGTCCCTGATTTTCTTCCTTGCTTGCATTTGTCAGACAGTTTGTTACATGCAGGATATCAGTCTATTCACTAGCGACGATGACAGAGGTCCTGGAATATAAACCCTATTTCTTAGCGGCTTTTATCGTCGGGTCGTCAGTGCACGTTTGGCTACAGAAAATATCAGTGTCAGTAATGGACGCTTATACTAATTAAAGTACAGTAAATAGTGACATTCCCATGCTGACACAAATACTACCGGTGCTTAATTTAGGATACTCTCATTCTCGATGTAATTATTCTTGACAAAATTATATTAACACTTTTAGGTTAATAGTGAATTAAGGGTGCGTCGTAATCAATATTGTCAAGATTTTATTAATTGGACAGCGTAATTCTAGGATTATGGCACACATTTTCCAGCATCCAACTGATCTCCACAAAGCTATTTCATTTCGCACCAGCAGCACAATAGCAGCAATCGGCGTAGAGACTTTTGAGAATATCCTCGACTACCATATTATTGATGATTAAATGCGAATGAATACATATGTAACATAAGTGACTATTTGGCATGTACAAAGCTGGGTCTGAAGTGGAATAGTGTCTCATGGAGGCGTAGCTTGTTAGTTAGCAGCTGGCTAACAATCGGTATTAAAAAACATATATTTAATGCTTAACCAGATTTGAGCAGCAATATGAATGTTCATACGAACAGTACGTATGCGATAATTCCACAATAAGACCAATGCGCAGAAAAAGCATCCACAACCTTTATCTCTTGCTCCATAAGATGTTGGTAGTTACGAAGTTTAACTGATGCGTTACCCAATAATGTTTTGTTACACATATGCAACTTGATATGAAGCCATTGTGCAATACCTGGCAAGAATAAGATCTCAAAATTTGAAGCTCTAAATGCTTAATTCAGACAAATGTGCTTCTGAGAGACGTTGGTTACATCACGAGTCAAAACACTTCGGGAAACTTCCCCGCCATTTACCTGTTGCTGCGATCAAGCCGACGGTTGAGGGGGCAGGGACATTCTACGTGTATTCCGCAACAACAAAACAAAGAATTATGAAGTATAGATCAGCTTTCCTGACAAATTCCATGGCAATATTGAATAGTATGCCTTATGACCGTATGATTCACCCTAACAACCACAAGCAGTAAACCAACTGGTGAAGAAATAAAATTAATTTCCGACAAACCGGTGTTTTATATTTATGATCCCTAGTTAATGCAGAAAGGACTCTTGCGTTCGATTGCTGTTTACCCTCAATCTTATTATTAGCCAGTGTAAATTGTGGCATGTGATCAAGACTGTCCTCAAAACAGCCAAATAATACTGCCGCAAGCGTACTGCTCGCGCATGCCAGAATATTGATAACATCGGGTGTTGGACAACTCGCGTCTTACAAATATCACTACGCCTGTTGAAAACGAACAAATCATGTTTGCATTCTGTGAGGGCGTATCTTTCGGTTATGCGTTATTATATACACTAGACTAGAGTACCGTAAATGTGACCGCCACGGGTAATTATGCATTATACAATTGACCTTGCTATGCTTATCAATGTTTACTTTAACAAATGACATTGCACATGCATTGTTCATACCAGAGCCGGTTCACTGACGTGACATTTTATTATGCTGTGACAGTGTGAGTTGCTTCTTCACTTGTTCTGCCCATAATACCATCATCTGCATTGAGGGGAAATACACAACAGCTGTCTCTAGTCATATAAGAGAGAGGGAGAGCCAGCCAGATGAAGATAAATAGAGGAGGGTAATGGTGGATAAACGGGGAACAAATAAAATATTTGGAAGCCGCATTACCAAATAAATGTTATTACAATAAGAACACCGTACAATCAACTGTAACTAACACTGGCGCCTATTTGAGCCCACGAGAAGGAGAAAGTTGGTCAACGATGTAAAAAAACGGATCATGTCTGAAACGCCAACACGCATGCGCGTATCAAAACCAATGTGGTATACGACAGTTAAATTCCCGTTGTTAGCAGAAAGCCAGTCAACAGCTTCAGAGTTAGATCACACAAAATAACCAAGTAGGCCGTAATGCACACAAAACACCCAGTGCTTATCAGCTACTCCTCCAACAAGGGTATTATAGTTAGTCATTTTGCTACCTTACATCTTAAATAATAATTATCAGACCAATTATTGATTACATCAAGAACAGAAAATGCATGACGAAAAATTGATCCCATAAGCCTCCAACACTGCGCATGCGCGTCAAACTGGATCGGTGGTTGTGCAACGCCAAATCTATATGGTATTGCGTTGCGGAAGTCCGTATGCCCATAACTTCCGATTCCCTGGAATTATGAATAAAAATAGCTCCAATGGTAATCAGAAAGATCGGAACAACTATGTTGACGTCATGATAACGCTATAATGACGTAATAATGTCAATTACAGTTGTTCAATAGACACGCCCCGCGTGTGAGCTCCAGAACGTTTTCCTGAATGATTGAATGCCCCGAAAGCCGCTATCCAAATCTCGCCTGATCTAATGGCAGTTATAATGGCAGCATTCTTCATTCTGGGTGTTCGGCTCCGTTGGAAGTGAAAATATATTGCAGTGAGAAAAGTATTATTGGATCAGCTCGCTGGCTATGTCTTGTTAAAGTGTGCAATTGAATGCAGATGAGTGTAAATGTGTCTAAGTATGTGTGTGTGTGCTATCAATTCAAGTTTTTGTGTCGATCCACTGCGTAATAAAGATTTATGCTACACCATTTCTGCAAAATTGCTGTGTTTGCAAAATTACCAGCATCCACATAATCTCTACGACGCCATTTTTATAGTCTCATGTCACGCCAGCAGCGAGTTAACAGCGATCCGCACAGAAGCTTTTGATGACCATCACGAATACCGCATTATTAATGATAATATATAATAACATAGACAGGAAGCATAAATAGCGGTTTTGGCTGGTACAGAACCGCGTCTGAAGTGGGACAGCGTCTCATGAGGCGTCGTCTTGCTCGTTTGCAACAGGGTTTCAATGGGTATGAAAACAAATGTTTAACCCGCCTACAGCAAGAATACCATCGGTAATACGTACATTGTGAACAGCAAAACTCGCGTGCAACATAATGATTCCTACACCACACTATCCTAGTACAACAACGCATGCACAGCGTGTAACCATTGTCGACAGGAGGGCTAAACTAAAATGATGCGTCATCACATCTTGTCATAACAAAGATGGGACTAACTACGAGGTTTATGTTATGCTTCTTCAACCGTCTACGGTTTAAACTGCCTTAATGCTTAATTCAGGCAAATATGCTGATGCGACCAATTCTCGCATGCAATTTCCCGGCTTAATTGTGTATCTATTCCGAAGAAAAATCAAAGCCAGTTCCCACAAGAATTATGTCGCTCCTCTAGGGGGACACAGGGTAATACAAGAGAGGGAGAGAAATACGTTTAAAGGAAAACATTTCTAGATGCGGAAACAGGGCGAGTGATGTGATATAAACTCAGCAGCCAATGACTGAGTGTTATAACCATGTGAATGTCATAACAGACTATTGGACAAGGAATGTTTTATTGATTGGCAATGCCTATGATGTACATTAATGCCTACAACCATTGTTTTTGTTGCGCTTCCCTATCGACTCGGTTGAATGCCATATTCGGCTTATAAGAACATCTAATTACCTATAATCTACCGTCATCGGCATCCTTGATAAGAGCCCTGCAACTCGAACATGTTTGCAACCGTGTAGGGAACGGATTGAGAAACCAAGCGAACAAAGTGCTATCATGCTCTGGTATTATCGTTCTAATAGAGTCTACCATATGTCATATTTGCACGATTCATAACGTCGCATAATATGATCATCAGGATGTAATTTTTTATCCCCAGAATGCCGTATAATATACTAACAGCAATATGTCATTTATAGGATTTACATATCACACACACTCTACTCAATATAAAGTTGTACACAGCCAGATTTTTAGCAACCATAAAGAGGACATCTTATTCTTCGACAGTGGTGCAAGGCAGACAATAAGAGCTATGTGAAATGTTCAGACTTACACTGTTGTAACAAAACAACACGAGCATATCTATCGATGTGTTTTTTGCGTTGCCTATGAAATGAGATTTTATTTTGTATCATAATTATTTAGCATTCTATGACATAGGTCCTGCAGAGAGTAAATGTCGATGACATGAAATCACTTTATTTGAATGAAGACACCATAACGCATTTAGATCAGGTGTAACTGGTAATCTGTACCACGTACTTAACACGCCCGATGTATTGTGTACGTGTCTTGCCCAACTTTAGTATCCTCATTTGCAGCTCATGCTGTAATGTGAGGCTAGGTGCGTGGGATGTTTTGCATATATAAGAATGTGTACAGATACAACAAGCAAATATATCTATTGAGACAACCTTATATATGGGTGGCTATTACGATGTAGGTATCAGTGTCTAACAGCCCAGTCACCATCTCTAACAGTAGCTGCTGCAATGTTTGACAATCAGTAGACAGAAGATGTTCTCAGTAGAATCCTACAGAAAACAGTCACTGGGGTCGTAGCATGCGCTTTGTTATTATTATTATTAAATATAAAATCCTTAACTGAACCTTAACTTAACTGATACAATTATTATCCCATACGGTAACTATGGCTATGCGTGGTACAGCATTCATTGTGCATCGGGGTAATGTTATCTTTACACGCTGCAGACAGCCATTAATGATATTGTTCATACAACGGATTATCCAAGCGAGATAGCTTGTCTTTAGCGGTAGCTGCCGCCATCAGAAGTTCCCAGAAAACAACCTGTAAAATTAAGGGTAACGTAAACTAAGTCATTTCAATGCCATTGATACACTCCTTTTAACATACAGCATCCTATGCACAATTTTATTTCCGTTTGAATGCCTTTATATTGGGCTCAGTAATCGGAGAAAGGCATTTCTTTACCAACAACTTGTGGGGAACACGTGCAAATATTTAAAGTAATGCTGGATAAGAGACTAATCTATGATTAATAAAAGGTATATTTAACCCTCGTCATATGTAAACTATATTATGTGAATTCTAATGTATTCTTGTGCATCGCGTATTATGCGTATGAGTTACATATTTCCGGCAACAATATTGGTCCACTAAATGCAATGCAATATGTCAGTATAACTTCTGATGAACAGCAGCAGTACAATAATATATCACTCACAATGGTAATTAGATATAATAATGTCCCGTTGAAATATATCCGCAGGGACTTTAATGATGCTTCTGCCGTTGAACATGTGGAAAATATCAATAAAACATATATCAATATACTACGAGTATATCCTTGATATTGCCGAAAACTTTCGCTTATAAAGATAATTGCATCATTTGCGCCATGCATTCTATTTAAGTGAAGATTTCCATGGCAATTGTTCACGATACCCTGGTTCCACTCATCATAAATGTTTGTTTGTCCTGTTGCAGCCTTTAGTGAGTAATGCCTAATTGTCATCATGTGTGCGTTCATCAACTTCATCATTATCTGGCTTGATAGAAATTCTTACAGCAAGACGGACGAGTATGTACCACCTCCATCCTCCAGAAATGTCGGAAGTGTTACATAGTTTACATACACGTGCTTTAGAGCGCGCGTGTAATATGTCTCTAGACACAGCGACGACAGATGTAGGGAAAAAGAACAAGACAGATCGAAACAAAAACACAATATAGAGCTATAACCGCTATTTTGTAATCATTTCATTAACAGAATTTTACTGGAGCCCACCGACTGAGGTGGGTACCTGAACGTGAATATGTATGCCACTGTCTGTTGCCGTTATAATGAGTTTCCTTGTGCATAATGCGAGAAATACTGGTCAATAGGTACGACCGGGTTTAGTAATCGGCATTATGGTGGATATTGACATGTCATATGGTATGGAGAATGATGAATCAGTAATTCAAAGATCCGAGCTTTCGTCAGAAATTCTTCAAAAACTGATATACAATACCTAGTTCCTATTAGGCCATTCGATTGTCATGAGCTTATAATTTAATTATAGCAATTTAATAACCATCTGTCCAACCTTCGTCACATGTTCGTTGAAGACTAAAACAAATCAATCACATATTCTCGATATTATATTCCGTACGACTGAATTCATTAAGGTGGATACATTTTTCCAAGTAAATTTATTAGAAGAGATTTCTATAAGCGAGTAATGTGAGCTATGTATTTTAGACAGATGCGTATTTTTGTAACATTTTCTTTGGAAAATGAAATAACGAACTTACGAAGTTAATTGTCAAGGACCAATTCTCATGGAAAGCACAGCTCGTACTAATTGGCGCTGTTAACCTTCATTTAAAGTCCTCGAGAGATAATCGCCGCAGAAATACAGTGCCGTAACAACTGGACCGTTTGTACAGCATGCATGGCCAACCAACTGATATGTTTACTGCGGTGTTTGCGATGAAGAGTGACGATATATTTAATAATATAACATTGAAGTGAAATTGAGTGGCACACTATCGTTTGAACCTTTTAATACTGAATCCTTGTGACCACACCATTAAATTCCATATGGTATGCTACATCGTCCCAGCTGCATTATCACTTCTAGGTCAGAGCAAAAAGGGTTAAACGAAACACTTACCGAATGAGGTGAATACTCATCAATTACTTGCATTCCATCACTATCCAAGCAATATACAATTTGGCAGCTGGCTGGCGATGAATTCAAATGCATAATGATAAAAATATTGAAATCCTGTCTCTACCGCGTGTATCACATGAGAAATGTACTGTTTATCAAAAAGATCCATTTACTTTTACAGGTAATGAGTTTCTTATAAAGCTTAAGGTTTGGTGTGGCACTTTTGCACTTCAACCTTAACACAGTGTTCCCTGCAAATTCACTGGAACATTTTGCATGGTCAATAAATGGCAACCTTAATCCCGAAATTAGGAAACTTATGAATGTGTTGTCGAAATTTTTGAGTCGGTAAACTACTATACCAATCGTTGGCGCATCATAGACTGCCATATCCATACGTCAATCTGTGCCAAAGAACATTAATCAAACGCAATGACATGAGCAAAGCAGAATGTCGAGAGTTCGAAGTTGGCCTTCAAACAAAGCAAGTCAGCAGGGAAGGTAAAAGTAACTTACGTGGAAGTGTTTGTTGGTTCCACAGAAACACATTAATTATTGTATAAATTGCTCGTGTGTGGGAGGTTTGGGCGAGGCAAACCCTTTATTTAGACATTCGTCGCGTTTTTGATACTCAAGGTAACCATATTTAATGCAACATGAAAGGAAGAATTTCGATTAACAATGTGCAGTATGACTTTTTATGCACATAGCAATGGCACTTAGATAAATCCCATGAGTGCGTTTGTCCGTACATGCGTGTCAGGCAATACAACTCGGGAAATTAAATCAATAGCCTTTTTTCAGTTCATATGGGTGACTATTAGATTGTAGAAGAACTTTGAAACTCATCTCAAACTGTCCATGCCCCTCTGATTACGCGCAAACGATAGCATTAGAGGTAGCTACTAATATTAGCAGTACTATTTCTGGAAGGATTCGTTGCCTGGCCATTTTAAGCATTAGGTCACCGCAAGTGAGACCTACAATCGCATTCCGCTCAGAATCCAAATTTTTGCCAGATGGGGTAGTAGATTAATTGGTGAAAGAGGGTGTGCAGGGGCAATTTGAAGATTTCCTAAATGGGATGAATGCCCCTAGTGGACATTATACCATTAACCTGATTACATCAAACACGCTGCACCTTAGGCCGACTTATTCTCATTATTCTGTGCCAGTTTTGATGCTGGAACGTGTCAGACTTAATTACAGCCGGATGTTCGGCTCAAAACATCGAACTTAAATCACAACAGAAAACCCGTTGACGAACAAATTAATTAATATTTACTTTATTGTCATATCTGTCACAAAATAGAAAATAGGGAGCAGTTCTGTGCATGATACAATCAAAGTGGAGTCTTATCTAATAAATCAATATCCACCATGTCAGTTAATACGGAACTAGGAGAGATATTGATTGATATTGAGGTTGCTAAACTTTTAAACCAGGGAACAATGTGTGATTATGGCTAGCAAATGGCACAATATCCAATTAAAACTAAATTCTTACCTTCCTACCTGTGTATGTATGTGTATATTACTAAGCTATTGGAGTATCCCCATTGAAAACCTACTGATTGTCTGCTTAGTGAACGCCTCATGCCATACAAACTCAGCACAATACCACGTGTAAAACATTTCCAGCTTCCGTTCAATCACAGAGAAGCCACTACTCTATTTTATGTCTTATCGGCATTGCTAATGCAATAAACATTTTCTGTTGAATGTGATAGGTGTTGAATTTAAGCTATCTGCTACTCGATAAAGAGACAATTTATGCATATACGAATCATGGGCTTCAATCTACATCTCCACATGATAGTACTTTGTGATGTTTGCCCGGTGTGATGTTTTCTTATGTTGCGACAGGAGTGTAACCTCCATTTTTTTGTGACATGCTCATCTGCCAAGAAAAACCATCATCAGCTTTACAAAGACAGCCACTTCTGCCTCATATCCCCACTAAAAGAGAGAGAGAAATCGAGAGATACACAGAGCGAGAGATACAGAGAGAGAGAGAAAAGACAGACAGACAGACAGACAGACAGACAGAGGTAGTAGAGAGGTGATAGATAAAAAGTACTAGGCTCAGCCCATAAGTGTGTGTTGCAGGTTTGAATGATTATTTATTAATCGGTTGTGACTAACATCGGAACCTATTAGAACCAACAGCGTCGGCGAAGTAAGGATGCTTGCTTGAATTGCATACTCTTTTATCACAAGAATAGAGCAACATGTTTGTTAAATCAACTACTTTTTGTCAATTTCAGCTAACTGGCGGTTCTAGATGTCGTTTTCACTGTTCACAGAACACGGTACAACAGATTGCAATATGATGGAAATAGTATATTACCTGATTTCTCGGTGCTTCATTACCTTTGTTTATATACAAGTATAGCAATTAGGGCGTCAAATAGACGCTTGGCAGTAAAGAAGCGAGAGAAATCAATGCCCTACAAGAGTACAGACATAGTGGCAATAATCCTAGAATGCCACTTTAAGAGCAGTGTCGTTGGATTCAGCATGCACGTGTTAATACTCTGTCTCTACCCGAAACGACCAGCAGAACAGACTGTATTCGCAACAATTATTGTCTTGTCTAGATTCGATTGAAAGTTTCCGGGAGATGATGCAGCAGCCAAGAGGCTGTGGGAAAACATTCGAAACTTTGAGACTTTTTCTTTATGTACGTCATAAATATCTATCTATAGAATTCTCCCATACCTGAGTTATAAAACGCAATATATTTCGTAAACTCTATCAATTGATAAAGCAGGCCCATCAATTCATTACTTGTACCAGAGACCCCACCTGAGGTATGTCATACACTAACGAAGAGATACATTGGACATTAACTACATCAACTCCAGTATTATCAGACAAAAATGAAGAACTAATGTTCCGAGGGGGTTGTGCACCGTATTCGTTTTTATTATCCAAACAATAATGCGCAAAAATGAGCGCCCTGTCAAATAGATTCTACCAATCCTTGTTAACACTGTGAACTAATCTCACCAAATGTGACATTATGAAGACCTATATTGTTAAATTGACCCCACTTTATTCACTGGACTGGCAATGGCATGGCTTGATAACCCAATTACCGTACGTCCCAGACCTTTAACACCTCATATATTGAGTTTTAAAGCGAACCGATGTAAATCACATACCAAATATCACAGGGAAGCGGGTTGTGTTAGATTATGGCAACTGATTTGTAAGTCACATTTATCAATGGTGATCTTAAATGTGTCTTATTCATACAACCACAAAATTATTGTTCACATATACTGTTTGCTTTTATCTGGAGACTCCTGATCTTTCCCTATCATAAAATCGATAACGGAATAACTTTTTGATGTCGAGATATGAGGTGATGGAAGTGTGTGCAAGTCGATTCAGCTGTGTGAACGGATCTTTTGATCTACGTTGCACATCTGATGTATACATCAGCTCCAGAATAAAATAATACTGACAACGACGTCGTTTGATTGAGGCAAATGGTGTGCTTAGTTTATATGGCTAATACATTATGCGTTATATCACGGCAGACATCTGGAATGTATCTGCAAACCCCATTTGGATATATCTTAGTGAATGTATTTAAATACGTACCAACTTGAACAACTAAGCTCAATAATTCCTCTAACTTGCATCACTCATTCAAAAGAATAATGTATACGGATGAATTATCTTAGAATTAATGTCTCATGTAATGTGTGTCATTGCTCTTTCGCGGTCAAATAGGAGGGGCGGTATATTACAACACCATTAACCGAATTCCGTCAGCCACAATGTCTTACAAAACCTACCACTCACTAACGATGATGGGTGCAATTCATTAATAAATGCAACCTGATGAACATACACCCAGTGCCCATTTTATTCAAAGGCTTTCTAATTTTTTATATGCTACTTAGAATTCAATCCATTAAGCTATAGCCATTTCATTCCTCGCTGGGGTAATGTATGTACATGTCAGACTGTCAATTAGACCCGAGTGTTAAAGTGCAACTGACACGTCTCAGGTTTGTTTGATAATTTAGAAACTAGGTGCATAAATAATGGGTATTCTTGCCTCTTTAAAAACGACCGCCATTTTTTCTACACACGTTTGCGACGTCACTGAGGTAAACTGGGCCAGCTTCCCGCTTTGCTTACAGAAGCACGGAAAATTTGCTACCCTATATAAGACGCTTGTCTGCTCTCGTGGCTCTCACATAACAAGTGACTGTGCGTCAACTTGTGAAGCTGATTAACTGAATGATATAGTCAACTGATGCTCTTGGAGATCTGTGCTGGTCACGACAGATCACGAGATTCGTGACATTTTGTGACGTTGTATGGTTACTGCCATGTATACTTCCATGCTTTCAAGCATTGTTTTCCTCCTTTGGTTCCATATGACAAGCCAATTGCTAGATGACTGTACTCGCCTGTTGACGTAAGGGTGTTGTTTAAATCGTTTTGTTGGTAAGTACTATTGCCTATCGAGCACAATTGCTAGTTAATCGACCTCAGCAGCTGGTGACTTAACATTTGCTGATAACTGCAAACAAATGCGATTTCTCAACCGCCTTATTCAATTATTGTGATACAGAAGGGTATTGGCGTATGGTATGTGATAGCGGTTACAAACACATTTAAGGAACGTTCTTTAAGACGTTGACACCGATTTGTCCTGACGTCGGACAGATAATTATTTTTCGTCTCGTTAATACATATAATCGTTTCTATGGTAACATATCGTGCCATTGAATATTCTTGTAAAGCAACTAAAGAACCTAATCCGAACTCTATATCATATCCAAAACGGGATTAGATTAGAAATGTCACTTTAGATAAACTTGTCAACACCGATAAGCATTGAAAACTGATTGAAGCAAAATATGATCGCACGATAGGCGTTGGTTAACAGCTCGTTGAATAATAGATAATTTGTTCCACAAATAAGAGCTACAATCTGCATCACTTGTTGGTTGACTGAATGGACTCTTGGCTTAAAATATGGTGCTCAATGCCTCTGTGTTCTCTTGACTTACATACAAATGGTGACAAAAAAGACATCTGTCAGTATCATATTCGATCGACAAAGAGGTAATCGGTGCTATAGAACTGTCGGCGCGACATGAATGATCACGTGGGATACACAATTGAATGGATGCTGATAATTTTGTGTGTGTTGCATATATAATGAGTAGGTGTACCATACACTGTATTCTACGATGATAATGAGCTGGCGTCCATGGGGAAATTCCGTGTCGTATAACTAACGGATTTTGCTTGCTTGATGGGAACAAATCACCTTCAGAATCAGCCCGTGAAATCACCTCCCATGGTGAATTCATTTCATAGATAAATGCACTAACGAGCGCCGTTAGCTCTATAAGGCGCTTTGTCGTTTTGTACGGCTCAAATATTTCACCTGATCCACTATTCATATAAAGACACACAAATAAAAGGTTATGTGCGACTGTACTAATCTACTAATTATTGTAGTTTAACATCCACCTGATGCATTTGAAATGTACCTTGTTTAAAGGGCGGCTGGGACCGCCATAAGTGTCTGCTACATTCCTTTTATTGAGGTAAAACCACTGCATCTGGAACAATATTTGCTTTGCATCTCGCTACATATGATGCATATTACAAGGGAAAATGGAAGTTTTCATTGTATTTCGGATTTCATTTAATGCCGACAATTGCAGTTTATTGTCTCTTTGCATATATCGTGCCCTGGCACAGATTACTTCCTTACAAATACTTTTCTTAGGTTGGAAGATTTATGGTTCTAGTCCCAATTTGATTACTCTTAACCCATAGGCAGACCGGAATATAAAGCATGCATTAATTCCGCTAAAAGTTCATCTTGTTTTTTGAAAGTATGGTGACTAGTGTTTTTGCCAAATAACCGGATGTAATTGGCAGACTGACAAATACATTCATCACCCCGACGAAGAATGAAAAGACCAGAGCGTAATAGACCGAATTGTAGTAAATAAAGTAATCTCAGAAAAGCTTAAATGTCAATTCGTAAATAAGGTTGTTGCACGGAATTAGGTTAGATAGGTCTAATGTGCTGACCATATTCTAAATATGGCCAAGGGACCACGCGCTACGGAAATAGTACAGGTTTTTACTCGTAACTACATATATTGCTAAAGGTACAATTTTGTACCCGTGAGACAACTTTGGACATTAGTGTATAAATAGATGGACAAAAACAATAAGCAGGAGCTTCAAATCTCTTCTAGAATTTGATTTGTTGCCAACATAAATTGAAGCTAAATGTATCGGTGGACATGTGCCAAAAGACAAACGCATTTTGTAAGTGTTTGTAAAATGCACCATAATTGCATTGCTCTTGATCAAGCAACACTATTTTTAGACTGAGCTTGAAATGGGAAATGAATTATTTTCTTTCAATGACTCTGAGAGGTTTAGATAGTATGAGTCACCTGTTAAACGTAGCCTCGATAATGTGATGACAACCGCAGCATTCTGGCTCAGTAGCTGGGGTATAAGACTTTTACATACATTGCCATTTTAATTGTAATCATACGTTAAAGGAAAACACCATAATATGATAGAACTCTGACACTCGATTGAACAAACTCATTCACTTTATCAATTAGCTACTCATTTCATGTGTCACAAATATCCCCTAGCCTGCATACCACGATAATCTGGTTGCCGATGGGGGCAAATTCTGGATTGTGTACGTAGTTCAATCCCTGCTCTAAGCATTCCCAAGAACGAATGTTGGATATTTGAATCATTATCGCATCTCTACGACATAAAACTACTTAGCTGATGTTACCGTCAGGCCATGATAAATATATATTTATATATACATATTTATATATATGCATATATATGTATAAATATATATATATATATATGTATATATATGTATATATATAGATATATATATATATAAATATATATATATACATATATATCTATATATATAAACATATATATATGCTATAAATAGATATATATGTATGTACATATATATGTATATTTATGGATATATAAATATTTATATATACAATATATATATGTATATATATATATATATATATATAACATATACGTCAACATTCATACATATATATGCATATATATGTATACATATATATCAATATATATACATATATATAAAACATATATATATATATATTTATCTATATATACATATATACATATATATATATATATTTTTATATACAATATATATGTTTATATATATACATATATATATATATATATTACATATACGTACACATACATACATATATATTTATATATGCATATATATGTATACATATATATACATTATATACATATATATACATATATATAAACATATATACATTTATATATATATACATACATATATATGCATATGTATGCATACATATATATTAATATGTATACATATATATAAACATATCTACATATATATATATACATATATGTATATATATATATATATATATATATATATATAAATATATATATATATATATATATATATATATATATATATACATGTGTGTGTGTGTGTGTGTGTGTGTGCGTTTGCATTTATTATATATATGTGTGTGTTTGTTTGTCTGAGTGTGTGTGTCAGTGTGTGTGTGTGTGTTTGTTTAGCTATCACATAAATGCAAATAAATTATTGGTAATGTAACACTTTTTCCAGTTTGATTTTAACACTACATAACTAGTAGTAGCCGCCCAGTTGATATGACAATGCCACTAGGAGGATTTTAAAAATGACTTCAGACACGCAATATAGATGAGAATAGCGTGGACTCTCCTCATTCAACCTAAATCAATGGTATAGTCATGCAACAGTATTGCGATGTTGTCCGACATGGCCACACTCTTAATGATTCCTGATGCCTCTGGCGACTGATTGCATGACATAGACATATTTAATCACATTGCAGTGATGCCTGTACCACCGTGTGCAAAAGACAAACTTGGCATGATTGTTGTGGGTCCATTTGTATTGTATTGTTCATACGGTGTTGTACAGAATGCAGTTAGGCATTGTAGATATCAATATTTATTTTGTGGATGAATTATATTCTAAATGCAGGTGATGCTTTATGAATTACTGAACCGCCGGTTGTCTTCTGTATTATATCGTTTGACATCGATGCACCAGCCATGGCAACTTTTTAATTCGTGGGCAGTGCGGCGCTGATGGTGGTGGTCGGTGTGTCAGAATATATTCATATAAACGATTCAAACTGGGCAGCAAAGAAAATATCTATACCCATTAGACATATTTATTCCAATCATATGCAAATTTAATATGCATATTATTTTTTATGGCGGTGTTCATGTGTTGATATTCGTCTCGCTTGCTACGCAGGCTTCATATTTCTGTCTTTTAATATTACTGGGAGTAATTAGTTCAGCTGCTAGTTTGTGATATTTTCTACTCAGACTGGGAGACCATGTCATTTCATACAGCGCTTACTTTATAGCGTTTTCCAGTTATATTTTCATCATTGTCATTGATTAAAAGGCTAGAGACAACATTTGCCACAAACAGTAAATACTCCAAAGATACGCATATACTACCATCGCCAGAGTATTATCAACCTTGACAACTGCCTTGCGATGGCGTGAAATGTAATATGATCATAATTTATTTTGCATGACTGCCCTTACAATTTGCAGTACGTATGACATTTGATTTATTAACGGAATACACTGGCTTTTATTTGGAATGTATAATGCATCGAATAGATACCTGTAAATGGCGCTCAATGGAATTCTTCCGTAGAGTAAATTAGCAAAAGCAAGGTTTATTAATGACGTCACGATATATATCGTTGCAAGGTTTATAGCTGCGCATTGATATAGATGAACAGATGATTATAATTGACCTTACAAATTAGTAACAGAAGCGGCTGAGGCAGTAGCGGTTGACGGTTTATGGTTTTGTATTTCATCCACTTCAACTGAACCACATCCAATGCTGCATTATATGTGTTGGGTGAGGGTGGTGGGTAAATAAAACATAAATGATCAAATCGAAACGTGCTTACTTTTGTCATAATGAATGAAGGAAGTCGGAAACAAGTCAGGTCCCAAGCGAAAATAAAAATAATGCTCATCATTGATAGTATCTGTGACAAGCAGTGCATACAAAAACTGGAGCTCATTCTTGCCCATCTGAGAAACACATTTTGCAATCATTTCCAAGCCAGCGGTGTTATTATAGCAAGTTGTATTCATTCAGGTGAAGATATGAAAAGGCGCGCCCTTTGTAGGGGATGCTGCTGATATTCTGGTTGGGTTCATTTTACATGGGTTTTCTTCGTTACGTGTTCTACAGCCAATCAAATGCGGTGATCCATCATGCGCATTGTGTCAGTGTCTTTATCAGCTGATGGTGCAACTCGAACCCGGTGGAGCAAATGCTGAACCACAATGGACCTACCTGCATGGTGAACCTTAATTCCTTTTATCTGTTCACTCTCTCTCCCTCTGCCTCACTTATTGTTAATGAAAGCATTGTGTCACATGTTCCATGTGAAGGAGCCGAAAATTTGCAAAAATTAGTCTGTAAGTCTATCTGAAGATTATCTAAATGTTGTGGATTCTTCACGTGGACATTTCAAGCAAAGATAATTCAATTAATAACTTTTATCAGCTTGACTTAAACATTACAATGCTAATAGTAGCACAGTTGATCAGAATGTTACTCGGAGGATTTTAAATGACTTCACGACAGCAATACGTATGAGAATAACGTGGACTCTCCTCATTTAACATAAATCAATGGTATAGTCATGCAACACGTGCTGCCTTTACCACCGTGTGTAAAAGACAAACTTGGCATGTTGTCAGAATTGTTCTGCCATGGTTGCTGTGGGTCTATTTGTATTGTTATGCAGTGTAGTACAGAATACAGTAAGACATTGTCATTATCAATACTTATTATGTGGATGGATAATATTTGAAATATTGGTGTGGCGTTATGAATTACAGAACTGTATTATATCGTTTGACAAAGATGCACCAGCCATGACAACTTTTTAAAAGGGGGAAGTGTGGCGCTGATGGTGGTGGTGGTTGGTGTGTCAGGCTTATGTGTTGAAGTCGGAATATATTCATGTAAGCGATTCAAAGAGGGCAGCACTTGAAAATAACTAAACCCATTAGGCATATTTATTCCAATTATATGCAAATTTAATATGCATGTATCGTCTCCTTTGCTACGCAGGCCTCATAGTTCTGTCTTTTTATATAGTTGGGAGTCATAACGATTGTTAATGTCATAATGTTAGGCTTTCTCTTGCGTTTCTCCTGCATTATTGTCTGAACATGATAAAGTATGTTGTGTACTCAGTTAGAGACCATAAACACCTATCGAGTGAGGTATTAGCACGTAGATTATGGACAATGGAGAAAGTCGGTCTGCCAATACTTCTACTTTGAATAGAACTATCTGTGACATAAGTTAAAGTTAAATATTGATATAAAACTGACGTCATTCGTTTGAAAGTCTACAACCACATATGTAGCATCGACGTTGTGAACAGTCATTAGAAAGAAACTTGTGCTGTAATATTTGCTGAAGACGGAACATATTCCTAATCCATGAGCAAACTTTACCATCAGTAAGTACCACAATGAACTAAATTAGACGCAAATGCAGATTGTTTTACGTTCAACTATATAGCTATGTACCAACATGTGTTGTACATGGTGACTGAACAAAGTTGTATTATGTCAACTAGAAAATAGGATGTGTAAATGAACAGTTCGCTATAAAGACCTTACCCTAAGTCAACTTGGCAGACATATCAATTGGCACTTAGCCCCCCCCCCCCCCTCCCCCTCCAACTAAAGAAATACAGCTAATCCTAAATGTGACTTCAATAGTCCTGTTCGTGCGTCAAATAATAAAGACTGACTTTTGCGCTTTGAAATTCATTGGCAGGCTATAGAAATGGAAAGAGCATAACGTAATTTTACTGACGTCAAATTTAAGTGCTTAGTTTGTTGCAAATTATTTACAGCAAGCGAACATAGTCACTCCTAGAACATCCACCTAACTGTATATTTCTCAACTTAACATAACGACAATGTGGGCCAACGATCAAGACTGCGGTTTTCACGAAGCAAAGACCCATCATCCTCTTATAGACAATATAATTTCCATCTAATTGTCTATCAACTGACGTTTCTTGGAAACAGGTCATGTCCTGTTGTATTCAAAGTAGCGGCTAATAACGTCACTTCCGCTACTTTTCAAGACTGATTCGCCAAATAACAACTTTTTCCAAGTACCAAGAAAACGACCTGTGGATTGCATCAAATGAAGCTTTTATTCATTATAACGTGTTATGCTCATGTGAGAAATCATGTGCTTTTTTGTTATACACAATACTCACTTCAGGGCAACTTAAACAAACGAAGTAAAACGCTAAATTCAGCACCAAGGCTTTTTGAAAATGAGCGACGTCAAGAAGACCTGAAGTCGCAATACTCTTTCAGTATTCACAAGTCGATTAATTTCTGCTTGTCTGATACATTGGAAATGCGTGACGTCACGTGGGTTGATGATGCCTAGCAACCTGCCTGAGGTTAAACAACCATAGCTTCATTATAACATATTTATTCAGCCCCTCGCTATATGCACCGTGCACGTATGATGACAGACTCCGAGGGAAGTTGCTGATTCACATGTTGGCACTCCATGTCAAAATAACGAGCTGCAAGTATGCAGAAGTATGAGTTTTAAAATTCATAAGGCGTCCCAGAAACTTTGAATTATTTATAAATGCCGAACGATTAGATGCAGTATGGTCATATGTAGATTACAAGGAGTGTGATTGGTACACTTAATATCGACGAAAAGCATTATGCATGTTCTAAAGGCAGCCGCTGCGCATCAAGGCAATATGTTCGACGCTGTGGATGAATGGTTATATCCGGTGCAAAATTCAAAAAAGTCGAAGTGTTGGTCATAATGTGTAATCACCTTGGCCTTTAGCGCTAAACCAATACCAGGCTCATTCATCACTGCTAGCGTTACTCGTAACAAACAGTAAATATTCTTAAAGGCAAAAGATTTATAGCTTCGCATTTTGGTGCCCGGATAAATAGTTGTTTGGACCAAATTGGTCAAAAGATTTCTGATGGTGTAAGTTGTACCAAATCTATTCATGATAGAAACCTGTGACAGTGAGATGCTCATTGGTCACAATTGACGTTACCTACTCTTTACAGTGAGTGCATTTGAGCAGCGGCCTTAAGTTAGGCTGCTGTTCTACTTTTATCACATATCCGGCAGATTTCCATCATTTTAGCCATGTGGATGTATCCTGTAGAAATTAGCCTAATTTGTCGGCAGCTTGTTAAAACAGGACCGCCAATGTACAGTATGTTATTCACATCCTGCAACCATTAATGTCAATTCCTGACACCTGGGATGATACCCTGCAGCAGCGTAACCAACTTTGGGATATATGCAACATTAAAGTAAATTCCCTCAACAAAACGGGGAGTTGGTAAATGGTCATTCCGTGTTGTTTTATCTGTAATTGCTCCAACACTTACGTAAACTCTCATAAGGTATGCTCGTAGTAGTGAAGTATTTATTTTCGTTGTATAACGCAACATTGCCTCCTCATAATTCTTTTGTCATGAATTGCATCAATCTACTGCAAATCGACCCGTACACCCCTCCCAATTGTATGTCTGATCTCTACATCCCTATACAAAATGAAGTATAACTTTTGAATGGCGAAAATCTACCGTGAGTACGATCAACCCTACACTACTCGCAATCATGCCCAAAGGCACTATGAATGTATGTAAAATATACGTTAGAGTGTGTAAGAGTGTGTAAGGCTGTGATGCACTCTTGTTATCTGACATAATACCGTGTCTTGCTTCCAGTGCAGTCTCAGTTGCTTAAGCCTGGTATAATTTGGTGAGGTATGCGCTGCGCTATCAGCAGCATGTGAACAGATGAGAATCGGCTACACGGAAAAATGGTATTATCGACGGATTGTGTAAATTACTCTGTGTATAATGATTCTGTTAAGTCTAAAGGCGGACTCAAAGTGGCAAAATCCATAACGCTGCAGGAGCCACAATAATATTGAAGATAGATATCCACTTTTCTCCACAATGCTCAATTGGTGTGAGTACAAAATACACAGAAAAAATCGATGACTGGATGTTGATCCTGCAGTACCATTATACAAAGTTAAACGATAAAGTCAGTTGGAACACAGAGGCAACTTTTCTTACATAAACTTACAACAGTTTGTGTCATTAACCTGAATGAGTTGGTATTAGATTGAGAAAACCTAAATTATTTTCCCTAGATGATGTTATTCCATGGTAACTTGAAATGATCACATGCTGTGAGGTAATCACTGTAAGCACATATTCGTGTTTTACATATCGTACTTCAGTACAGATTACCATTGTAATTTCCTCTATATCGTACATTTACCGCCATATTGGGACTGCACTTTATGCGTATATTAGTGGTAAAATAAATATACTCTGTAAAATTAATTATGCTTGTAGTGATGGATGGTGTCCTAGCAAATCGGGATAAGTTAGGATCGTTGTAATTGCTCTATAACTGCCGCGATTACATTAAGGTCATGTAATTATTATATAATTAAGGTTAAACCTAACAACAAAGTACCGAACAATTGTAATCATGCATTAACATTGTGTAAGATCGATCTATAACCTTTTGAATGTGTCTGGCCTTACATTAAGATCTAAGTATTTGTACCCAATCCTGCAATGAATAATGTTAGTGCAAACATCAACCATTTAGTGTATGAATGTACCACTAATGTATCAACATACACCTGGGATCTCTTTCATGATAAGGAAATGATCAAATAAGCTCCATGGCTGTTTTCATCATCTCCATATTGGTAATGCAATTGCTTCCTGCCTCTTGATTTCCAGCTGACGTTTCATCAAATGAGGTCCCGTCTCTGGACTTAATCTGGACTTAATCATTCCATGTTTTTATTTAGCACCATTGTATAGAACTTGTGAAACATCACTGACGCTATCTACGTATTCTTTTTGTGCTCCAGCGCATTAAACGGCTTCATTATGGCGCTTGATATTTAACTGGACCTGATGATTGTAGCAAAAGACAACATGCGGGTATTTTTATTAATCTGTTTTCGGAAAGAAGCAAGTCACGTTTTGAACGATACACGCAGTAGTCATTTAATATTCAGGTCAAGTGTCTACCATTATTATGTATGCTGGCTGTAATATGGATACCAACAGACAGCATTGTTATGCTACAGAGCACAAGATCCGACAAGTAGCTACCGCTAGTAATAATATCAAATATTCACCATAATCGCCTATACTCAAATGCATACTTTTTTTAAATCTATAGCATATGCGCCCATAATTCGAGTTGTCATGATCCAATTTTTATCAAATAAATAGTGAGCAGTTACACGACGGATAAATCAATAGAAACAGCGAATACCCATTTGAGTACAAGATTGGTTGCAAGCAGCACGTTCATATCGATTGCACATATTGATCCTCGACCTCAGTTGTTTTTAAGTATTCATTTTTATATAGAATCTGATTTATATTTTCGTATACGTTTCTGTGCATAACCTACCACACACAATGTCAATAAGCCATACTTAATAATCTTCGATCAATAATGTGTAGACATCGACGTTAATGACATGAAAGAATTTTGATTGCTGTATTGAACACACTTAGCGATTTGGATAAAACGAGGCCTGGTTTATGAGGGGGAATATATCAAGTGCATTCACTGAAGTCTGTTCAAAGCAGAGCAGCATATTATATATAGACACGATGCTGTCAAAAACATTGAATTGCATATCATTATATATGATATGTATATTACGGAAATCATGCTGTATTATGACAAAAAATATAAATAAGGTAGTGCAATGGTAGGGGGATGAATTTGACATGAGCATCGTGTCTCTCTGTTTTATAGAGGTCATGCGACAACGAAATTTAAAATAAAACTCTCATAGCATTAAAATGCCCACGTCACGGAAGATATTGCTCTTCTATGAAAACCGCATAATATATGCAAGTACTTGTTGATGAAATATTGTAAAATGCTAAAGGTTATGTGCGTAAATGACAAAGGTGGATAAATGGCATCGATGATAAAATTCATCCCAAATATATCCCAACTTTCAGCGGTTAATCTTATCGATGCATGCTTAAGCATTAATAGACTTCTGTCTGTATTGTTTCCGCTTTTGTCTCGTATTGGCAAAGGCAATGTCCGTTGCAACTGCCTGCAATCTCTAGCTGTAGACGGTGGTTACGGTAGGTGTTATTCCCTCACAAAGACCACTGGGCGCAATACAGGCGAGCTTTGATCTATGGGATTTGAGGAATTGTTGAAATAGTCGTGAGTATGAGACAATAAGCAATGTATGAACAACTGATGCGCAATACCTCTCAAAAGACAAGCATTCAAGTTTTACGATGTACGATTGCATTTATTATTATTAATTCACGTAATATCCAGTTTATTAAATGCCAAAAGATACTTGAGGCCACCCGTCTTACCATCGCTTTGTATGACATAGACTAAAAGTACATTTAGCCACTCATTGTTGCTCAACACAAAGAAGAACGCATCACCAGCATAACCCGTAAGTATAAGACAATGGTACGAGCGTATTTGAACGAATCCATCATCGCTAAACCTTCAGCAGCGCCTTCACCACGTAAAATAACGATTGACAACCTGTCTAGTTGCATAGATAAAATGGATATCAGCAGGGTAAAGCCTGTAACACCATTCAATGGCCCTATCGATTGGCAAGTCATAGATGTGTTTACGTTTCTGATCACATACTCAACACTGATATTGTTATGTTTCATGCTGATGTGAAGGTAATGTAAACTGTATGTTTTTTTTCAATGCATACGTAAATGACAAACGTAATCATGTATAGCCCTAATCGCAACCTTCCCACAAACAAGAACTCCCAGTCACTTGAAGTTAGGTTCACTATTTGGGATTTAGTGTGATTATCACACTAAATCAATAAGACGCTTGGACACTAGCAGCATGTTGACGTGGCAGCTCCTTGACCATATTGTGCTGTAACCACAGGCTAGCATCGTATTAATATGTAAGCTACCCTGCATATATTTTTACTTCATGTCCGCAAACTTTGTACAAAACACACAGCAATAGAAAAAACACTGCCCTGCAGTTAACACTCTACCATAATCGATTCTGGGTTTTAAATAAATGATAGGTCTTTGAGATTTCAGCGGCTAGTTTTAACAATGTTCATCAACACAATCACCTTGCACCTGCATACGAATTGATGGATACATTGATATTGGTTTTCATTAGTAGTGATATTTTAAAATTCCATGAGCGGCAACCCTGCAGACAATTCACGCCTCGCTACTTTTGATATGCCGATGTAAACTATATTGACATTTTACTGCACTTTTTCAACATTGTTACTTATATTCATTCATAGCGATGGAATCCGGGACATAAATTAATGTTCGTGCAGAGTTCTTATATATAAGTACTCGTATAGGAAAGTCTAGGAGTCTTTCATTTTATGGAGCTAGTGTCTTTCCGGACAAACAGCGTCTATTGCTTTGCAATGTGCAATGTGATTCTCGAATCAAATACTTCTGATATGGAATGCATCGTTACCTATAGCTGCTATTAGTGAAAGAGAAAAGATGAGCGAGACAAGGAAAGAGAAATGCGATCGGGTTAAATGCAGATAAGGTTGATGGGGTAATAAGTGAGCCAGAAAGCATGTTGTCCAGATATTGTATTTTACCAAAAGCATTGAACAACCATAACGTAACTGGCACCTGGATTCATTGTGATGCCTCCCACGCCATGAAAATAAATTTGCTTACGTGTGCGAGTCGTGTGTTCATGTGTCTGTGTGTGATTGTTAGTGTATGCGCGAAAATGTATTTCCAATTCGTTTTCTTTTGAATATCAACGTCGTGCATTTTGGGTTCATTGTACGTCTGCAAAGTTACAAATTACGCAATTTACGCTGGCCACCAAAAATGCTTCTCCAAAGGTGCTGTAAAGCAACAGGGTGTTCACGGAGGTGTCTTATAAATCGCATTTGCAAGCCGGCATTGGCTTTCAAATCATATCATTGATACCTATGAATTTTACAGCGATAATACAATAATTTACACGTACAGTAGTAAAAAGCGACTACAACGTATCCTGACAATACATCATCTAGCGGTGGAGATCGCATGTGTAACTGACGAAAACTACTAACAAATCCTAATCCCAGAAGGCTTAGATGCTGTCTGAAGTCTGGTTTGATTCCCACACAAATATAAATGCAAAGAATTTAATGAAATCTTGTCAAAGGAATTCTTATCGTATTTAGATGAAGACAAACATAAGAATAAGCCATAAAATGAATGACTTAGTTATGACACAGGCTATGACCTTTCTCTAGCGAAACCAACATTGGGCCACTGTAGAGAACGACAAGAGCTAAGGGTTTGACAGGAGATCAACTCAGAATCCATATATATACCCAGGATTGCTTAGAGCAGGAATCAAAATATTCCCTGTAAGCATGGACAATTCACTAATATATCATTATACGCCCAGCGCACAATTATCCGTATTATCCAATAGTTTTGTGGCAATCGCGAGAAGGTTTTGAGCATTCTTATTTCTTAACATTGAGAATTAAAGATATGGAATGGATTGTATGAACGGCTCAACGTCGAGTGGTCCTATTGACCCTCTGGATGCGTCGAGTGGCCCTTTTGACCCTCTCGATTCGTCGATATGAATGGTGTTCAAATCAGGTATTCGCGCCCCACAGAGTGGTTGTTCGTGTCATTACATCAAAGGTCACTCAGTGCAAAAAAGGGATAGTTACTATTTTGGGAAGAATGTGCTGGTGGATGCGTGAGGTGTCGCGAAGGTCTGCCTGGGTATATGTGTGTGTGAATATTAGTAAGCTAAAAGTATAGCACCCCAACCCCTCCCTCCTTTCGTTGTCAATGGGTTGATGGCCTGCGTTGTGAAAGATAAATGCCACACATGCTTAGCATGAAAGCCGTGTTGGCGAAAAATTTAATGTCGCCAATACGTGTTTGGTCGGATGCGATTTTGCCTTTACGAATGAATCTTTACTATTTCAAATTGCTACTGTCTTGTTTCGATGACGGAACGTAGAAATGTCGCTAATCTTTTTATTTTGTTCTGTTATCGAGAAACAAATGGGTATTCCAATTATGAGTACTATTTACAGTGACCGAGCGCCCTTTAGGTTATCGTGTGTTTCTTAATACAATGATGTACGTAAGCAGAGGGGGAGTTGCTTACCTAATCCAACATGATATCACTTTTCACCCAGTGCAACCAGTGGTAACTTGATATAGTGCTTTGTTTACAATATTGATCAGCGACATCATCATCCGTACGGGAAACCACCACACATCCTGAGATAGAGAAAAGGAAGAACATTGTGTGAATGAGATGTACGCTGCAGATAATCTCATTATATAACAATATATACATCCTGGAATTACTTTAATGACTGTAAATGAGGCAAGCGTCGTACAGAGCACTCCCTATGATGCAACAAGAGACGTCTCCATTATAAAATTGTATTGGTAACGAAATTACATCTGCTGGTAAATATCTGCCCGATGCATCGAAAAGGATAACTTACTTGATTAGTCATCAGATAGTCAGTCAACAGCTCTAGATGTGATAAAGGCAACCCATGGGTTTTCAAATGACCCCTGAAATGATAACCATCGATTTCCTTCGCCTCGGAAAACGTGTGTCCCATTATACAGCCCTCATGAGTTATGACTATTACGTTGTAAATTCTTCTGTTGTCTGCAAATATTAAAGTGCCTATGAAACCTTCAATATAATTGTTAGCATAAACTGAACGCGTCGATGCGGATCGAATGCTGTGGAATTATTGGCATCTAATGAATATTAAAAGTTGGATTTAACGTTATTTGTTGCTAAGCGATATTTCTGGCGTGAACCTATCATTACTTGTTCAGTAGCGTATTTGGTCTAAGGGACAGATCACTTTCAGTCAGCGTAGGCGTTGACGCGCGAGTCCTGTCTACGACATGATCATCCGGGCGAGGATCTTCAAGTATCACGATTTTTTTCATGTAATTTTTATCTTAAATGCAAGCAGTAGGCATACGAAAATCCAACGACCATGACTTGTTATCCATCAGCCCGGCTTTGCTAGTGTAGATGCAAGTGTAAAGACGATGACTTGCTCAGACTATATACCTATTCCAATGGTATAACTTCAGAATAGACAGGTTTACTGATGCATGTCTGATCTGCTTCTCTCCCCTCTTCCACCTAAAATCCCACGCCTGGTAGGCCCCCAAAGTTAATTAGTTTTAGCGTCGAGGTGCACAGAGTGGCCAACTCTCTGCTTGGCTCTGTTTCACAAGGGTTAGGAGTGTCGTACGATGCTCCTGCTGGCGCTACCGATACTTCGGCATCAATAGTGCCAGTTTCCGAGTAAAGCTGGGGCATCTATGAGTAATTTATATGCCCTAGCCATAGATATTGCGCCATAACCCAAAAATAAAATTACAATATGGCTGGATTCCAACCCCTAGAAAATACCAACATCTCACATGTTCAACAATAAGTATAGTAATAAAAGTAACATATATAATAATGTAACAATAATACCATAAATACTTTGATTTTACTGATAAATAATAATTCGGACCACAATAAATTTTTAGCATAAATTTGTAACAATTCTGAGAGAGGGAGGGAGTTTGTGAGTGGTTGAGCGAATACGCCACAGGGTGAGAGATGGATGATGGATTGGTGAGCGAGTAAGTGGGGGAGTGGGTGAGTTGTTGAGTGAATGAGTGAGAGTGTGTGAATGAAGGAGTGAATGAATGAGTGAGTTAGTGAGTTAATGAATGAGTGAGTCAGTGATTGCGTGAGTTTGCGATTGGTTCAGCGAATACGGCACAGTGTTAGAGATAGATAATGACAAAGGCAGTGATTATCGAGCGAGTGACATATCCAGTGTGTGTGAATGTGCGGTTATACGTGTCAATATAGGAAAAGGTGATTATTTGATATCACGATTGTCTGCCGCACTTAATCATGGGTGATTCATGGAGTTAGTGAGCATACATATATAGCTTTCTGATATCGATACGCTTATGATCATAACGACTTTCTACTTTCCGTCAGTGCAATGCTGCATCATAACGGGGCGGACAAAAACGCTACTTTCTGAAATTTAAAAATACCTACAATATATTCTTCTAGCAAAATCAGAATGACAATTTACAAGATTCCACAATGAGTCGGACTCTTTACGCTCAACGCTGATGTAACAAGGTATATCATGTGCCCCATCCAAAACATTGATATTTCCAGTCCAATGTAGCAACAGAGCTATGCTGGCGTACATTTGAGAGCTAATCCCGTTTCTTGAATGCATCCCACAAGCTTACACGAACAGCCCATTGCATTGGATAGCCGATTATTTGTATAATTATTGAGATTTGTTCAATATTTCTGCATAATACCAGGGCAATGTGGCAATTTGTGTTTTGTTGGCGTGAATTTCATGAGCCAATTATGTGGCTTCCCAAAAGCTTATATGAACAGCCGATAACAGTTAGGAAACAGATTACTCAAATACTTATGGAGGTATTTTAGATATTTCAACTTACTACCAGGGCTTAGGTGCCATGGCGTATTCCTTGCGGCAAATTGGAGAGCTAATTATGTGCCTGCTGTGCTTCCGACAGGCTTCCACGAACAGCCAAGAACAATTAGGCAACAGATTATCAAGATTAGATATTTCAAAATTCTTGTTCGAATAAATTATTGCATCCGCATTTTTTACCATTTAAAACATAGTTCGCCAAAATGGATTTATGTTGACCATTACCACTTTTCAAACATCATTGTAGCTGATTTTTTTCAAACCTGACCTAATCTAAAATTACAATGCAGGAAGAGCCGCATTCTACTCGCAATACAAATCAGACTCAAAATCATCCGCTCTGGTAATGCTGATCTTAGACCTGTTACCGAATTTAGGTGTCAAATAATACAGTCCTTAATAGAATACATATGTAGAAATTTGTTCTACTCCATATACAAGTTGGTAAAGCAATGCTCCCCGGCATAACGAGAACACATTGAACTGAACCTTAAAACCGCTTTATAATTAAAGATACGTTGAAATGCCGCGCAACATAATTGGCGACTACTCAGTCCATTGAATGCCAATTGCAATCAATGTTACCGCTAGTGGAGTATAAATCTTACCGGCAGATTGCAACTTTATGATTCAATTTTAACTAAAGAAATTCTGCCACAAATTCATCATCATACCCACAGCAGTATTTATATGTTAAGAGTGCCATGATAGATAATTTGACGTCATTTATCATTTCCACGCAAATTATTCAATCAATACACGAACTTATAAAATTTCTCTTTGATAACAGCGAATGCACATTTTTAAAAATAATCCATGAACTGCATGTTTTTAAAACCTTGTGAATATAAATGAAATTATTTAAATGGAAAATGGTCAATTTCTACATCAGTCTTGGTCAATAAGTAAGCGTATTTTCAGAGCAATCTTAGGCATAGCTATCAGTTGAATGACGCGCATCTTGTCCCAGGTGAACATGCATTGTTTGATATTTTACCATCCATGTTCACGGAGAACTACTTCGTCGAACATGCAAAAAAACAAACAAAAAAAACAATGGACACGCTAGTAAGTGACGTTTTATTTGTTATCATACATCAGCGTTAATTTTCGAGACATCCGCAAGAGGTATGTATATATCACTTGCTATAATACACTAACTGATCATGTCGACAACAAATTATTATTCACGATGATAATGTTCAATTACTCGAAATAAACATGTTAAGCATATAAACGGTTAATTACCAGTGCATCATTACATATAGTGACATGTAACACTTTGGCCCCACGTAATATTTGACATGATGGAAAAAAACTAAAACTGTATGATGAAATACAATTACGCAATCTATCTTACAGGTGGTCATTGTGTTAACACAGTAACTGTAGTGAACACTGGACAAATGCATTCGCAATCACAACATCAATCGCATTTAAGTCACATACTATTTAACTGGTTAAGAGAACGATAGAAATAGAAGAAACTTGGTTAATCAAACAAATAGACGATTAGTTAATTTGTTAATACAATAGCCGTATTGAACACAGCGCAAATGCTAGTAAAAATTACAACATTTACGGCACGTATTGTTTGACTGATTGAGAAAAGTATTATGCTAGTATCCCGAACGTAATTCACCATCTATATCAATTAATTATTCCGACGTTTGGGATTCGTGTAAATGCCACATCTCAGGTTTACATTAATATACATTTATTAAAATGAGTGCATCACGCTGATGCGGAGTAATAATTGATTCTTTGATAGTAAATTCAAATAGTATCATGAGCATAATGCACATTCTTGGTTAATAAATCCTACCTATGAGTTTTGTGTATATACAATAGCGGTGGTAAATACAACGCGAATGTTATCAAAATCACACATAGAATTTGGCAAGATATCATTTTGAACAGCATCACTTTTGAATTGATCTATTCAATGCATAATAATGCTATCGACTGACTCGCAATTCATGCGTTATCTCTGATTGTACTTGAAATCACCGCGGAGCACATAAAAGAGGCATTGACGAAGAATACACTTTTCTTAAGAAAAAGAGTATAACGATAATATGGAATATTTGATCAAGATTTCTTTTTTTAAGCATTCGTGGAAAATCAAACGCACGAAATTGTACTGCTGGAACATTACAAACTGTAGAGAAAATGCCGCAAAGGACAATTACTGTGGGCGGCAAAAAAGTTTAAGAGAGACTGCGCACTGCTCTATGTCTGATATAGACTTGTTTCAGCCACTACTTTGTTTTGGAAAAACAGACCGACCATAGGATGTCACTTGCAAGTAGGCTTGATACTGAGCCTCCTTCAATTCTACAATTTCCGTATCGGAATTGGTAATTGGTATGAAAAAATTGTCTCTTTTATTTTCGCATGGGACGTTGTCATTTGATGTGCGAGATAATTTCTTTTTTAGGTTTGCGAACAATTTAAATGGCAACCATAGCAGATTCAGTGGGGAAGGCAGCCAGAATTTATAGTAGTACTCGTGTGCAAGGACATACTGTTCAAACGCCCACAGTACTTTTGACTTATCTTCTGCTTCTGTCAACGCTCTGCCAAAGATAGCAATGACAAAATTTAGAAGAAGGACATTCGAAACAACTAGGTACAGACCAACGAGGATGTATGGAAAAGAGGGAAAACAGTGAAGGTCTGGGTAACCATTGCTTTTCAAATAAAAACAACTGTTGTTACCGAGAGTCCGTCCCATTCCTGCTGATGCGTCCTCCAAAAATATTTCTCCATACATTTGCCAATAGGGTCTATAAAATAAGTCAGCTATTTCATTCCAGCTGTGAGGTTGCCCTGGACTCATCAATGCCTGGAATGCGATACCGAATGCCACGATAAACACGACCAGTATGAGACACATCTTGACCAGCTCATTAAGCATGAGGGAAATGGCTATTACTCGTGGACCTATGTGTTTTATCACGTACAGATACCTTAGGATGCGAGTATAAACAAGTATGAGGGTGCAGCAAAATAAGATTCGAACAATCTGAAAATATTCAAACGGTACAGTGAAACGGCAAACAGCCGAAATGCAGAATGAAATCAGCATTGCGCAATCCAGGCGATTCATTGCACCTAAGGAAATGTAGTGCTCACATTTGTAGCATTTCAACTTCAAATACAATTTGCGAAACGAAGTGAAACCATCCAGATCGTCTTTGGTCAATTGGCCACCAGGAAGATCATTCAACTGCCAAATTTCATCTAGCACCTTTCCAAATGCACAAACATGTCAGCCACTCACTAGCAGAGACATCTGATAATCTGGTGAATGGCATCAAATCACTGAGCAAAAAATGGGAGAACAGCACAACAAAACAAAGGTACGCCGTGAAGTCCAAAGCAAACTTACATACCGGTGCCCTTATATTTCTGCTGACAGGGACTTCTGGGGGGCAAGGTTTAGCCATCCAAATATTTTGTATACAATAGGAACAGCAGGGTGAAGCCATAAAGTTCCTAGCCTTGCAGTCCCCAGCAAGAGAAAGAACTGTGACATGGTTACCCAAATCAAACGGCATCTCATGTACTAGTGACTTGACGGATTTCGCAGCGTCTCTTTGGTACATATTTGCAATCATTTGTTCAGCTAAATGGATTGTTATCGTGGCATTTTGTGCGAAAGTCGTACTAAGATCCATGAACATCAAATCGGATGCCCGCGCTTGCATGTTCTTGTACAATATGTGAGCAAATATAAATGCCCCAAGCGGAAACTTTGTCAGACTTCCGATATGCAACACCATCTCGATTTGTCGGTTACAAAGAATCGCATAAAGGAAAAGATGCCAAATTTGCTTACCGAAGCTGTTTAAAGAGGCATCAAGTTTGTACTTTTGTTGATACTGCAGAGTATATCTTGAACTTGTTAAGCTGAATATGCGCTTACCGATCATTTGCAACATAGATTTATCATCTTGTGCTTGACCCAAAATAATGTTTGCCATTTTCCGCTTCATTTTGATTTGTCATTCTCCGTGGAAGATTCCGGGTCAGTTTGCAACCAAATTGGTTTTGTATTCTCCTTTAGTGTTTTGATATATAAGTTCTGTAATGTATCCGCTTCTATCAGTGGTGGTCTTAACATAAAGTCTTCCATACTTAGTGTGGTCATTACCGCACGCAGGAATTCATTTGAATTGGCAAGCAAAGCTATGAGGAGATATTTGTCAAGATCACCCCCCTTGCATAACCCGTCGATGAATGCTGAAGGATGAAAGGTTTGACCCTGTTTCATATTGACAAAAGTCAACATATCTCGATTAACCATTATGTCAACCCATTTGTCCAAGTTCGCGTTTGTGTGTGTCATCCCCTTCAGCGCCTTTTCTACGTTCTTTTTCTCGTCAGAAGCCTCGCCAATAACGTCCGACATTTCAAGTTCCTTGAACATTTTCCAGGCCATCTTGGGTATTTTGCCGCTGTCAGAAACAATTATAACTGGCACCTTGTCCTCGATCGAACCCTTTATTTGTTCCAGTATCTCGGACTCTTCATCTTCTTTCCCGCCTATCACCAAGCTGGCTGTCAATATGGGCATATTTGTTTTTGGTGAGCCATCATATGAAGAAATTTGATTACATTTGTTCTCAGTGAACCTCCTTCGTTTGTATCTTCAAACAAGTAAACATCTTGATACGGATTTGCTTTTTCATGCGAATCGCCTGACATGAGTTTGAGTTCATTATATAGAAAATAGCAGGAACCATACACGCCACTCAAACTTGGCCCATATAACAGCGCTTTGTCTTCACTAAGGCAGGACCATTTTGGAAATCCTATCTGCTTAATGTCGTCAGTACTTGCAAACAATTCTGACATCATCCTCGACGCACCTTTATGCATTCCGTCGGATAAAATCCAGGCTTTAGAATTGACGCACAACCTTTGCAGCTTCTGTAGCGATTTTTGCATTTTCCTTTCATTCGGTACAGTTCCAGATATCAGGGATATCACTAACTTGGGATAGTTGAGTTCCCAATGACGAGTAAGCAAGCTCAAAACTTTTTGGGGTTGTGTATTACTGTCTAGTAATATATACTTTCGCTGAATATACTTTGGGTCACTGGTTCTGCTGTCGTGGATAAATGAACGAGGAACTTGCACGCTTCCAAATGTTAAGCTATGAACCAATTCTTTTGAGCCATTAGCATGGATATCCTTGTGATGGCGAAATTGCCACAATAACTCATGATCTTTTTTAGCTCGCCCTACCGGTTTGATAACATCCGATAATGCATCAAATTTCGTGTTTGGGTAGTAACTTTTCTTTGCCTCTAAATCTCGCCTCCGTTTCATCAATGTCTCAGTGTATTCTTGTGTCATTCTCTTTTCTTCTTCATCATTGACAGGCAAACTTGTCATTGGGATGGCAGCCGCTCCTATAGTATCGTCTTCTGTAAGCACAAAATACACCTAATAATATACCTTATAATGATAACTGAGTGTAATTTTACAATGTGGCACATCAAACACTACATACAGAACTTGAACAAACATAGGCATGTTATTAGAAGTAGTCGATCAACACATGCTGTTAAATAAATGGAAAGTTGTCATGATGTTACTTACCTGCCCTGATTGGCCGGTAATGTGTCGATGACATGGTTGTATTTCATAGTATTGCATACTAACTTAGTCACAGCTAAACATCTGCCGTGTCAATACTTTGTTACTGTGCAGCACTGGGACTGGGCTTCATTATATACCGCAAGTTATCGTGTCTGTTGGGAGGGGCAACTTACCATTACAATCACTCTTAGCCGTGTTGGATGAAAGACACATTTGGACCTATCCATCAGTCGATCAGAGTGTTTATATTCGCAATGCTATTTACTTTGAAAATGATCTTGCATGATTCAACAGTGGAGATTGATATTGCTGTTCTGGCAAGGGTGATTCTATCTTCATCACCGCGACTGTCTGTTGCGTAATGTGTAATGACAATGTGACCTCATGAATCCGCATTGGTCACATGCGGGTGCGCACTGACACTTGTTACTTATATTGGATCTTACAGTCGAGTACCGAGCTGAACGATTGCGCTACATGATACTATCTTTATCAGTCATGGAGGCATATCCGCTTTGGAGGCATTTTTTGCTCATTGATATCTTACGCTGAAAAACGACGACTCATGCAACTTGATATTAAAGAAGTCTGAAGCTTCGTGATTGGAATTAATCACGTCGTCTTATTTGTGGGTTAAGAGAACGAATATCCAAGGGCAGGATTGTGATATCATCAACCATCCACTCCGACACTGTGTGTACTGGTGGTGTCGGCAAATTTGATAAACTCTAATAAATTGCCATCATAATTGAATCAAAAGAGGTAGTAACTACAAATAACGCATGTGATGTCAGTAGGTGGGGGTTATTGGGATTAAAACTTTAGGCAATCACTCGACCAGTCGTTCATGCTGCTTCATTTTACTCGAGATATTATTTTACGTTATTTCTGGATTGTTACCAGTGGCTGCAATTTACATGTGTAGCATAACCGAAAAGATTCGATCAACCATGTATAACTTCCATATCTTGGTATAATTTACCGAGAAACAAAAGGACTGATGTATGGGATATCTGCCTTCGAATGCGTGTCCATACGCTCATAAGAATACTTGTGCGCTTCTGTCAACCCCTAACATTTGATATATTAATTGCGCTACCGTCTATTGCGCTGGACGTTAGAACAAAGGAGTGGAGTTTTTTGGCAAGTTGGCTGGCACCCATCCCGTCTGGAACGCACATACTTTTAAAGCCCATGCAAGTTCTTGCGATTCTTCATGACGGCCCTAAATGACGATTCACCGCGTGAAGTTTCTCAGCGTGTCAAGGTCGTTTACTATTAGAGGTTATCTTGAAAATAACGCATGGCTGATTTCTTTGGCGATTGCATCTACTCATGCGAACGAATGATTTCACTATGTTGTGTATATGTCTGATACTGGCAAGCGAAGAAGATGTGCAAATATTAAGTAAATAAATATCACAATATATTAGTTGCGCATGTATCTTGTCTGCGTCCCAGATTCCAGGGGTTCCACTACAATTTTCGCCCTGGAGTCTACGACAAGGCAAGGGCTAAAACTGATGCGTCCGAATATTCATTGAACATGTTCAGCCCCTACTTGACCAATCAACGCTAAGGTCTCGACCCGGATTGACCTTCGTTGCGCGCGTCCGACTCAAGAAGCAAACTAGTGATACGCACCCTCGGTGTTATGTGACGTCATCTACATTGTTTTGGTCTGCGTCCAATGAGCATGTACGTGGATGAGTGAGTTAGTGAGTGAATGAGTGAGTTTATGAGTGAGTTAGTGAGTAAATTAGTGACTGAATTAGTTGGTGGGTGAATGAATGATCAGGTGGGTGCATGAGTGAGTGAGTGAGTGAGTGAGTGAGTGAGTGAGTGAGTGAGTGAGTGAGTGAGTGAGTGAGTGAGTGAGTGAGTGAGTGAGTGAGTGAGTGAGTGAGTGAGTTAATTAGTGAATGAGTTGGTGAGTGAGCGTTTGAATGAGCGAACGATTGAGTGAGTGAGCGATGAAACGAGCTGTTCATCGAGTAGGTAAATGAGTAATGTAGCAAGTGAAGGTGTGATGACGTCATTCAGGGAGAACATGGGGGAGTTATCGAGACGCTGAGTGGCTGCCTTACGGTGTGAGTAGGTGAATGAGTGAGTTAGTAAGTGAGTGAGTGCAAGAGTGAGTGAATGAGCAAATGAGTGAGTGCGAGTGTGCTTGAGTGAGTACATGAGTTATAACGACATCGAGTTTGTTAGTGAGTACGTGAGGGGTTGATTGAATAAGCATGAGTGGAGAATGAATGACTGAGTCAGTGATTAAACGAGATGATGAGCGAGGAGGTAAGTGAGTAAGTGAGTACATCAGTGACGTAGTGGGTTAGTAATTGGGTTAGCAAGTGAGTGTGTCAGTGAGTGAGTGGGCAAGTTAGTGCATGAGTGGGTCTGCGAATTAGCAACTGGGGAGTGAATGAGTGAGTGCGCGAGTTGGTGAATATATCAATGAGTGAGCGAGTATCTGAGTAAGTGTGTCAGTGAGTAATTGAGTGCGATTAAGTCAGTGAGCGAGAGAGTAAGTGAGTGAGCGAGTGAGTGAGTAAGTTAGTTAGTGAGTGAGTGAGTGAGTGAGTGAGTGAGTGAGTGAGTGAGTGAGTGAGTGAGTGAGTGAGTGAGTGAGTGAGTGAGTGAGTGAGTGAGTGAGTGAGTGTGAGTGAGTGAGTGAGTGAGTGAGTGAGTGAGTGAGTGAGTGAGTGAGTGAGTGAGTGAGTGAGTGAGTGAGTGAGTGAGTGAGTGAGTGAGTGAGTGAGTGAGTGAGTGAGTGAGTGACGGGCGGGATTCCTGCATCTCGTGGTAACTAGATGATGCCGAGGAGCTGAACTTCAAAGTTTCGGGCGACATTCCTTTGCAGGTGGATGGAGGGTCCCCTGTAAAAATCCAGGTAAACAATGATGCACGCCAGAAACAGGACTTGTCCGTGACCTTCAGTGAGGAGCGGGCACGTGTACTAGGTGTTGGGCACCTCAAAGAGATGGGTGGCTTGTATTACACCCCATACCTGCGTAAAATGAATGCGCAGTAAAACATGCACGTGTTGGTCATAAAGGCAGCGAATCTTGACGGGGGCGCGCCGTAATAAAACTAAAACAACATTGTTTATTATCTTATTTACCCGTCAGGAATGACACAGCGTTCGGTTAAGGATATAGCGTCACATTCACTCGCTCACCAATTCAATCACTCATTCACTCACCCACTCACTCATTCGCTCATACACTCCTTCAATCCCTCGCTCGCTCACTCACTCGCTCTCTGACGTAATCACTGACTAACTCACTGACTGACTCACTTGCCTACTCGCTCGCTCACTGCTTCCTCGTGCACTTACCTAGTCACTCACTCATTCACTCACTCCTTCACTCACTCACACACTCACCCAGTCACTCGCTCACTCGCTCAATCACTCTCTCACTTACTTACTTGCTCACACACTCGCACCCACTGTTGAATCAGAAAAACGAGATGTCTGTGGCAGCGAAGCCATTCGGACGTCAGTAAAGGAATTCGACACGATTCAGTACCGGGTCAGTCAAATAACAGTCAATACAGGTTATGCTTGCGGTAAAAGGTAGAGCAAAAACTAAGGGCGTTTCTACAGCTTGTTGATTGACTGTCGGTCACCAGACACCTCGTGACTTTCCAACCAACGCGAATTCTTTCAATTCCCATTTAGGTTAAGATTTCACGGTTGTCTTTTTCCTCGAAAGGTTTACAATTGAGTTAGGCTTCTATAATAAGCAACACGATAGAACAATACACCATGGAGTTGTTAATGTTTTAAAATTATGTTTGATGATCTTGCTTGATTTGAGGTCAAGGGAAAAACAATGCATCTGGGTTTTGCGCATCATCAACAAAATAGAAAAAAATATTTCTACAATATCTTGAAAATTGCGATACGTATCACAGAACAAAAATTCTTTATAAACAAAAAAGTTCAAAATGAAACGCTGCGCAAATGGGTGCTGCGCATGAATAACACATTCTAATTTGTTTTTTAAATTCGAAATCATGTTAAAAATTGCGACCCGTATCGAGAGACAAAATAAAGTTTACAAAAATGTATTTAGTTTCTTCAGTACATATTCTAAGCTTTCCTTAAACTAATACACTAGTTTTAATGGCTCAATAAAACTTTTCAACCGGATATGCATGGCAAAAAGCACTTCAGATTTTCGCCAGTAATTGCCTTTCAAATAAATAAAAATGAAGAAATATTAATGACACTTCTTAAGGAGTCACGTCCTGTCCTGTGTAAGAAAAGTGGTGACTCAATATTTAGTATTTTTTTTATCATCTGAGCATTTGATGATAGGTTGTTTGACTAGATATGGTAGCTAGGCTACATTGAATATACAGGTGATGTGTATGTTGTAGTGAGTATAGATTACACGCTATATAACAGCACTGTATATTGCATTTTACCTGCGATAAAGTTGATGCTCTTACCATCCATTGAATGAACCGTCGCTGAACAATAAATACTTGGGGGGAATGAATGCCTGTTTTAGCTGGCACTTGCATCTATTATATGACCGGAGCAAATATGGTAAGCTGCACAAACAATATATTTTTTCGATGTAATGTTGATAAGAACCTTCAAATGCTCTAACGTGCCGACATACATAACTAACTCAAGAACACTAAAAATGCAATGAAGCAGTGATCCCTGTTATAATCATTCGGTTTATGTCTTCATGAAATCGTTTGATCTTAGTGGAAATATTCAGAAATGTTTTATGTTGACAAAACTAGCACACATCGTAAAACACGGGCTGATATCAAGCGTCGCCCATAAGTTAGCCATTAAAGCGGTTTAGTGCATACTAACTTTGAATGCTTTTCTTCGACGATATTTGTGGTTAACGATCCTGACAAAAAGCTGATCCACCAAGACACAAACAGAACTCTTCAGTTGAGGGTGATCACTAAACAGGACGTGACTCAAAAACACTGGAATGGTGCGAGGTGAGATATTACAACATGGGATAGATTATAGATATATACTATTAGACATTCTGCTTTAAATACGATGACGAGGAAACTATAGCAGGCACCTCACATTCCATGTATGACAACATTAATGAGGTGCACTCTCTAAGTTATCAGTCCTAGCTGGACGATGAGCTAAAATAGTAGCATTAACGATGTTATCTTATTTAATATTTCATCAGCTTTGTCGCTCTCTGGCATACTCTCTGTATGGTATGATCATCAATATACATTTATTCACAGATGTGTCTGTTTGAATAATATAAACGTGGGCTTGCAGCGCCATTAAGCCAATGCAATTAGCTAAGATTCACTCAGCTAACTTTTATGACTATTGAACTGATATTAACTGTTTTATTAACAATCGCAAATTTGACGAAAATTGACTTAGTGAAAGTAAGCAGAGAGCAGAAGCGGCCTGTGTTCAGTGCTATCAGTCGGCTGTTGTCAACAAACCAATGAAGAGCCAGCAAAAGTAATGCCCGATGTACTTCAAGTTTACTTTGTGAGAAAACTATCGGGTTTATAGAGCAGAATATTTTATACCTATGCTGAGAATTGAATGGGCTTCCTTCGAGTGGAAACAAATTTACGATACGACCATGAACGACGGACAAACGACGCGATAACTTCAGATTTCAACCCCGTTTTAACTTAGATTCGTTCCAAACCGGAAATGAGGCAACCGATATCAATATGACAATTGAACTGCTATTTAATATTTTATAAGCAATCGAAAATTTGACGAAAATTGACTAAGTGAAATTAGTTTCTTCAACTCAACGCGCTTTGTAAACGACAAATATTATGATAGAATTTGTCAATATTGAAAGTTTGGTTATTGTATCAGGTTTTAAAAAATGTTAATTTTTTTACCATCAAACGATAATTAGTGAATAAATTGCAAAATTAAAAAGTTTAGAGATTTTGGCTACCAGAACTTTTCGAGGTGCTGCAATTGTTTTAACAATGCATTATTTACAACTACATGTATATAGAAAAAGTTTACAATTACATTACATTTTCAGAATATGTAAGCTGTATTGAAATGGAATTCTAAAGCATGGACGTATTGAGCATTGAACTTGTGTAATTTTTTTAAAACTTTGATGCTTTTGTAACCAGAAGTGACGTCATCGACATCCATGTTATCTTATGATACGTCTTAATATGTTGCGGAGAACATGTGACCTTAATTTTGATTTATAAGCGTTCGTGATATTCATTCTGTTACGAAGATTTTTCGACCTTAGGCGCCTGGGAAAACTATTGGTTTGATGTCCACATAGATGCATACAAAACGTTTTCAATTAGAATGAGCTACACAACGGTGTAAATTATGTAACAATTTGACCATTTTTAACGGAGTTATTTGAGATATTAGTTTTTCACTTATTGGATGATCTTGACCTCAGTTTTAGGTCAAGGTCAAAACAAAACCTCTCTGCGCATTATTGACGCCTAACGATTGAAGAATCAAAAATCGCATAAAATGCGACCTGTATCGCGAAACAAAAAAAATGTTTACAAACATGCAAACATAGCAATAAACGCGACTGACCTACATAACTTGGCGAATTAAGTTAAAAAATGGGAAATGACGTCGCGTTGCCGGTTGCGTTCCGCCCCCGTAGGGCCGAACATCTAAAACCATGGCTTCCTGGGTCGTGGCCGTAGAGTACTCATGCTTATAACAGTGGCCTTCCGTGCCCTCGTTTGTCGATTCCCCTGTTGTTCAAGGACACCTCTACATGTCGGCGGACACCAGTGTTAGCGGTGGTTAACCAATGACAATAAGTAGTGAAACCGTGAGATAATATTGCAGCAGTTATGGATGAGGATGGATGTGAAGTTGAAATAAAGAACATGAAATGACGTCACCTATTTGGAACCTGCGTCGCACACCCCTGCCATAGGTTCCGATGTCGAGCGCTAAGCTTCAAATACTATTCAAACCATCCATTGTTTTCCAAGCTCACTTCCGCTGGTCACAGTTTCAACTGCGCTAGTGCTGTTGGAACATTATGTTCACAGGCCGTCAACGTGTGATTATCACAGCGAAGCAAGTTCAGTGACATGATTTAAATATGTGAAACAACCAAAACGATCTTCCCAAACCGGCAAGCATCAATCAAGGGGGGCTACAACAGCACAAATGTTGTACAATTTCCTGATAGTGTTATGTCAAAAGCATAATAGTGTTATGACATGTAATCAGGCATGATTTTAGCGGGACTCATTAACCTTAAGAAGGTAATTGCTTCATTTATATCGCATTTAAACAGCACTGGACGAGAACAGTTAGCGTTAATATGAATATTGAATATGTGCGCGGGAAGATATATTGGAGCAAAGTGGATGCTTGCACAGAAATAACCACCATTTGTAGCTCGGGACCATATATATATTTACATAAATATATATGTAAATGTTTATATAAATATATATATATGTGTGTATAGATACGTGTATATATGAAGGTGTGTAGTTATATATACACATATATATATAAACATATATATAAAGATGTATATATATATTTAGATAAATATATATATATATATATAAACATACATGAAAAAATATAAATGTAGATATATATACATGAAAAAAGAGAAATATAACTAGATATATACATTATACTTTATAACTATATATATATATATAACTATATATATATATAGAGAAATATATATATAGACATATATATACAGAAATATATATATATATTTAAATAGATAGCTATATATATATATATATATATAGATCTCTATTTAGATATATATATCTCTCTCGCTATATCTATATAGAATATATATATATATTTATATATCTATTATATTTATATATCTATATCTCAGATATCTCTCTATATATCTCTATATACATATATCTATCTCTCTATATCTATGTATCTATATATATAATCTCTATATATATCTCTCTATATCTATCTCTCTCTCTCTCTATCTCTCTCTATATATATATCTCTCTCTCTCTCTCTCTCTATATATATATATATATATATATATAGCGATATCAACATATATATTAATCGAGTTCGTCACGTTATGACTCCTGCTCAAAACATAAAGATATCATGCACGATAGATATGTGCGTTATGATCAGCCGAACAAAATACTTGTTTGCGGTTCCTACGGGTTGGATGTTGGCTAGACATGAAATAGTATGTAAAACAGAGGATCTGCATCTACGGAGCTCCACAGAACGATTACTGTAAATAGGATGGAAAAGATAGTTTGAGAAAATCGTGTTTTAAAAATAATGATGAAAGTGTTAAAAAAGTTTATGAAAGTGTAAAACAATTGTGGAAAAAACCAATAGTGCATAAAAGTACAAAAGCCCCCTGGTATGACGACTGCTCTCCAGTTTCAGCAGGACAACAGGGCCCCCGGAATTCCCATGCAACCCCACCTCCTCTGAAGATTGGGCTGTATGTTATCAACCACACACAGCCCACCCCAAATGCCTTATTTCTATCCCATCCACTATTTGGGGGCTAACAAATGCTTATGAACTTGCTGTGCCATTATCCTCATAGCCTATACTACTTATGTTATATGGACAAAAGATGTGCTTGTCGATATCACGAATGATTAAACTATAGCAATTGCTGATGTAGATGACTAAATACGATGTAAACATGACATTTGCAGATACACGCATTGGCAGATACACCCATTGGCAGATACACGCATTGGCAGATACACCCATTGGCACTTAATCACCCCCTCCCCACCCCCAAAGAAATACTGCTAATCTTAAAATTATGCCTAGCAAACTGCTTGAGGGAAAACAACCATCGCTTCACCATGACATGCATATTCAGCCCCTCACTATATGCACTGTGTAAGTATAATGAGAGACTCCAAGAGAAAGTTGCACATTCATATATGGTCACACCACGACGAAATAACTAACAACAAGTATGCAGAAATATGTGTTTAAAACTTCATAAGGCGTCTTAGAAACTTTGCATTATCGATAAATGCCATACGATTGATCATAATAATTCTGATGCTATAAGAAATACTGAATCTATTTAAGGTAGGAACCTATTACTATGAGATGTTCATTGGTCTTAAGTATAAGTGTCGCAGGGGCAAACCTGGATAGCAGATGACGTCATTTTGCTCAAGCATTATTTGTAGCATTAATCAACTATCAAGAGATATGCTATGAAGTAACGATAATTGACGTTACCTACAAGCTAACCAGTAGGAGGAGCTTATCACTGCAGGAAGATATCCGCTCATAATGCATTTACGCCAAGGCGGTCTAATTGTATTCGATGCTACAATCTACCCTCAGTGGGATGTTACCAACGCCGCACTACAGAGCGCAATTTCTTCCATATGTTAACAGCAGCTTTGATTTTGAATAAATAATAAAGGGACATCCAATTTCTATCTATAAATCAGGTCAGCCACATATCAAAAGAAATAAAATTTCTTATGGTCGGTTTCACCATATACTTCGTTACCAACAGAAACCCGACTTTTATACAACATCATCCCTACAGTCAAACATCAAGAGATATGCTATGAAGTAACGACAATTGATGTTACCTACTCTTTACAGTAAGTGCTTTTGAGCAGCGGCCTTAATTAGGCAGTGTTCTAAATGTAATGTCAATACTGCTGTTTGACTTTTATTACATATCCGGCATATTTGCATCATTTAGCCAAAGAGGAAGTCAACGTTGATGTATCCTGTTTTTTTACAAAATTAGTCTAATTTGTCAGAATCTTTAAAAAAAATACCAACAAAGTGCATTATAATATTAACATCCTGCAACAAACGGCGTTAATGTCAGAGGTCATGTGCCGTTCTGTTATTCCTGATACCTGGGATGATACCCTGTAGCCGCGTGACCAACTTCGGGATATGTGGACCATCAAAGACAAGTTACTCAATAAAACGGGGAGTTGGTAGATAGTCATTCTGTGTTACACAATCTATGACGCTGCAGAAGCCACAAGAATATTGAAGATAGATATCCACTTTTCTCCACAATGCCCAATTGGTGTGGGTACAAAATACACAGAAAAACAGCGATAGACTAGTATCGATCCTGCAATGCCAATATACAAAGTTAAACGATTAAATTTACGTCAAATTGAACACAGAGGCAACCTTTCTTACATAAGGTTACAACAGCTTGTGTCATCAACCTGTAAGAGTTGGTATTACACTGAGAAAATCAAAATTATTGTCACTAGATGATGTTATTCCATTGTAACTAGAAATGATCGCATATTTTGAGGTAATCACGGTAAGCATATATTCGTGTTTAACATATCATACATCAGTACAGATTACCATTGTAATTTCCTCTGCTGCTTGGTAAAAACTCGGCTATTTTTTATCTGTGATTTGGATAAATAAGTTGGGTCGAACATAGATTGCTTTTCGATTACAGAGAAAATATTTCATTGCTCTCATTAAGCAGAAGGAAATCTGTGTTTGAAACATAACGACATTATTGTTTTCAAATATGACCTCGAGAAGCTTTAGCAACAGATTTCAATAATTAATCCTGCAAGTTTAATCTTAATCTCCATTTTGTCACCTAGTTTTACGTTTGTCAAGCATATATAGATGCTAATAACCAAGAATTAAAGCGAGTTACTAATAAGCGCTCATTAAAAACTTGTGTGCAATTAATCGCAATTATGCTCGCAGCTCTCGCGTCGGGAGACATATTGTCTCAATATATCAGTGGGTATCGGTCAGCTGAATTTGAGGACTGAATTGATTGAATTTGAGCGTGCCTGAATGGGGTACTGATTATCAGGCAAGCGGGGGATACAACATGTTATGTGAATGCGCTTATTTTGGATCCTTCTGAAGCCTATTTCACGTTCTCCTTCGCACTGATCAGCTGTGGTCGCAAGCACATTCCAGACACCATTTAATCAATACGCATACACACCAAGTAGAATTACAGAAACGAGTACGGGTCCGGTCATACTTTTGATAGAAATACTGCCATACCGGTATGATATTGATGCTATCTAACGACACGCCGTTGTTCAGCCTTTTTCATTTTCTCCCAGCCACCATCATGTCTATGCTGATAGAAAAGAGCTAATTAATATTCAAGTCGATTATCTACCATAATTATGTATGCTGGTTGTAATGTGTGTACCAATAGACAGCATTGTTATACTACAAAGCACAAGATCCGACAAGTAGCTCCCACTAGTAATAACATCAAATATTCACCATAATCGCCTTCCACTCACATGCATGCCATATTTAAATCGATAGCATATGCGCCCATAATGCGAGTTGTCATGATCCCATTCTTATCAGTTACGTAAATAAATGGCGCGCAATAACATGACAGATACCTGCATACGAGTTGATAGATACTTTGTTATTGGTTGTCATTAGTAGCGAGCGGCAACCCAATGGACAATTCACGCCTCGCTGCTTTTGATATACCGATACAAACTATATCCACATTTTACTGCCAAATATATCTTGATGCCATCAGAGGCGTACACAGGAATAATTATGTTAAATTATTAACCAAAAGCGTGTAAACATAGTTACTTATATTCATTCATAGTGATGGAATTCGGGACATTAATTAATGTTGGTGCAGAGTTCTTATATATACGTACCCTGACAGGAAAGACTAGGAGTCTTTCATGTTATGCAGCTTGTGTTTTTCCAGACAAACAGCATCTCCTCGAATAAAATACTTCTGATATTGAATGCATCGTTCCCTATTAATGGCAATTAGTGAAAAAGAAAAGATGTGCGTGACGAGGAAAGAGAAATGCGATCGGGTAAGATACAGATAAGGTTGATGGGTAAATAAGTGAGCCAGAAAGTATGTTGGCCAGATATTGTATTTCACCGAATGCAGTGAAACTTCATCGCAAAGCATGGAACAACCATGGCTCCTGGAGTCATGGTAATTACCCCCATGTGATGATAATGTATGTGCTTGCTCGCGCGAGTCATGTGTTGATGTGTCTGTGTGGGATTGTTACTATATGTGCGCTAAGAAATTCTTTTCTTTTAAATATCGACGTCGTGCATATTGGGGTACATTGTACGTCTGCAAAGTTACAAATTACGAAAAATTATGCTCGCCACCCAATATGATCCTACTAGAGTTGTTAAGATGTTCAGCAAATGATTAGTTGCATGTACCACTATTATTCAATCTAAAAGGGGACTGGAACATGGAGGCGTCTTATCATTCGGCGACTTCTCATAAGGGAACCCATGAGTCAGTCTGCCTTAGGATATATGTATGAATTGACATGACCTCAATGAATTAACCCCCCCCCCCCACTAACGGCGACTACCCAATGGTCTTGTGGCATTGGGTGCTCATTGCTAATCATTCCTGATTTGAGAGAAATGACAGGTGAAGACTGATTGACCGAATGGAAACTGACCCTTTTGATTGATAATAAGACCTTTAAGTGAATGTTATCTTCGGTAGGTGGAGCAGATAATAAGACTCGATTTGGATAGTGGGACAGATGAGCACAAAAAGTGCTTGATTCACAATTACCGACCGAATGGGATGTATATAAATCTACGCGTAATTTTCAAATATCACCTCTCTGCCATAGCAAACAAACATTGTATGGTCAAACGGCGTAAAACGTATTAACTTCTAGTGCGACAGTAACTGTCAGAGACTTGCGAATGTATATCCACTTCTGTGTTTAAGAAAATACCAGCGCAGAACGCTATGCTAAGAAACTAATTTCTCAACAAGACACCGTAGCCGTTGATTTCTGCATCACACAGGTTTGCTACTTCAATAACAACAGTTAAGTTAACATGTAGGTTGTACTGAATCACTTCATATAGATATTAAAATGGTGCCGATAAGGGTTACTCACATTCTGTGGGATAAAGAAGCAGTTGTTTAATGCATTGTATATTTTGTCAAATGTCAGTTTACGTGATCCAATCACGGATATCACAAAATGAACAGCTTTTCAACTGAGCTGGCTATTGTGCATGGAAGCTTTGAAGATATTTTTGGGACGCGACACACAGCTGCTTGCCATTTATTCGGTAAGGTAACACTACTTTAAGAAGACCAAAGATAAATATGACGACGGGGCCCTATTTTGTGGCTGAATAATACAACAAAGACACGATTGTCATATATACGTACAGCATATGCACCAGAATGTTCAAGCCATCTACACCGTATAGGCAACATTTATCTCCTTTTTCGGCCGATACAATTGATGGCCAGAAGGTTTGGTTTTCATGTCTTTACAAATGTCACATCATTCATTCAATCTCATCCCACAGGCAACCGTGCTGCTTGGCCAATGCAAACACTTTCATCAACCGATTCAGCCTTATCATTTTTTCTGACTTCATTAACCATCGGCTTGGTCATATTTTGATAAGCTACGTTTTTCGATTAATCTGTCGCCTAAAAGGGGAAAATAGAAGGCTGATCAAATTATCTTTGGTGATTTAGTAATAACCCTAATATAATGTAGATAATTATTCCAGAATCACACAACTGCTCCGTGAATTGCGCAACTGTGGATATTTTATTCTTAGAAAGCTTCAAACAGCTATTGACGTCATTGTCAGAGAATTGGGATAATGGTGAGATAACTAGCTTGCTGATCGCTATCCGAGGTCGTTGTCACCAGGTATAGCGTGAAAATAACATTGGAGGTTAGGGAAGCTAAACCTGATAATGGCATTAAGTATTGTTGACCTGATTAAACATCTCACATTTGCGCCATAGACGGCCTTGAGCAGGTATTAAATGATTGAAAACACAGACTGCGTTAATCACAAATAACCCACGGTCATGTGGCAGTAAGCTTTCATCGTTGCTCTTCCCTGGTTTGATAGAAATGACTGGTGCTCATACCAGGTATTTGCGCCCCACTGGGTACCGGAGCGTTGCAGGAAGAGTGGTTGTTCGTGTCATTACATTAAAGACAATTGCGACAGTTCTAAATTCGTGCATAGATTTTCACGATTTTTTGCAGAGAGTAAGCTCGTATATAAAGCTAACGAAATGTAAAATAAAAAGTTAAGGTCACTGATGTAAATTTCTGATTATGGCGAATGTAAGATCCACATGTTAAGCTTATGTGAATTATGATAATTTGGTAATATTTTGGTTCTACAGAAAGTTCATACAGCGAATTGCATTATATTTAACATACAGACAGCACAATATCTGCTTTACAAAAAATCAAGAAACAAATGATGTCTCGCCGCACCCTACGGCAAGCCGTTTATGAATTTATTGTTATTTTTTCTCTAGAATGGTGTACATCCTCCATAAAAAAATTGACCGATCAGTTTTAAACTAAACTTGGTAATATTGTGCAGTGGTATATGTACTAAGAGCAGAAATTTAAAAAATGATAGGTCCACGTAGTCTATGGGAAGCCACAATGGATTTTCGGTTGTATTCCCTGAGTGCGGTGTATTACAATATTCTAACCTCCATACAAAAAAATTGACCGATCAGTTTTAAATTAAACTTGGTAATATGGTGCAGTGGTGTATGTACTATTAGCAGAAATTAAAAAAAATGATAGGTCCACGTAGTGTATGGGAAGTCACAATGGATTTTCGGTTGTATTCCCTGAGTGCGGTGTATTACATTTTTAAAATGACATAAAATGACTGCTATTGATTATTACAAAATATATATGTTTATTTGTATAACACTTAACTTCAAAATTGACGTACAAAATAGCATATCATCGTCATATACATAGTCAACAACATACCTGTCTAAGAGTCCTTCTGTTTCTGTTGTGTTGTGCCGTGTGAGTGAAACTACCCCATGGTGATCGTCAGCCTGTTGACTACACGACACATAGTCACCACATTCATCAGATCGAAGATCATGCTCACAACTGCTGATAACTGCTTTATTTAGATTCACCATCCGAGCTGCAGTTGCTCTTCGTCGCTCTAGCACGCTCGCCTTGGCAAATTTTCCTTTATATTTCATCTTGATTTTGCCAAGGAGTTATAACCAATAGCAGGAGTAGACACGACGCCGAGATCAAAGCGATCTCGCGCACAGTGCCTGCCTCGGCGAGATCGCCACGAGATATGTGTCTCGCTCACATTTCAGTTCGGCAAGTTGAGGCGTTAGCTGCTGTGCGAGAAACTTCATTTTCTTTTTCGAAAACTTTCACCAGTATCACCAAACCTGATGGATTTGCCCGACGAGGTAATTATTTATATTTCAATAAACACGCTGATTATCATAGTTTCCTTTTTCGGGTAATCAATATGTCTTATTCGATTAAAGTTTGCAAGTGTTTATTCCGCATCGAGACGCCATATTTTCGGCTTGGAACTTCGACATATATTTTTCTATCTCTTGATAATTGTGAAATATTCCCGTAAAAATATTCTTGGTATTCGTTGACTGAAAAAAGACAAATCGAATGGTCACGATTATTACGCTGTTAAATGTGTACTTTTTATTTTATTGAGCTGAATACATGAGCGCTAATACCTTGAATTCAAACAATTCGTCGAATCTCAAGCTTCCAGAATTTTTCAAATTAATCAAAAACTATGTTGTATTGTTTGACAAGATAGCGGCACAATTGCCTTAACCAATAACCAAACAGAATCCATTATCAATAATTGTAAATATCCTTATAGTTTACCTCCAAATCACATCCAAATGCGACATATATTTGACAGTTCAATATGGCTGACAGTGGGCGATAATTTGGTGTTATTACTTACCGGCGGCATACTAATGCAATGTCAGAATACTTATATATAACTAACTATAACTTGAAATATGAGTCTTGTCCCAGCAAATTTGTACTTTGTGTCTAGTGCTCTTGTAGTCTTATGTGTATCATGAATTTAATTTGGTTGAATGATTAATGGATAAATATTATGTGTTGGTAATTGTGTATTGAGAACATATTTTTAATCTTTACATATCCAGTTCAATTTTAAATTTGCTTTGTTAGTAGAAAGTCAGTCAACAACTTAAGATGTAATGACGGAGTAAGTTAGATCACCACAAAAAAAACAACCAAGTAGGCCGTAATGCACACTAAACACCCAGTGCTTACCAGCTAATCCACCAATAAAGTTATCATATTTAGTCAATTTGTTACCTTACATCATAAATATAGATTTTCAGACCGGTTATTGACTGCATCAAGAAGAGAAAGTGCATGCAAAACATCGACATGACTCCCCATCATCGATAAAACGCGTTTTGTGACAGAGGAAAATCAAGTATGAGGCCTAGACAATTTTTTATTGTCTGGAGTATCACAGATGCCAGATTTCTAATAATATCGAGCAAATAATCAGACAAAGACAAAAAGAGTGACGCGGGATGTTTTGAATGCAGCTAAACTATTTGGTGCGACCGGCAATTTAATTACAAATAAAACAAAGGAAGATTCATTAAGGCAACCCATGTGTCACCTTGTCTCTGTCGTCGCGGAGCGGCCATGAAGTAGCACAACACTGTCATACAATTTTGTAAGGTGTGGTCGACTGTGATGGTCAATTCAAGTGACATGGTCGCCTTAGGAAACTGAGACTGCACCAAAGATGCTGTCTATTTATATTACAATACTGAGGTCTGCCGGTGATGCCCCAGAGTATTTTCTTAGTAACCCGCCGTGAGAAAGGGACCCATCCTGTCGGAAGAATCATTGAGACAAGGCGTCAAATGTAAGCTCCAGTTCCTCAACGATGGAACGGCCCGAAACCCGCTCCAAATTTCGCCTGTTGTAATGGCAGCGATAATGGCAGCATCCTTGATTCTGTGAATGGGAAAATGTGTGTGTGTGTGTGTGTGTGTGTGTGTGTGTCTGTGTGTGTGTGTGTGTGTGTGTGTGTGTGTGTGTGTGTGTGTGTGTGTGTGTGTGTGTGTGTGTGTGTGTGTGTGTGTGTGTGTTGTGTGTGTGTGTGTGCGTCTAATAGTATTGTTGCTATCAATTCAAGCATAAATCACGAGTCTGAAGTGGGACATCGTCTCATGGACACGTCGTCTTGTTCGCTAGTAGCAGGATATTAATGGGTATGAAAACAAATGTTTAACTCACCTACAGCAAGAATACCATTGGTAATACGCACATTGTGAACAGCAATACTTGCGTGCATCATAAAGATTCCTACACCACACGATCCTAGTACAACAAAGATGCAACTATGAGGTTTACATTAGCTTCATCAACCATCTCCGGTCTTAACGTGAATTTTGACATAGCTTAATTCAGACAAATATTCTGCTGCAACGAAATCTCGCATGCAATTTCTTGGTTTAATTATGTATCAATTCCGAAGAGAAATCATAGCCAGTTCCCACAAGAGTAATGTCGCTCTTAAGTGAGAGAAATACGTTAAAGGAAAAACATTTCTCGGGGGCAAAAACAAAGCAATTGATGTGATATAAATTCAGCATCCAATTACTGAGTGTTATAACAACGTGAATGTCATAACAGACTATTGCACAAGGAATGTTGTATTGATTAGCAATACAACATTATATCCGACAACCACTGTTTTTGTTGCGCTTCCCTATCGGCTCGGTTGAATCCTATTCAAGGCTTATGGACATCTAATTACCTATAATCTACCGATATCGGCATCCTTGATAAGAGCCCTGCAAGTTAAAAATTGTTGCAACCGCTTAGGAAACGGATCGAGAAACCCAGCGAAGAAAAGTACTATCGTTCGAATAGCGTCAACCATGTGCCATGTTTGCACTATTCTTAACGTCGCGTAAAAAAACAACGGGACTATACAAACGTCATCGTTTACTACAATTATTTATAAAAGCGTTCCTTGGTGTAGTTTTGCATAAGAATTTAGTTGAAGGTTGATTTAATTCGTGGCCAAATAAAAGAGCTTGTGTGATATCAAATACTTTGCTCATCAGATGTCATTTATTTCCCTATAATGCCGTATAATATACAAACAGCAATTTTATATTTATATGATTTACATATCATACACACTCTACTCAATACAAAATTGTGCGCAGCCATATTTTGTACAACCATAAGGGGGAACATCTTTTTTTCACAATGGTGCAAGGTAGACCATAAGCGCTATGTGAAATGTACAGGTCTACACTGTTGAAACAAAACAACACCAGCTACTTACAAGAAGCATATCAATCGATGTGTTGTGTGTTGCCTTTGAAATTAGATTATATTTTGTGTCATTATTTAGCATTCTATGATATAAGTCCTGCAGAGAAAATATTTCGATGACATAAAATCATATCATTTGGATGGCGACTCCATAAGGCATTTACATCAGGTGTTACTGTTAATCTGTACCACGTACTAAACACGCCCCGTGTCTTGTGTGCGTGTCTTGCACAACTTGGGTTTCCTCATTTTCAACTTATGCTGTAATGTTAGGCAAGGTGCGTCGGATGAAGTTCATGCATATGCATTAGGGCTGAGGCATATGTGACTCTGCCATTGCAACTAGGACTGTATGATCAGGTTTGCATCAAATTGGTCATGAACGTGACAATATGCTTTGCTTCTCAATAATATTTGATATTGAGTAGCGCTTACATGGTAGGCATAAACTATTCGGTTTGTCATACCGGTACAGGCTGATTGGTTCTTCAGAAAGGAATTATTTTTGTTGATGCCAAATATCCATCAATTTACTATTAAAAGACTTCCTTTTGTTTAGGGGCCATGCTTAGAATCAAGTTAATCGAAGAACATCTCTTTCCGTTGGGAATTTTGCGCATTTAGTGTAATATTTAGCAATTCGCTTTTAGCTTTGATAGCGTCTTTAAATCTATTGATAGATCTGTTTTGGAGTAAAGCTTTATTTAAACGTTTTTTTGTACAAAGATCCTCCAATTTGTTGCCATTTAATTTTGACTTGGTGGACGGCACTAACGTGCTGTTATTATATTATTCTAATCGGGTTCTACATACAGTGAAAGAGACCTATGGAAAAACACAGAGGCTGCGACAATCCTTATCCAGAACGTCTAATCAATATGATACACACAGAAGCCACCTGCCTCACTGACCATAAACAGGCCAATTATCAGTAAATTTGGCCAGCTCATTTTACTAACAGTGTTGTGAAAGAATGTGGTTGATTTGGAATAACATCAGTTATTAATGCCATCAAAAATATTTGCGTTCGTTACAATAGGATTCGTCGTTGTATTCCAAGCTATAATTGCATTATAGTCACCACTAGACTGATCATTTCAATGGCTCACGTCCGAAGTGTCGTCCATTATATCAAGTGTCCTGCGTTAAGATTGCTGGTTTCTTTATATGACGCCGTAAATATGCATGATCTATTTGGCATATATAAGAATATGTGTACAAGTACAACAAGCAAATATATCTATTGAGGCTGTCTTATATATTGGTGGCTATTACGATGTGGGTTTCAATGTCTAACAACCCAGTCACCATCTCTAACAGTAGCTGCAGCAGTGTTTGCAATCAGTAGACAGCAAATGTTCTAAGTAGTAACTTACAGACAACAGTCACTATGGTCGTACAATGTGCATTGCTATTACTAGTATTCATAACAACCTTAACTTGATAAAATCATTATCCCATACGATGTGTGAGGCTATGCCTAGTACAGCATTCATTGTGCATGGGGATAGTTTTATCTTTACACGCTGCAGACAACCATTGATTTCAATTATCATAAATATTCATTTGTCCTGTTGCAGCGTTTAGTGAGTAATGGTCAATTTACATCATGTGTGCGTTCATCGTCATCATTTTCTGGCTTGTTAGAAATTCTGTTTGCAAGACGAACGAGTTTGTACCACCTCCAGCCTGGCGGAAATGAGAAGTAAAGTGCCACAGAGTTTATATACACGTGCTTTAGAGCGCGCGTGTAATATGTCTCTTGTCCCATGACACAGCGAGGAGAGATGTAAGGAAAAAGATCAAGACGAATCGAAATAAAAAAAACCCACAAAATAGAGTTTTAACAATCTAAACTGCATTTTTGTGATCATTTCATTAACAGACTTTGACTAGAGCGGGCAGGTACCTAAACGCCAACGCATGTTTGTATCACAATAATCGATTTACATAGAAGCTAAATCACATTAGTTTGCAGATATCACCTAATCTTCGGTTAGTAGATCCAAACGTCATGAAGGAAATATCTCATTTGTAATGTCTACAAAAAGGATATCACGAAATAACAATCGATCTCGATGAGTTTTCTTACTTAGTGAATAATCTACAGGCGAGCACAGCAATAAATAAATGCCTAGTCTTTTGGCACGGAATCAAAACAGAAATACAATGCTCTGTAAGACTACAAACATACATTAGATACAGCACTATTCAAAGCGTCACCATCTTGCCGCGTCATTGCCTCTATTGACGGTACCTTAGATACTATGTGAGAACTACTGATCTCTTACAGCAATAATTGTGAAATAACATTCGATTGATCTGACACATATTGGGGCACACAGTGTATTGTTATTTGATAACCATGAGATGTGACATGCGACAGACACTCGATTGTCTCTTAGTATCTGTATAAAGCAGTGAAAAGATTCTCCTTACACACGCAATTCATGGAGTATTCAAGCTTCATATTTCCTTGAACTCCCTGAATGCATTCTCACACTTGCCTAGCGTTGCAAATGATTAATCAGTCTATATCAGTATCACATATACCTACGTGTATCCATAACTACTAGGTTGATAATGGTGTCAACTTGTATTGGTTTGCCTGGTCCATATATGTTTAAAAGCATTATTTTCAAACGATGCGAATACCCGATCCTTTAAACCTTTTGTATCTTTTGATTATAACCATGATTGCGACAACGATGACTCATGGAATAAATGTAGCTGAAATAAGTAATATTACTCCGCAGGTAAAGTGTGATATCATTTACATATATTGATGCCATGGATGAGTAGCACCTGATATATGCACAGCACACAAAGTGGTACCCGACTAACTCACAGCTGTAGTTTTGAAGTGGGACATTGTAGCTCGTACTTCAATGGTGATGGTTATTGTTGCAACATTGCAAAGTCTCCCTTTTGATCAATTACATTGTATTGATTGGCTGTGCGTACACTATTCATAAGCAGCGTAGTATCAGCAGCACCACTGGACGAATGAAGCCAAAGATACTTGAAGAAAAGCCATATAAACCAACTGATATGCCGACACATTAAGAGTATGAGTAACACGAGTCATTGAAGTGTGGTGCAGCTGTTCTAACAATGTTTGCTTTGTAACATTCTAATCGAAAGGACAATGTTACAATGTTACGTATAGTTACGTAGCATGTATTGTTGCAGCATCAGACACGATCTTGATGAATGTCATTGTCACGGGGAACCTATCGCATGGCATAGATTTACGCGATGACCTCACAATACTGCAGAAAATACCTATGCACTTCATATTTGAGAGATATAATGCCCGGCTCTGTACGTCTTGTGTGAACAAATTTCTGAAACTGTGTGTCACTGCGTCTTGCCGTTATAATGATTTCCTTGCTGCACTTCAACCTTAACAAAGTGTTCCCCGTATATGTACAGGTACATGTTGCATGGTCAATAAATTACGTAGACGGGAAACTTTTGAATCAAATTCAAAATTGATAGTTTCCCATTGTTGTCAGGCTGCAAAATAAGAATTTACATAGTTTTGCAACTGCCCCTATCAGGACATTCCTGTAAATCTATACAGTGTATGTTTGTTTACTGGTGACAGCAGACCGAATACATTGGGAGAATCTAGATTAATTCGCATTACTGGATTGTTTCTACTCATGAGACATAATATAGCTAGGCAAAAATCAATTTTGACCACATACACAACCACTCAGGGGACGACCACTTCCCAACAACCCCACTCATTCAGACCTCCTAGCATCGGTAATAATCTTTGGTCATGTAGGATGGCTTACCTCATGACGCCCCGTTGTTTAGTTCTAAATATGTTCATGTTTGCAATGCATATAATTATATGCATATTGCCCATAACTTGTTGATTTGAACGTTTTATAAAATTAAAACTAATATATAATACATTTTTCCCAATTAGGTTAATCGATTGACAAGGCATGAACTGATAACGACCTGTCCCAATATTTGTCACATGTTCATTAAAGACTAAAACAAATCAATCGCATATATTCCTGATATTATATTCCATATGACCGAATTCTTTAAGAAGGATACATTTATCCAGGTAAATTTACTAGTAGTGATTTCTAAGTGCGGGTAATGTTAGCTATGTATTTTAGGTAGATGCGAAATTTTGTACCATCTTCTTGGAAAATGAAATAACGAACTTACGAACTTAATTGTCATGGACCAATTCTCATGGAAAGCACAGCTCTTACTAATTGGTGCCGTTAACCTTCATTTAAAGTCCTCAAGATATAGTCGCCGCGAAGACACAGTGCCGTAGCCACTGGACCGTTTGTGCACCATGCATGGCCAATAAACTGGTATGTTTACTGTGGTGATTGCGGTGAAGAGTGACGATATATAAAATAATATAGCATTGAAGTGAAATTGAGTGCCACTTTCGTTTTCGTTAGTATCGTTTATAATACTGAATCCTTGTGACCACACCAATAAATTCCATATGGTATGCTAAACCATTCCTGCTACATTATTATTACTAGCTCTGAGCAAAAAGGGTTAAACGAAACATTAACCGAATGAGGTGGTTACTCATCAATTACTAGCTTTCCATCACTATCCAAGCATTGTATAACTTGACAGCTGGCTGGCGATTAATTCAATACATAATGATCAGAATATTACAATGCTTTCTCTACCGTGTGTATCACATGCGAAATGTACTGTTCATTAAAAAGATCCATTTGCTTTACATTTAATGGATAATGCATAACCTATGAGTTTCTTATCAAGCTTAAGGTTTGGTGTATAATCTTAAGTGTTCCCCGTAAATGTTCACGAACATTTTGCATGGTCAATAAATGGCCAACTTAATTCCGTAATCGGGAAACTTATGAATTTGTTTTCGAGTTTTTGAGCGGTAAAGTACAATACCAATCGGCGCATTATAGGATAGGCTGCCTTACTTATACTTCAATTTGTGCCAAAGAACATTAATCAAACGCAATGAAATGAGCAAAGCAGAATGTCGAGAGAAGGAAATTGGCCTTCTAGCAACATAAGCAGCAAAGGTCAAAGTAACTTACGTGGGAGGGTTTGTTGGTTTTACAGAAACACATTAGATATTATATAAATAGCTCGTGTATTGCAGATTGGTGCGAGGGGCAAACCCTTTATTTAGACATTCGTCGTGTTTCGATACTCTAGGTAGAAATATTCAATGCAACATGAAAGGAAGAATTACGATTAACAATGTGCAATATGACTGTATAAATCCCAAGTCAACTCTATTGAAAGAAGACCATATTCTTTCAATCACCTGAAGTAACTCCGAGTTTATTGTACGAGATGACACTTTTATCTTCAGCATTGTTCTGTCTGTTCGTACTAAAATTACTGTGCTGTTAGATTGTGATACCTGATTTATAAGTAATAGTGATCAATGATTATCTTGACATTGTGTATCTGTTTATCCATCCCGCCAGAACGCACTTGTTTACATGTAATGTTAGTGTGGTTTACGAGATGCACGCGTAGAACATCTTTATCTAGCACATTAATAGCCTTCAGAGGCTGTGACTTCTGAGTGTGTTATGTCCGTACATGCGTGTCAGGCAATATAACTCGGGAATTAGATCGATAGCTACTTTTTCAGTTTATGTGGGTGACCATTTGACTGCAAGAGAACTTTGAAACTCATCGCAAACTATCCATGTTCCTCTGATTACGCGCGAACGATAGCATTACAGGTAGCTACCAATATAAGCCGTACTATTTCTGGAAGGTTTCGTAGCCTTGCCATTCTAAGCATTATGCCACCGGATGTGATACCTACAATCGAATTCCGCTCAGAATCCAATTTTTTTCCAGATGGGGTGGTAGATTAATTAGTGAAAAGCGGTGTGCAAGGGCACTTTGAAGATTTCCTTAATGTTGTTGCGGCACCTACCAATTAGCCTCTGTGGCTTTTTTACCTGCGTCAGCGATGATACAAACGATGCTTCTTAAACAGATTGAATATATATCTAAGATTATGAAACGCAGACTCGGTGCACATTGTTATTGTTAAGTATCCAATTTTCTTAGGCCTACTTTTGTCTCATTATTCTGTGCCAGTTTTGATGCTGGAACGTGTCAGACTTAATAACTGCCGGATATTTGGCTAAAAAAAATCAGACTCAAATCAGCTCGCACAATAGAAAAAACGTTGACGACCAAATTAATTAATATTTGCTTTATGTCATATCTGCCACAAAGTAGAAAATAGTAAACAGTTCTGTGCATGATACAATCAAAGTGGAGTCTTATCTAATAAAACAATACCCAGCATGTCAGTTAATACGGAACTAGGAGAGATATTAATGGATATTGAGGTTGCTAAACTTTTACACAATGGTGGAGCAATGTAAGAATATGGCTAGAGAAAGGCACAATAGCCAAGTATAACTACATTCTTACCTTCATACCTGTGTATGTATGTGTATATTACTAAGCTTGTGGAGTATCCTTATTTGAAAACCTACTGATTGTCTGCTTAGTTAACGCCTCATGCCATACAAACTCAGCATAATACCACGTGTAAAACATTTCCAGCTTCCGTTCATTTACTGGGAAGCCACTACTCGTATGTCCTATCAGCATTGCTTGTGCATCCAACATATTCTGTTGAATGTGATACAATCGGAAGTCTTCACAGTTGCAATAATATGGCCTTCTATGAGAAATAGAATAATAAACATCATTACGACAGTTACAAAGAGCCACTGGTAAGTGTTGAATTTAGGCGCTATCTGTTACTTGATAAAGAGACAATTTATGCATATTTGAAACATAGGCTTCAATTTACATCTCCACATGATAGTATATTGTGATGTTTGCCCGGTGTGATGTTTTCTCATGTTTTGACATATTGCAATATGATGGAAATAGTATATTAGCTGATTTATCGGTACTCCATTACCTTTTGTTCATACTAAAGCAATTAGGGCGACAAATAGACGCTTGGCAGTGGAGAAGGGAGAGAAGAGAGTTCATGCTCTACACAGTAATCCTGGAATGCCACTTAAAGAGCAGTGTCGTTGGATTTAGCATGCACACGCTATGACTCTGTCTCTACACTAAACGACCACCACAAAGGTATATATTCGCAACAATTATTATCTAGATCGATTGAAAGTTTTCGGGAGATGATGCAGCAGCCAAGAGGCTGTGGAAGAACATTTGAAACTCCAAATATGAGACTTTTTCATAATGACCGTCATAAATATCTATCTATAGAACACGTCCACCCCTAAGTTACATAACCGCAATGTGTTTCGTAAACTCTATCAATTGCTAAAGCATGCCCATTAATTCATTACTTGTGCCGGTAATCCCACCTGAGGTATGTCAAACGTTAACCGAGAGAGCTCCACTATTATCAAACGAAATGAAGAATGAAAGTTCAAAGGGGATTGTGCACCGTATTCGTTTTTATTATCCAAACAATTATGCGCATAAATGAGCGCCCAGTAAAATAGATTAAACCAATCATTGTTAACACTGTGAACTAATCTCACCAAATGCGACATTATGAAGACCGATATTGTTATAATGACCCCTCTTTAATCACTGGACTGGCAATGGCATGGCTTGATAACCCAATTACCGTACGCCCCCGACCTTTCGCACCTCATATATTGAGTCATAAAGCGAACCGAAGTAAAGCACATTACAAATACCCGTCGATAAAAACCTGAGAGTAGACTGCAATTCATCCGGCACCAACTAAGAGTTTAGTTGTGCGTTGTTCGTATATACACCATTATTATTCCCCTGTCCAGGAAAGCCATAATTTGATCTACAGAAAGAAAATGCACAACAAATTGGCAATAAACTAATATGTCAGTAGACACCGTCACATCGTTGTGACACCTCGGCACAGCGATTCTCATGAGTAATGTGCTTCATTACAGGCCCTTACGATTGGCTCAATCACTGCCATTACACTGACTCACTGAACGTGCTGTACAAATAAGTTCGTTGCAGGTGATGACACAACAAGGATGTTGTATGTAATTATAGTTATTGATAGATCGCGGCTCGTCTGCTCTTTGATTGACCGGGGGACGTCCACAGCGGGCTGTCGGGGAGACGAAAGTCTGGATACCAACCAACATATCCAGCCGCTTGTATCATTACAAACACCACCGACTGCAGCGCCACTCGTTTTCTGTTTGATCAAACGAGAAACGAAAAACGAATCGGTTTGGTGTTATCCGTCTTTCGTTGTCGCCCATGAAAAACGGTTTACGGTTTAGCTCTTGTTTTTCGTTTTTGGTTCTTGGTTTTAATAAACGAAAAACGAAAAGACGGTATATACACGGACCTGCTTAGTTAGTTTATATGGCTAATACATTATGCGTTATATCACGGCAGATATCAGGAATGTATCTACAAACCCCATTTGGATATATCTAATGGAGTGAATTTCAATAGGTACCACCTTGAACGACTAAGCTAAATCGCCCAAGAACATACCCATGGATCAATAACTTCCTCTAACTGGCATCACTCATGCAAATGAATGATGTTAAAATAGGCGCTGTGTATTAAATGCCTAATACTTCAAATTTGATAAAACCTAGCCTTTCTTGATGATTGGCACATATATTTTACTCGCAAGTGTTGTATTATATAGGGATGGATTATCTTAGAATATGGCCGACACTAGGCATCGAGCCATTTTGCAATATTTTTGTATATTCATAAATATGAAAAGCAAATATTCACATAATACGTACATTAGTATAGGAGTCTCATTATGTATTCATCACCTCTAACACAAGCTGCCGGTCCTAAAACACATAATCACCTGCTAGTTTCAAATACGAGAGAGAGTAAGATATGACCGTCTTTCCACTTGTAGTTCAGGTGATCCACAACGCCGACAATAGCCAGACTTGACAAGATACAATGACGCCAGTCCAGCTCCGATACGTCCTATAAATCCACCATGGGGTCCTATGCTTGGGATTTAATGTACTCTTCATCTGTCGCCTAAAAGGGGTTAAGGGGTAGACTGGTGTACGTTGTGTTACGATATCGTCGATATTATCATCATCATAGAATGGAAACAGAATAGTGGAGATTATCGTTAAGATTAAGCATCATATTAGGAAGGTATATTCAATATTTTTCATTATTCGTTTTTGCCAACACGCACGCAATGTCTGACAATCGCTAGAGTTAAATGAATACATCTGCTCATTCTTTTTAAGCTATAAACAGCAATAAATGTTATTGATTGACCGTGTAAGGCCGTTTAAAAGGTCATCGAGATAGCGACCTGTCTGCGGCACTAAGATCAGTGTATTAATGTGTTATGGTACATCAACTGTGGATTGAGGCTGTCGAAATTTACGCCCCACTGTCTATCATTATAAAAAACAGATTGCTATGTTTGAACACAATCATACAACACACTATGCTTGAAAATCGCTCCTACCTTGCATTCGACATTCACCAGAAAAAACAATGTCTTATGTATTGTCTGTCTATGCTCTTGCTGCTCCAAACAGGAAGAACGATGTGAGATAACTGAATAATACATGCATAATTCAGAGTAAGTTGTCCATTATCAACCTGAGTATAATTATTTGATGAATCCCCAAAATAATCACATACATGACTGAATTTGCCTGTACGTTATGTGTGATTGAAGGACATTATATTTGCAATGAGAATAACATTATTCAGTTTTTCTATGAGCATCGTTGTGAGTGCCAAAGAAGTCAAGATCTTTTTGAGTGCTTTGTTCTGCAATTTGTTATTTAAACTTGATGTTACCTTGTTAATTATCTCCATTCACATTTATCCATTGCAACGTTTTGACCCCTGCATCGCGCAGGTGTTAGTTAGGGACGTTTGAAAAAATTTATATATTGGACTGACGACCATTTTTATCACAAATATATTCTATTCACGTGTATAACAGTTGTCCAATATATATTCATATCAATGGCAAAACATCAAAGGCATATACACCTACGATACCATTTCGTCCAAACATGGCTCTGACCTTTTTGTGCACTCTTCGTTAAGATACAATAACCATCTATTTTGATGTTGCAGACAAAATCCCCAACTGAGATGGCTCAATGCCAAGGATTGGACCGCGATGTTTTTACCTTGCAATTCATCTATAAAGGTAATCTGTTTTGATTTTCATATCTATTAATCAATCCTTGACCTTTGTTCTGAGGTCATTGGAATGTCTGTCAATCAGTTTGGTATCAAACCTATTCATTGATCCTTGGCCATGTGGATCCGTGTATATCTTAGGCTGAACAAGCCAATTATAGTGAGTGTTCTCACAGTATTACATGAAACTTTGTCTCAATGTCTGCACTTGGCTTTATGGAGCGAAGGTGTTGGTGATTACTGCCTTGTATACACTAGAACATTTGACGTTTTCTGCAGTTGTAAGCATATTAAATGTGGTTCACATTATTATGATAACAATGTATGAGCTAGGTCAACATTTTTATTTATTTCAGCTTCGTGCTTTGTGTGAGGGGTTTATTAGCTTGCGCGTGGTAGCCAGCACGCGTTGCAGGTAAATCCTACCACCATGAACGACGTGCGTAGCCCATTGGAGTTTGTCGGCGAGGCTTTGCAACCGCTTTAGAGAGGCGCGGCGTTTTGTGCGAAATTGCTGCAGAAGTTGTTTGAAGGCCTGGGCCTTGTCGAGCGGGAGGCTGAGGGTGCAATCGGAGGTGTCGATTTGAATGCCATTTCTCGTAGTATTTGTTTCTCTACCTCGGGATGTGCTGCAAGGGCGGATTTGTAGTTATTGGTGTTTACCTGGTGATGGGGCATGTCATTAATAATAGGGAATCCATGAGTGATGCCGGACAAAATATATTGTTAGTCAGGGTCGTTTTCCAAATGCGTCTGCCATGCGGGAAGGTGGTCGGTGAGGGATGAGGTGGGGGAACAGGTATGTCTAACCCCTTGCAGGCGCGTTTTTTGATGGCTCGATGCTGGTATGTGTGTGCTGCAGCTGGCTATGGGGTTCACCGCAACCGGGTACACTGCAGCGATGGGCGTACCTACAGGCTGTGCCCCAGTGACATATGCCCGCATTAAACAAGCGGCATATCTCGTTTGGGCGTCTGGTACGGGCGCTGGAGGAGAGGACTGACTGACGAGATGAGGCCTGCAGACGGGGGCGAGTTTCGAGGTAGACTTCGACGAGGTGTATGTTGTCTTGCCCCCATTTGCATTTGGTCTGTGACTGCTATTTGCCATACTCCTTGTCGTATATGAGTAGTGATTGCCAGGTATACTTGGTGGCCAGCTCGGCAATCTTCTTTAATAGTTGACGTACAAGTTAATGTCCTGAAGGGACATATCGCCTCCCGCCATGAGTTCTCACATGATTGTTAAGCTGGCACGCATCCACTGTAACGGTGTGGTAGATTTCAGGCTGGGTTTGCTGGCACCTGAGTGGAGGACGACGCGCTCTTCACCGTCACTGAATATCACGCGCTCCGATGACGGGAGAGAGGGAATGTAGTCCGTAATGGCCAGGTGACTAGTGAGCTTAGCAAAAGGATAGTCACCTGTTTTGGCTTGTTTGATGTTAGGTTGGAGGAGCTGCGCGACACTTTCCACGCAACCAACGTTGAGGCCCCCCCCCCCCCCCCCCCCCCCCCCCCCCCCAATAAGATAACCGATGGCCGGTGACATAGCAGGATGCCAAGGAAGAAGGCTGTCCGGATGCCATAAAACATCAAAGGTATCAGTTGGACACAAAGACCCCACCCCCCCCCCCACCCTGTAGCGTCGCGCCCGTCTGTTTAATTCCTTACAACAAACGTAAGCATGTCCTTGACTAAAATCGGACTTGACCCAAATCGGACGTCTTAAATTGGACTTGACCAAAGTTTGGACTTAACCTAACTTGGACTTGACCCAATTCGTGATGCAACAGCGATAAGTGTATGATATTGAAAATATGCAGAAGCTTTTATAATGATTTCCCGTATAATACTTGTAACATAATTCAATGACCCCGGGTCCCTCCATGGAGCTCACGTAGTCTACACATGCGCTCTTATTCGCAATGACCCCGCCTTGTTTACTTTCTGTATGGTCATGTGACCAAAATAATCAAATGCGACTGTAAAAGTCAAGTACCTTCTTGACAAACTACTAAATATACATTATTCACACAGTATTCAACACTGTTGGATCATTGAATACCATATAATAACAAAACACTTGATATAAAAACCCATTCCTACAATCGAAGCTACCAAATTCACTCTTTGACCCTAGCCATGATAATCTGGCTTCGAACTTTGACCCCAGATGAACGACAGATCGGCGAAATATAGAGCGAAAAACTAGCAGACGATTACCAAAGTCAAGTCACATAAAATTGCCAATCGGACAAATAATGATCATTAAAATTAAATTTAACTTATTTTATCACAGCCCTGGTTAAGAATGATACGATTGTTACAGTATTTCGGCTAATAATGACATTTCATAAATTACAAAACTCGTAAACATTAATTCAACATTAGGCCGCCTACTTCGTGACTTCGCGGAAAGCATAGAAATTTGTTGTTAAATACGGATTTCCCAACAAATACATTCTGACATGGACGGAAAAGAAGCTGTGTCGGTAAAATTATATACTACTCTCTATTACTGCGTGTTCTGTATTACCTAATCCGCGTTTTACCCCTACCCAGACCGAATTTATATCCATGACCCAATTCCCTCGACGGACGAGCGCAATCATCTGATCCACAATGTAGGCGTTAGCAGTAGCCCAACAGACCAACAGTCGATCGGGTACTCCCTTGTTGAGCGCAAGCTCCACTTGGTTCATAAGAGCTAGTTAGCAGCTTTCGTTTCAATACTGTTGGATGATTCTGTTAAGTTGAAAAACAAATTGTTGTATGACAGACTTGTTTTGCTATTATAGCTAAGACTGTTCGGTGATATGTAAATGCAAAGAGAACTTGACTATGAAACATCAACTTAACAATTTTAACAATTAATGGATGCCCTTCACCCCCTTCACTAGGCTTCAGCCATGAAGATAGATATGATGTTATATGGACATTATGGTCAGACATTACCATAATGTGTATGGTACTGTGATGTTTGGCAAGTTGTGATTGAAGAGACTGCTGCAGCACCATTGATGGTTTTAACTGCCCTGCATGATTTGCATGGTAGGTTTTATAAATTTATCAACACATCTCAGTGGCTGCTTATCCACTGTCACTTGGTGTTTCATAAACTTAACTATTGCCAATTATCTTAATATGATAGACCTCAAAGGTCAAAGGGTTCTCAGATTGCAATTATAATCAATACTTGGGGGTTGTCATAACATCGCATGCATATTGGGCTGTTGTCTATCCAGGCAATGGCCAATGTGATGGTCTATCAAAAGAGGGAATAAGTTGATGGTGCAAATACAGACTTGAAAGTGTCAGATATCACCGAATACAAATAACTCCAGCCATTAAATAAACAGCCTCTGAACTGCATAACTATTTAATTGCATAATAACTGAGCATCTGTGCTATAAAAACCATGACTATGATTATTATGTAATTTGACAGTAGATCATATTGAATGTTCTCAGATAAACAGCTGATGTGCATCACATAAGTTTCCTGGCATTGAATTATGTGATCTGACATCTGCAGGTATCCTATAAGTGAGTGTGGAAACATTTTATGAGGTGTTATATTGGGAAAATGAATAACCAGCATCTGTATACTGGGTCTCTATCTTCCAACCGCATTGCTCTCCAAGCTTCCATTCCTATTTAGTTCTGTAATAAAGATGAAGATTGAAATGTATTATCATATATATAGAGCTCTGTTAAAGTTTGGGCCCTTGTACTGTGAATATGGAAGAAATTCTATTCTTAACCAACCAGATATGTATACTTCCACAAATCTACCCATATATGTTTCATTAATATAGGTACCTAGGTTAGCTTGGGAACCTATCAGAGACCACAGCCTGAATTGACCAATGGATTGCCTTGACAGTTGGTTTGTTTGCTTGTATCGAGAGACATTATATGATGAAGTATTTTTCAATTTTGTACCACAACCCTACCGACATTTGTGGAACATGGTCCGATTGTCATCAAATGATCAATTAAATGGTTCTGAAAACTCACACAATATGCAGGTCACATAATTATGAACAAATGTGAAGCAATGGCAGAAATATGCAGTGATACAAACATTGTTCCTCATTGTGTACATCTGAATTAATGCATAGTCTGTAATATAAGGCACTATACACTGCATGGTCTATAAAGGCCTGTGCTATATTATGAAAGTCATTACAAGTCTGCTATAACTAGAAGCTAATAGCGAAATATAAAACAATTTATCAATGCACATGCAGACCACTTCTAATGGGATACAAGGCAGACCCAAGCAAGATCTACAACTTGCCTTCAGAAGTTATATTCAGATCCCCAGTCTAAGGAAACTACTCCCAGGTATGATGTATATACTTCAGAATATATTGTACTAATCAGGACAAATTTGACAGAAAGATCATTCCCAGTGTCTCTTTTATGGTAGATGTCATATATCATATACAATTGTTGCACAGGCTGATTTGTTATTTAAGCTTGTAGATTAGATATGCACTGCCATGTGATGTTACATGATGCTTTATCAGTAAGTTACATCTTCTTTTCTCAGCATTACACTGCAGACAGATTATTACAAAAGTTGTAGCTACACTGACTAAATGTACAATCTGTGTAGCTCTAAAATAATCTCTCTTATTGTTCTGTGCATCTTTCTGAAGATGTCCTGGTCAATCTAAAACATGCTGAGGTGCTGCAATCTTGTGTTCAACAGCAATTTAGTCTGTAAAACATTTATGGTCACCATCTTATACGGAATGTATGTGACACTATTCATTTGACACTACCCTCACACACAACCTCACTTTGACACCTGGAGTTGTTCTACACCATTCAATCAGACAAATGGTAGGTTATAGCTGTACCAGCAAGGAACACTACCTAACATTCTGTGGGATGACCCATCAATCTGAACCACACATCTCTTGCCTCCAGTTTTGGTTGAATAATAGAACTGTTATCTGTGGATTAGTGGTGCCAAGTAATTTGCTTAATATGTGTACATGTTGATTGTTTCAGGGAAGAAAGAAGTTCTTAAGTCAATGAATGAGCAGCGCAAGTTCCAATGGGCCTTGTACCACCTCTTAATTATGCTTGAAATGTCATCAACTATGCATAATTGTAATGCGCAGTGCTGATTCCAAATGGATGTGCCACAAACTCTTAATTATGCTTGAAATGTCAATAAACATTCATAATTGTCATACAAGTGACCTTTTTAATCACTATATAGTTTATAGACAGTATTACAAATGCCCAGTTTACTCAGTTAATGATGCAATAATATTTCATCATAGCTTTTGAGAGTAAAAAACTATGTTTACCCATGGCCTCAATGTTAAAATTATGTTTACCAGTGGCCTTACTTGTTCCATAGCTGGGATATTAATGTTGTGTTACCTGCAATATATGGCCATATGAAACCTGTTACCTAGGGAAAACTATGAATGTATTACTATAACAGATGATATAAACAGAAATAATAGAGATAACATAGCGGTAGTACAATTTTCATTAAGTTATTTGCGTATATTTCTATGAATTAGAACAAAAAAAAGCATGCCTGTCTGTGAGCTACATTGGATGAGAAAAGAACGATTAAGCGTTATGATGAACCACGGAGACGCCTCCATGGACAAGCAAACAACCATATCGAGCCACAGGGATTTATATAAATCGTCTATTACTATAACTACATCGGTGTTGTTATATTAGTGTGCAGCGGATGGCCATCCTTATGCGGAGTGTGTGCAAGATTGGGGCTTTACCTCGCTTGCAACATCGAAGATCACTTAGCGACGGAGCGTACAGGTCTTGGAGAGGATGTGGAATGATACTGAACTATGTTTGCGTTTTCTCAATGATAAGAAAGCCGACCCCTGCCAAGTTCATATTCAGACTCTCGACACATATTGCGCGTTCCATCCCATGAGTTCCTGTACGACTTCCAGTTCCACAGTGTGCGTATCTCGGTGTAGATATATTTATTCATGCGCCAGACCCGGCACTTGAAAGCGCCAGACATTTAGAGCCTTTGCTCCTCCATGTTTGAATTACGTTGGATAGTACTTCTTTCAATATGAAATAAATGAATCGTCGTTAATTAAACATGCATTGTCCCTTTACTGCACGTTAATTCTATCGCTTATTATCATTTCAAATTAACATTCCCTGTCATACAGACAGGGATGAAAGACATACCCATGGCATAGATGCAAATATTTAATTCCCGACACAACAAGTTCACCGCACTGTCGCATAATGGTTGGTTTTTGTTGTGCCCCAAAGCGTTTGGGTTTTTGTTATGTGCCATAATAAGAGGTTTTTTGTTATGTCCAAAAATAGTTGGTTTTTTACTATGTTCCGAAAAGTTTTTTACGTGTCCCTAATACCCGAACTATTTTGGAACACCCATTTTGGTACACAAAATATATAAGTTTAATAAAACAATGAAAATCCAAGATAAGTTTACGAAATCGAAACATGTTACTGACAGACCAACAGAAAACAAGAAATGATCATCATATTGACTATATGTTTTTTGTCGACTCCAATGTCCCAAAATGGTTGGGTTTTTTGGTACATGTCCAAAATGGTCGCAATCGTATGGATATATATATATATATATATATATATATATATATATATATATATATAAACATATATATAAATATATACAATATTTGATTATGTATATGTATATAGAGATAAATATAAACACATATAAATTTATTTATTTACATATATACATATTTGTAAATATATATATATAGGTAAATTGACATGTATACATATACATATATATGTCCATAAATATATATATTTTTATGTATATATCAATATATATATGCATACATATATATATATTATATCTTATATTTAAAATCAAATAAATAAGTATAAAACAATTTATGCATATATGAATATATATATACATGAATATATGCACATATGAACATATATTTCAATATATACATAATTATATTTATTTCTATAGATATACATATATTTTAATACATAAATATATATACATGTAAATACATATTTGACACAAATGTATGTGCAAATAAACAAACATATATTCATATATATTTATATATATATATATCAATGCATTTATGCTAACATATGAATATATCTTAATATACGTATAAATATATATATATATAAATATGTATATATATATACATATATATAGATATTTGAATAAATATGTATTAAAAATTTATAAATATGTGTAAATGATTGTAAACAACATGTGCATATATGATAATATATACATGAATATATGCAAATATGGGCATATATTTGCATATATATATAACTGCATGTATTTCAATATATATCCATTCATTGTTATACATATATACATATTCATGTATACACATATATTAACATATATAAATATATATATATTTATGTATATATATGCACATATATTTATGTATACACGTATTTATATAAATATTTACAAATATAAATTTAAACATAAACAAATATATATTCATATATATTTATATATATCAAAACATTTATGTCAATATATGTAGAAATACATATATATATACATATATATATATATATATAAGTATATATATATATATGTGTAATTGTGCATATATATATACAAATATGTACATTATATCAACTTCATATACATGCACTGTATACATATGCTAATATACATTACATGAATATATATAGCAAATGTACATATAAGGTAGTATACGCGAATATATATATATATATATATATATGCATATATATATATAAATAGATGTATATACATATATATATAAATACATGTATACATATATTTATATATGTACAAATATATATATGCATGCACTGTTTATATATTTGTATATGCATATATATGCATTTTGATATTGATGTATAGTTATGCATACATTTATTTGCATTTATATACATACCTATAAATTAACATGTGTATATATATATATATGCATATATATATATATATATATACATATATGTATTTATATATTTATATATATTTTTATTTTCATATGCATATATATGTATATATATATATATACATAGATATATATATATAAACATATATTTATATGTATATATATATATTATATATATATTTATATATATATATATATATATATCTATATATTATATATATATATATATATATATATATATATATATATATATATAGAGAGAGAGAGAGAGAGAGAGAGAGAGAGAGAGAGAGAGAGAGAGAGAGAGAGAGAGAGAGCCTACGTGATTCTTTGCTCTCATGGCATGCTAATTCAACCACAAATACAAAATTATCAGTTACTTCGCAACTCCATGGCAGTATTATATGTGTGCTTTAACTTAAGTGAAGAGATTTGCATCGTTTGATAAATATGCCGTTAAATGTGTATGCACAGAAAATCCTTCATTCCTTTACACGATAACACGACACAACTACTACGCAACCTACGTATTAGAAATACACAAACATACTTGTGATAATGATCTCCAATAATAGACCATTTACAGCGGATACATAGCGTTAGAATGCTTGTAAGGAGTTGAGAGAAACCTAATTGTTACACTTTATATATCCTACTAGAATTAAACTTTAATGACATTTTAGTCGTTAAACCAACTCATTGCTGAATAAAACTGCAAATTTGCTATCCTATATAAGATATGTGAAGGTCACGATAGATCACGAGATTCGTGACATTTTGTTGCGTTGTATGTTTACTGCCATGTATACTTTCATGCTTTCCAAGCATTGTATTCCTTTCTTGGTTCCATGTGAGAAGGCAATAGCTAAATGACTGTACTCGCCTGTTGACGAAAGGGTGTTGTTTAAATCGTTTTGTTGGTAAGTACAATTGCCTTTCGAGCACAATTGCTAATTACTGTTGCCATTGCCGAACATTAGAAAATTAGAGTTCTCCTTCCTGACCTCAGCAGCAAGTGACTGAACACAAATGCGATTTCTCAACTGCTTTATTCAATTATTGTGATACAGACGTGTATTGGCGCATGGTATGTGATAGCGGTTACAAACACATTTTACGAAATTTCTTTGAGACGTGGACACCGATTTGCCCTGACGTCAGACAGATAATTATTTATTAGTTCACAGTTTGTTGAATAATGCGTTCCACAGATAAGAGCTACAATCTGCATCACTTGCTGGTTGGCCGCATTGACGCTTGGCTAAAGATATGGGGCTGAATGGCTGTGTTCTCTTGTCGTACAAGCCAATAATGATACTACAGACATCTGGCAGTATCGTGCTCGATCGACAAATAGGTAATTGGTGCTATAGAACAGTCGGCGCAACATGAATGATCACGTGGGATACTTGTAACTACATATATTGCTGAAGGAAAAATTAGGTACCCGTGAGACAACTTTGGACATAAGTGTATAAATAGAAGGACATAGACAATCAGCAGGAGCTTCAAAGCTCTTCTAGAATTTGATTTGTTGCCAACATAATTTGAAGCGAAATGCATAAGTGGACAAGTGCCAAAAGGATAACGCATTTTCTTAGTGTGGGTGAAATTTACCATAATTGCACTGCTCTTGATCAAGCAACACTATTTTAAGACTGAGATTGAAATGGAAAATGAAATATTTTCTTTCAATGACAATTACCCTGAGAGGTTTAGATAAGTCACCTGTTAGTAGCTGATGTATAAGACTTTGACATACGTTACCATCTTAATTTGAATCATACGTCAATGGAGATAAACCATAATTTGATAGAACTCTGACACTCGATTGAACAAACTCATTCACTTTATCTATGAGCTTTTTACTTTATGTGTCACAAATATCCCCTATCCTGCATCCCACAATAATCTGGTTGCCAATGGGGGCATATTCTGGATGGTTTACATAGTTCAATTCCTGTCCTAAGCATTCCATAGTACGCATGTTGGATATTTGAATGAATATCGGATAACTAAAGAGATATAAACCACGTCGATAGTAGGCGTGGTTTATAGCAACTTTATTGGTTGCACTTTACATGTTACCAATCACAACAACCGTATTACATTATCATTTACGTCAGAAACAACGCTTTATTTTACCCTATTACCTTCGATGTGTTTTAACAATGAATGTGAATCGGACGATATGCTCCTAGAATCCTGCATAATTGACATTCTTACTGCATTTATATGACAAGTAATTTCCCTACAGAAAGCGTAACTCACAGGCAAATTCAAAACCATATATTTAGATGCATTACCTTTGGAATTCATCTAATATTGCACATAGGATGACAGTGATAAATTAACTCCGAATCATGCACGCATTATTCCTTTTTCTTGTATTGTCCTTCCTATTAGGCGGTGCAAGAGTACAGACAGTACATGCGATATTGTGTATTTCGTTTCGGGGGAATGTCGAGTGCAGGCTAGGCGCGATCATCAGGCATAGTTAATTGCATGACTGTGTCCAAACATAGAAATGACAGAACTGTTCTAATGGTCGACAAAGGGGGTAAATTTCGACAGATTTTCAACCACAACATTACAGCCAGTTATATTCCAGCGATAAAGCGCATCATTCCGGTATTGATATGAACAGGCGTGCCCTTTGTAGGTGAGGCTGCTGATATTCTGGTTGGGTTCATTTAACATGGGTTTTCCTCGTTACGTGTTCGACAGCCAATCAAATGTGACGATCCATCATGCGCATTGTGTCAGTGTCGTTATCAGCTGATGGTGCAACTCGAACCCAGTGGAGCAAAAGCTGAACCACAATGGACCTACGTGCATGGGAACCCTTAATTACTTTTATCTTTTCACTTTCTCTCCCTCTATCTCACTTATTGTTAATGAAGGCATGTGTCACATCTTTCATGTGAAGGAGACAAACAATGCCAAACTGGACAGTAAGACTATTTGTAGATTATCTTAATGCTGTGGATTCTCCACGTGGACATTTCAAGAAAAGATTATTCAATGTATCACTTTAACCAGCTTGACTTAAACACTACAATTCTAGCAGTAGTCGCACAGTTGATGAGACAGTGTTACTCGGAGGATTTGAAATGACTTCACGGCACATAATTTAGAGGAGAATAGCGTGAACTTAAATCAGTGGTATAGTCATGCAACACGTATTGCGCCGTTGTCCGACACGGCCACACTCTTAATGAATGTTGGTGTCTCTGGCAACTGATCGCATGACACACACATGTGTAATCACAATACGATAAGGCCTGTTGAAAGACAAATTTGACATGTTGCCCGAATTGTTCTCCCATGGATATTGTGTGTCTATTTGTGTTGTTATGCAGTGTAATACAGAATACAGAAAGGCATTGTCGATATCAATATTTTTTTTGTGGATGGATTATATTTTAAATGCTGGTGTTGCTTTATGAATTACTGAACCGCGGGCTGTCTTCTGCATTATATTGTTTGACAACGATGCACCAGCCCGTGCAACTTTTTAATTCGTGGGCAGTGCGGCGTTGATGGTGGTGGTCGGTGTGTCAGGCTTATGTGTTGAAGTCGGAATATATTCATGTAAACGAAAATAGAAATATTTATGCTAATTATATGCAAATTTAATATGCATATATCGTGTCCTTTGCTGCGCAGGCCTCATAGTTCTGTCTTTTTATATAGATGGGAGTCATAACGAATGTTAATGTCATAATGTTAGGCTTTCTCTTGCGTTTCTCCTGCATGATTGTCTGAACATGATAAAGTATGTTGTGTACTCAGCTAGAGACCAAAAACACCTATCGAGTGAGGTATTAGCACGTAGATTATAGACAATGGAGAAAGTCGGTCTGCCAATACTTCTACTTTGAATCCCACTATCTGTGACATAAGTTAAAGTAAAATACTGATATAAAACCGACGTCATTCATTTGAAAGTCTAGAGACACATATGTAGCATCAACGTTTTATGCTGTAATATTTTCTGAAAACGGAACGTAAACTCATAAGGCTCGCAGTAGAATCGTTCCGACTGCACAAAGACAAGTCGCAGGCTGACTTTGACTTAGTTGCACTTGCTCTTTGCGATGATTGTATAATTACCATCAGTAAGTTTGATCGACGTCACACAATGAACTAAATAAGCGGCAAATATAGAGTGTTTTACACCTATATACCTCTGTACCGACATATGATGAACATGGTGGCTAAGCAAAGTTGTATCATATCATACATATCAACCAATATGTTATAATTGTATAGTTTGTCTTTCTTGTTCGCTGTTTATCATGGCAACTAGAAAATAGGATGTGTAAATGAACAGTTCGCAATAAAGACCTTGAAGTTCACCGAATTGTGCCCTAAGCCAACTTCGAAGTCAACATAGATTACTTTCTGCTATAAACCTCATTGCACCATATCTGATGGATATCCCAAGCCCGTAAAATAACAAATGTTCGTTTAAGATTGACTATGATGAATCCTACGATCGTATCTCAGTTGCTGTTGTTTTAGACTTGTCCATGTGTTATTGTAATTCGCTGTGAGATATGAGCCCGTGACTAGCTAACACGACTTTTACTCTGTTGAATATGGAACGATAAATATTGGGTATTTTTTAAGGGTTTTTTTTCTTTTCAAACTTAAAGTTTACATCCACTCTGCTGTCTTACCTTTCTGGACGACAAATGCACAATATTATATATACATATGAATAATAATGCAATATTTTAGGCATCTACATAACAACATGAGAACTACACCCCCAGGGCTACATCACTAAGAAACCATCAGGCTTGCATTTTCGTTTTTCCATAAACAAATAACGGTGCTTATATTTAACTTTGACCATTTGAGAGACGGATAGATTGCAGCATATGTAGGTTGTTAACGCTCCATACAGAGCTTAGATTTTGTCGGGCACAGTTGGTGTATCATTGCCACTGATATCATTGACTGATAACAGCGGACATCTGTTCGTGCTTAGTTTGGTCTTGTTTAATATGTGATAAACAGCTGTAGGTTTATTATTACCCACGAAAATTCATGTGACGTCATTGCAATATATATTCTATGCATTGTGAGAACTAACAATTATTGACTTGATGACTGATTAATCGATGCAGGAACACTTACATTTGATTGATTAAGGCTAGTGACAGTCTGAAAGCATCACACTTAACGGTGCTTCAATTTTGTCTTATTGACAATTAAGCAGTTAGGTTTCGAGTAATAATGAACACTAAAGATTGAAATGATACCACATCTGGCAGATGCTTAGAGAAGTGTTGCAACGTTCAGCACACTATTCGGCACACGCACTGTTACTGCAGGTTAGATTGGACCGTAAGTTAAACACACACACACCGTCCACGCAGACATCGTCCACGCAGCGTCCACCATAATAATAACAGCTGCATTTAATTATACACTACCACCAATAAAAAACCGTTGGAGTGTGCCAGCTGAATCATTGTTAAATAAGTGTTTGCATGCCGTTTATGGCACGCTGGCCATTAGTAGGTAATACATTAGCGTTTGTGAACATTAATCTCTTCATAGAAATAAATAAATGTAACCGGCTTCCACCAGTGAATTAGGCTCTGCAACGTGTATCTTCTTAATTTGGGGCTGAACGTAGGCACATAGTCTCTGGTGCCCATGGGTAGATCATACCCTGTGTAAATGTAACATATTAGGGTTGTTTAACTGCACTAGGGTATCGTATCTGTAACGCAGATTATCATTCTGGCCTAGTTAAACAAGGTCGGGGGGTAAAATATGCGCTCGTCGATATCACGAATGATTAAATGATAGCAATTGCTGAAGTATATGACTCAATACGGAGTGAACGAGTTAACATGACATTTGCAGATACACGGATACTCCCCCCACCCCCGCCCCCAAGAAATACAGCTTATCCTAAACGTGACATCAATAGTCCTGTTCGTCAGTCCAGTAATATGGACTGACTTCTGCGCTCTGTGATTCATTGGCAGGCTATAAAAATGGACAGAGCATACCATTATTTTAATAATATCGAATTACAGTGCTTAGTTTGTTGCAAATTCAATTCAGCAAGCGAACAATGTCACTCCTAGAACATCAAACTAACTGCATGCAACAGGTTATCGCGAACTCAGCACAGGAGCTAGTTGCAACGAAGTTAATATACACCATTTGTAAAACATTGACACCAATCGCACCATGTTGTCGTATTGGCCTAACGAATAGTCACACTTTGGCATTCAGCGGATACTTCTCAACTAAACATAACGACAATGTGGGCCAGCGATCAAGACTGCTGTTTTCACGAAGCAAAGACACATGATCCTTATATAGACAATTCAATTACCATGTGCCTTGACCATCTGATTGTCTTTCAACTGAAGTTTCGTGGAAACAGGCCCTGTTATGTTCTATTAAAAGTAAAGCTAATGACGTCTCGTCCGCTACTTTTTCAGACCGAATCGCAAAATAACAACTTTTTCAAGTAGCGAGAAAAACACAAGACCTTGCATCAATTGCATCAAATGAAGCTTTAATTCATCATAACGCGTGAGAAATCATGTGTTATACACAATACTAACTTCAGGGCAACTTAAACAAACAAAGTTAAACGCTAGATTCAGCACCAAAGTTATTTGACAATGAGCGACGCCAAGAAGACCTAAAGTCGCACACCAAATTCTGGCATTCATAAGTAAGTTTACTTCTGTTTGGCTAATGCATTGGAAATGCGTGGGGTCACGATGGCAGATGATGGCTAGCAAAATACCCAAGGGAAAACAACCACCGGGTTTCCTGAATGAGATGAATGTCCCTAGTGGAGAGAAAGACAGAGAGAGAGAAAGGGAGAGAGCATGATAGATAAAAAGATGTGTGTAGCAGGTTTTAATAATTATATCATCAATCGGTGTGCATCGGAACCTATTAGAACCAACAGCTTTGGCGAAGTAAGGATGCTCACTTGGTAGCATACTCGTGTATCACAAGAATTGGGCAACATTGTTGTTGAATCAACTACGTGTGGTCGTTTGCAGCTAGCTGGCGGCTCTAGATGTCGTTTTCATTGTTCACAGAAAACGGAACCATAGATTGCAACATGACGGAAATAGTATATTATCTGATTTTTCGGTGCTTCATTACCTTTGTTCTTATACAAGTAAAACAATTAGGGCGACAAATATACGCTTGGCGGTGGAGAAGCGAGAGAAGGCCATGCTATACAAGAGTACAGACATAATGGCAGTAATCCTAGAATGCCACATAAAGAGCAGTGTCGTTGGATTCAGCATGCATGTTTTCATACTCTACTTTAAACGACCACCACAACAGTCTATATTCGCAACAATGATTATCTTGTCTAGATTCGATTGAAAGTTTTCGGGAGATGATGTAGCCGCCAAGAGGCTGTGAAAAAACATTTGAAACTCCACATTTGAGACTTTTTCATTATGTTCGTCATAAATATCTATCGATCGAAAACTCCCACCCCAAAGTTATAAAATCGCAATATATTTCGTAAATTCTATCAATTGCTAAAGCAGGCCAATTAATTCATTACTTGTGCCGGTGACCCCACCTTAAGCATGTCATACGCTAACGGAGGGATACATAGGACATTTACTCCATGAATTTCAGTATTATCAAACAAAAATAGATGTTTAAAGGGGATTGTGCACCGTATTCATTTTTATTAACCAAGCAATTATGCGCAACAATGAGTGCCCAGTCAAATAGATTCAACCCATAATTGTTAACACTGTGAACTAATCGCACCAAATGTGACATTATGAAGACCTATATTGTTAAATTGACCTAACTTTAATCACTGGACTGGCAATGGCATGGCTTGATAACCCAAATACCGCACGCCCCAGACTTTTCGCATCACATGTATTGAGTCATAACGCGAACCAATGTAAAGCAAATACCAAATACCCCACGATAAAGGCCTGTGAATAGACTGCATTTCAACCGGTACCAACTAAGGGTTTAGTTGTGCATTGTTCGTATATATCCCATTGTTATTCCCCTGTCCAGGAAAACCACAAGTTGATCTACAGAAAGAAAATGCACAATAAATCGGACATTAAACATTACATTGACTCACTGAACATTTATGACAGGGAAGCGTGTAGGGAAGTGTTTGATTATGGCAACTGATTTGTAAGTCACATTTATCAATGGTGATCTTAACTGTGTCTTATTCATACAACCACAATTTTATTGTTAACATATACTGTTTGCTTTTATCTCGTTACTCCCGATCTTTCCCTATCATAAAAACGATAACGGAATAACTTTCTTACGCCGAGACATATAGTGTTGCAACCCAAATACATGTGTGGAAGTTGAAAGAACTCTGAGATCAGATCTTTTGATCTACATTGCATATCTGACGTATACAACAGCCCCATAATAAAATAATACTGCCAACGACGTCGTTTGATTGAGGCAAATGGTGTGCTTAGTTTATATGGCTGATACATTATTCGTTATATATCGGCAGCTATCAGGAATGTATCTGCAAACCCCATTAGGATATATCTAAGTGAATGAATTTAAATACGTATCCCCTTGAACGACTAAGCTAAATCGCCCAAGAACATACCCATGGATCAATAACTTCCTCTAACTGGCATCACTCATGCAAATGAATAATGTTAAAATAGGCGCTGTGTATTTAATGCTTAATACTTCAAATTAGATAACATCTAGCCTTTCTTGATGATTGGCAAATATGTTTTACTCGCAAGTGTTGTACTATATACGGATGGATTATCTTAGAATATGGCCGACACTAGGCATTGAGCTATTTTGCAATATTTTTGTATATTCATAAATATGAAAAGCAAATATTTACATAAGGCGGACATTAGTATGGGAGTCTCATTATGTGTTCATAACCTCTAACACAAGCTGCCGTTCCTAAAACACATAATCAGTCTTAACATTTGCATAACGTCCGCTATTTGGTGGAAGTTTTCAACCCACTCAACAGCTAAGAGAGGCTTTTACTGTTATCCCAAATGCAGCAGTTTATATTGCACATAATAAGAAAGTTAAGTTTTATTCGCGGCTGCTCAGTAGGCATTACATTTTGTGCAGTCATTTATCTGTCGTCCCGAGCTTGTATATGGCACTTAAAGATTTGTTCGAAGGGTTGACCTGCTATTTTCAAATACAAGAGCGAGTAAAATATGGCCGTCTTTCCACTTGTAGTTCAGGTGATCCACAACGCCGACAATAGCCAGACGTGAGACAAGATACAAGGACGCCAGCCCAACTCCGAGTCTTATAAATCCAACATGGGGTCCTATGCTTGGGATTTAATGTACTCTTCATCTGTCGCCTAAAAGGGGTTAAGGGGTAGACTGGTGTACGTTGTGTTACGATATCGTCGATATTATAACCATCATAGAATGGAAACAGAATAGTGGCGATTATCGTTAAGATTAAGTATGGTATGAGGAAGGTATATTCCATATTTTTTATTATTCGGTTCTAGCCAACACGCACGTAATGTCTGACAATGGCTAGCGGTTAATAAATACATCTACTCACTCTTTTTAATATGCATCTGATGTGGGTTAATAGAAAGACGTGTTTGCAGCGTATGCAATGACTTCAACAGTGTTTTTGATTGACCATGTGAGGCAGTTTAAAAGGTTGGTCGTTAGCGCAGTTGATTCCACAATGTCATTGAGACCTGTCAGCGGCACTAATGTATATTATGTATTATCGTCGATGTATTTAATGTATTATCGTAGCACAACTAATGATATAGGTTGTCAACATATACGCCCCATTGTCGATCATTAGAAAAAACAGATTGCTATGTTTGGACAAAATCATACAACACACTTTACTTGAAGATCGCTCCTACCTTGCATTCGACATTCACCAGAAAAAAACAATGTCGCATGTATTGTCGGTCTATGCTCTTTCGTCGCCGAATAGGAAGAACGATATGAGATATTTAAATAATGCATGCACGTTGTCCACTATTAGCCTGAGTATAATTATTTGATGAATCCCCAAGATAATCACGTACATGACTGAATTTGCATGTGATTGAAAGAAGTAATATATGCAATGAGAATAACATTATCCAGCTTTCAATGTACATATCGTACGATTCATATGTATTGTTGAAACGTATAGAATAACTGGTGATCAATGTATTTATTCCTCTCATAGGTAATTGCCATTCAAAGATAACATAGATTTATTTCGAATTTCACACACATACATACATACATACATACATACATACATACATACATACATACATACATACATACATACATACATACACATACATACATACATACATACATACATACATACACATACATACATACATACATACATACATACAGACATACATACACATACATACATACATACACATACATACATAGACATACATACATACACATACATACATACATACATACATACATACATACATACATACATACATACACACACACACACACACACACACACACACACACACACACACACACACACACACACACACACACACACACACACACACACACACACACACACACACACACACACACACACACACACTCCCCTTTAGTGTTCATAGCTGTCTCTCGGGTACTAAATTGTCCTTTAGAAATATGTGTCGTTCAGCATTATGTGCGGTTCCCTGGCCATATTAAGCATTGTGTCAACACATTTATTACTTTATTCCACTCAGCGACCTCATTTTCGTCGGGTGGGATGAAATATTAAATGCTGAAATGGGTGGATAGGGCCATTTAGATGATTCCCATGTGGATATTACACCATTAACCGAATCCCGCCAGCGACAATGTCTTACAGAACCTACCACTCACTAACGATGATAAACTGGTGCAATTCATTAATATATGCAACCTGATGAACATACACCCCTGCATATTTGATGCATAGGCTTTGCTGAAGTTTTATATGTTACTTAGAATTCGGTCCATTAAGCTCTGGCCATTTCATTCCTCATCCCCCGCATGTCAGACTGTCAATTAGACCCGGTTGTTAAAGTGTAACTAACACGTCTCAGGATTGTCTGATAATTTAGAAAACTAGGTGCAAAAATAATGGGTATTCCGAGTATCTTGCCTCGGCGCAACGCTAAATAACGATATATTTTTTTCCAAAACGACCGCCATTTTCAACAGACGTTTGTAACGTCACGGCGGTAAACTGGGTCATCTTCCCACTTAGCTTACAGAAGCACGACAAATGGGCTATCCTATATAAGACGCTTGTCTGCTCTCGTGGCTCTCACATAACAAGTAACTGTGCGTCCTCTTATGAAGCTGATTAACTGAATGATATAATCAACTGATGCTCTTGGAGATCTGTGCTGATCACGACAGATCACGAGATTCGTGACAGTTTGTGGCTTTGTAGGGTAACTGCCATGTATACTTTCGTGCGTTCCAAGCATTGTATTCCATGTGACAAGGCAATTGCTAAATGACTGTACTCGTCTGTTTTAATCGTTTTGTTGCTAAGTACAATTGCCTATCAAGCACAATTGCTAATTACTGTGAACATTAGAAAATTAGAGTTCTCCTTCCTGACCTCAGCGGCTGGTGATATAACAAATGCTGATAACTGCAAACAAATGCGATTTATCAACCGTCTCATTCAATCATTGTGATACACACGTGTATTGGCGTGTGGTATGTGATAGCGGTTACAAACACATTTCAGGAACTTTTGTTAAGATGTGGACACCGATTTGTCCTGACGTCGGACAGATAATAATTTTTTGTCTCGTTAATGCACATAATCGTTTCTATGGTAACTAATCGTGCCACTCAATATTCTTGCAAAGCAACTAAAGAACCTAATCCCAACTCTATATCATATCCAACACGGGCTTAGATTAGAAATGTCACTTTAGATAAACTTGTCAGCGCCGATAAACATCTTATGAAGCAATGCATGATTATATGATAGGCGTTGGTTAACCGCTTGTTGAATAACAGATAATTCGTTTCACAAATAAGAGGTACAATCTGCACCACTTGTTGGTTGGCCGAATTAACTTTTAGTTAAAAATATAGTGCTCAATGTCTCTATGTTCTCTTGACTTACATGTAGATGGTGATACCAAAGAAAAGATTGTGTACACTTGCTTATGTGATGCTAACACAAAACCACAGGATCATAATTGTACATACTGACTGAATATCCGTTTACCTCGAAAGGAATTTTCACTGCTATACAATGCACCATTCTATATCAATAAATACGTGGAAGGTGCATGATAGGGTAACGCATAGATAACGCTATCAGCGGGTCGTTGTGAAGAAGGTAGTGCAGATAATTTACTGCCACATGCATTGTGATGCGAATGATTTCAGCAAAATTCAGACTTCACTCTGTACCATTGCCGTAGGAACTAAATATAACCATTGGATCTGGAAATCAGAAATTATGCTGCAGATATCTCCGATGCATTTGGACATGTAGAGTACTTACAGCATAAAATGGAGAAATAAAATGAAACCCATTAGTACAATAATCAGCAAATGAGTATACTTTGATTATTTGTTTTAACACTGAAGGTTAGAAGCATGTCGTACATAAAGCCAGTATTATTTGCTAATTGTGCACTATCCTTCCTGCGTACAGATGCTTGGTTTTACACAGGTTTGAGATGTTATACTTCTGTCTTGTTAAACTATTCAGTGCAGCACATTTTCATTCACCATGCATTACTAAGCCTGTACTGCATTGAATATGTACAGTGTCGTAGCAAGGGAAGTGTGTCAGTGTCGTGTAATTAACGGATTGTGCTTGCTTGATGGGAACAAATCACCTTCAGAATCGGCCCGTGAAACTACCTCCCTTGGTCAATTCATTTCATGGGTAAATACACTAACGAGCGCCGTTAGCTCTGTAAGGCGCTTTGTCATTTTGTACGCTAATATATTTCACCTGATGCGCTATTCATATAAAGACACACAAATAAAAGTTAGTTTATGGGCGACTGAAATAATCTACTTATGATTGTAGTTGAATATCCACCTGATCCATTTGAACTGTACCATGTGTTATTGTAATTCGCTGTGAGATATGAGCCCGTGACTAGCTAACACGACTTTTACTCTGTTGAATATGGAACGATAAATATTGGGTATTTTTTAAGGGTTTTTTTTCTTTTCAAACTTAAAGTTTACATCCACTCTGCTGTCTTACCTTTCTGGACGACAAATGCACAATATTATATATACATATGAATAATAATGCAATATTTTAGGCATCTACATAACAACATGAGAACTACACCCCGAGGGCTACATCACTAAGAAACCATCAGACTTGCATTTTCGTTTTTCTATAAACAAATAAAGGTGCTTATACTTAACTTTGACCATTTGAGAGACGGATAGATTGCAGAATATGTAGGTTGTTAACGCTCCATACAGAGCTTAGATTTTGTCGGGCACAGTTGGTGTATCATTGCCACTGATATCATTGACTGATAACAGCGGACATCTGTTCGTGCTTAGTTTGGTCTTGTTTAATATGTGATAAACAGCTGTAGGTTTATTATTACCCACGAAAATTCATGTGACGTCATTGCAATATATATTCTATGCATTGTGAGAACTAACAATTATTGACTTGATGACTGATTAATCGATGCAGGAACACTTACATTTGATTGATTAAGGCTAGTGACAGTCTGAAAGCATCACACTTAACGGTGCTTCAATTTTGTCTTATTGAAAATTAAGCAGTTAGGTTTCGAGTAATAATGAACACTAAAGATTGAAATGATACCACATCTGGCAGATGCTTAGAGAAGTGTTGCAACGTTCAGCACACTATTCGGCACACGCACTGTTACTGCAGGTAAGATTGGACCGTAAGTTAAGCACAAAAACAACGTACGCAGCGTCAACCATAATAATAACAGCTGCATTTAATTATACACTACCACCAATAAAAAACCGTTGGAGTGTGCCAGCTGAATCATTGTTAAATAAGTGTTTGCATGCCGTTTATGGCACGCTGGCCATTAGTAGGTAATACATTAGCGTTTGTGAACATTAATCTCTTCATAGAAATAAATAAATGTAACCGGCTTCCACCAGTGAATTAGGCTCTGCAACGTGTATCTTCTTAATTTGGGGCTGAACGTAGGCACATAGTCTCTGGTGCCCATGGGTAGATCATACCCTGTGTAAATGTAACATATTAGGGTTGTTTAACTGCACTAGGGTATCGTATCTGTAACGCAGATTATCATTCTGGCCTAGTTAAACAAGGTCGGGGGGTAAAATATGCGCTCGTCGATATCACGAATGATTAAATGATAGCAATTGCTGAAGTATATGACTCAATACGGAGTGAACGAGTTAACATGACATTTGCAGATACACGGATACTCCCCCCCCCCCCCCCCCCCCGCCCCCAAGAAATACAGCTTATCCTAAACGTGACATCAATAGTCCTGTTCGTCAGTCCAGTAATATGGACTGACTTCTGCGCTCTGTGATTCATTGGCAGGCTATAAAAATGGACAGAGCATACCATTATTTTAATAATATCGAATTACAGTGCTTAGTTTGTTGCAAATTCAATTCAGCAAGCGAACAATGTCACTCCTAGAACATCAAACTAACTGCATGCAACAGGTTATCGCGAACTCAGCACAGGAGCTAGTTGCAACGAAGTTAATATACACCATTTGTAAAACATTGACACCAATCGCACCATGTTGTCGTATTGGCCTAACGAATAGTCACACTTTGGCATTCAGCGGATACTTCTCAACTAAACATAACGACAATGTGGGCCAGCGATCAAGACTGCTGTTTTCACGAAGCAAAGACACATGATCCTTATATAGACAATTCAATTACCATGTGCCTTGACCATCTGATTGTCTTTCAACTGAAGTTTCGTGGAAACAGGCCCTGTTATGTTCTATTAAAAGTAAAGCTAATGACGTCTCGTCCGCTACTTTTTCAGACCGAATCGCAAAATAACAACTTTTTCAAGTAGCGAGAAAAACACAAGACCTTGCATCAATTGCATTAAATGAAGCTTTAATTCATCATAACGCGTGAGAAATCATGTGTTATACACAATACTAACTTCAGGGCAACTTAAACAAACAAAGTTAAACGCTAGATTCAGCACCAAAGTTATTTGACAATGACCGACGCCAAGAAGACCTAAAGTCGCACACCAAATTCTGGCATTCATAAGTTAGTTTACTTCTGTTTGGCTAATGCATTGGAAATGCGTGGGGTCACGATGGCAGATGATGGCTAGCAAAATACCCGAGGGAAAACAACCATCGGGTTTCCTGAATGAGATGAATGTCCCTAGTGGAGAGAAAGACAGAGAGAGAGAAAGGGAGAGAGCATGATAGATAAAAAAATGTGTGCAGCAGGTTTTAATAATTATATCATCAATCGGTTGTCATCGGAACCTATTAGAACCAACAGCGTCGGCGAAGTAAGGATGCTCACTTGGTAGCATACTCGTGTATCACAAGAATTGGGCAACATGGTTGTTGAATCAACTACGTGTGGTCGTTTGCAGCTAGCTGGCGGCTCTAGAACAAGGTACAACAGATTGCAACATGACGGAAATAGTATATTATCTAATTTTCCGGTGCTTCATTACCTTTGTTCTTATACAAGTAAAACAATTAGGGCGACAAATATACGCTTGGCGGTGGAGAAGGGAGAGAAGGCCATGCTCTACAAGAGTACAGACATAATGGCAGTAATCCTAGAATGCCACATAAAGAGCAGTGTCGTTGGATTCAGCATGCATGTTTTCATACTCTACTTTAAACGACCACCACAACAGTCTATATTCGCAACAATGATTATCTTGTCTAGATTCGATTGAAAGTTTTCGGGAGATGATGCAGCCGTCAAACATTTGAAACTCCACATTTGAGACTTTTTCATTATGTTCGTCATAAATATCTATCGATCGAATACTCCCACCCCAAAGTTATATAATCGCAATATATTTCGTAAATTCTATCAATTGCTAAAGCAGGCCCATTAATTCATTACTTGTGCCGGTGACCCCACCTTAAGCATGTCATACGCTAACGGAGGAATACATAGGACATTTACTCCATGAATTTCAGTATTATCAAACAAAAATAAATGTTTAAAGGGGATTGTGCACCGTATTCATTTTTATTAACCAAGCAATTATGCGCAACAATGAGTGCCCAGTCAAATAGATTCAACCCATAATTGTTAACACTGTGAACTAATCTCACCAAATGTGACATTATGAAGACCTATATTGTTAAATTGACCTAACTTTAATCACTGGACTGGCAATGGCATGGCTTGATAACCCAAATACCGCACGCCCCAGACTTTTCGCACCACATGTATTGAGTCCAAATACCCCACGATAAAAGCCTGTGAATAGACTGCATTTCAACCGGTACCAACCAAGGGTTTAGTTGTGCATTGTTCGTATATATCCCATTGTTATTCCCCTGTCCAGGAAAACCACAAGTTGATCTACAGAAAGAAAATGCACAATAAATTGACTCACTGAATGTGCTGTACAAAAAAGTTTGTCGTAGGTGATGACACTACAAGAGGGCACATCATTTTCATATCCATGTACATTACTATTTCCGATTATACATTTATGACAGGGAAGCGTGTAGGGAAGTGTTAGATTATGGCAACTTATTTGCCAGTCACATTTATCAATGGTGATCTTAACTGTGTCTTATTCATACAACCACAAAATTATTGTTCACATATACTGTTTGCTTTTATCTGGAGACTCCCGATCTTTCCCTATCATAAAAACGATAACGGAATAACTTTCTTACGCCGAGACATATAGTGTTGCAACCCAAATACATGTGTGCAAGTTGAAAGAACTCTGAGATCTACATTGCATATCTGACGTATACAACAGCCCCATAATAAAATAATACTGCCAACGACGTCGTTTGATTGAGGCAAATGGTGTGCTTAGTTTATATGGCTCATACATTATTCGTTATATCACGGCAGATATCAGGAATGTATCTGCAAACCCCATTTGGATATATCTAAGTGAATGAATTTAAATACGTACCACTTTGAACGACTAAGCTAAATCGCCCAAGAACATACCCATGGATCAATAACTTCCTCTAACTGGCATCACTCATGCAAATGAATAATGTTAAAATAGGCGCTGTGTATTTAATGCTTAATACTTCAAATTAGATAACACCTAGCCTTTTTTGATGATTGGCAAATATAATTTACTCGCAATTGTTGTACTATATACGGATGGATTATCTTAGAATATGGCCGACACTAGGCATTGAGCTATTTTGCAATATTTTTGTATATTCATAAATATGAAAAGCAAATATTTACATAAGGCGGACATTAGTATGGGAGTCTCATTATGTGTTCATAACCTCTAACACAAGCTGCCGTTCCTAAAACACATAATCAGTCTTAACATTTGCATAACGTCCGCTATTTGGTGGAAGTTTTCAACCCACTCAACAGCTAAGAGAGGCTCTTACTGTTATCCCAAATGCAGCAGTTTATATTGCACATAATAAGAAAGTTAAGTTTGATTCGCGGCTGCTCAGTAGGCATTACATTTTGTGCAGTCATTTATCTGTCGTCCCGAGCTTGTATATGGCACTTAAAGATTTGTTCGAAGGGTTGACCTGCTATTTTCAAATACAAGAGCGAGTAAAATATGGCCGTCTTTCTACTTGTAGTTCAGGTGATCCACAACGCCGACAATAGCCAGACGTGAGACAAGATACAAGGACGCCAGCCCAACTCCGAGTCTTATAAATCCAACATGGGGTCCTATGCTTGGGATTTAATGTACTGCATCTGTCGCCTAAGAGGGGTTAAGGGGTAGCCTGGTGGACGTTGTGCTACTGTATCGTCGATATTATCACCATCATAGAATGGAAACAGAATAGTGGAGATTATCGTTAAGATTAAGTATGGTATGAGGAAGGTATATTCCATATGTTTTATTATTCGGTTCTAGCCAACACGCACGTAATGTCTGACAATGGCTAGCGGTAAATAAATACATCTACTCACTCTTTTTAATATGCATCTGATGTGGGTTAATAGAAAGACGTGTTTGCTGCGTATGCAATGACTAACAGTTTTTTGATTGACCATGTGAGGCAGTTTAAAAGGTTGGTCGTTAGCGCAGCTGATTCCACAATGTCATTGAGACCTGTCAGCGGCACTAATGTATATAATGTATTATCGTCGATGTATTTAATGTATTATCGTAGCACACCTAATGATATAGGTTGTCAACATATACGCCCCATTGTCGATCATTAGAAAAAACAGATTGCTATGTTTGGACAAAATCATACAACACACTTTACTTGAAGATCGCTCCTACCTTGCATTCGACATTCTCCAGAAAAAAACAATGTCGCATGTATTGTCAGTCTATGCTCTTTCGTCGCCGAATAGGAAGAACGATATGAGATATTTGAATAATGCATGCACGTTGTCCACTATTAGCCTGAGTATAATTATTTGATGAATCCCCAAGATAATCACATACATGACTGAATTTGCATGTGATTGAAAGAAATAATATATGCAATGAGAATAACATTATCCAGCTTTCAATGTACATATCGTACGATTCATATGTATTGTTGAAACGTATAGAATAACTGGTGATCAATGCTATTTATTCCTCTCATAGGTAATTGCTATTCAAAGATAATATTGATTTATTTCGAATTTCACACACATACATACATACATACATACATACATACAGACATACATACACATACATACAGACAGACATACAGACATACATACATACATACATACATACATACATACAGACAGACATACAGACATACATACATACATACATACATACATACATACATACATACATACATACATACATACATACATACATACATACATACATACACACACACACACACACACACACACACACACACACACACACACACACACACACACACACACACACACACACACACACACACACACACACACACACACACACACACACACACACACACACACACACACACACACACACACACACTCCCCTTTAGTGTTCATAGCTGTCTCTCGGGTACTAAATTGTCCTTTAGAAATATATGTCGTTCAGCATTATGTGCGGTTCCCTGGCCATATTAAGCATTGTGTCAACACATTTATTACTTTATTCCGCTCGGCGACCTCATTTTCGTCGGGTGGGATGAAATATTAAATGGTGAAATGGGTGGATAGGGCCATTTAGATGATTCCCATGTGGATATTACACCATTAACCGAATCCCGCCAGCGACAATGTATTACAGAACCTACCACTCACTAACGATGATAAACTGGTGCAATTCATTAATATATGCAACCTGATGAACATACACCCACTGCGCATTTGATTCATAGGCTTTGCTGAAGTTTTATATGTTACTTAGAATTCGGTCCATTAAGCTCTGGCCATTTCATTCCTCATCCCCCGCATGTCAGACTGTCAATTAGACCCGGGTGTTATAGTGCAACTGACACGTCTCAGGCTTGTTTGATAATTTAGAAAACTAGGTGCAAACATAATGGGTATTCCGAGTATCTTGCCTCGGAGCAACGCTAAATAACGATATATTTTTTTCCAAAACAACCGCCATTTTCAACAGACGTTTGTGACGTCACGGCGGTAAACTGGGTCATCTTCCCACTTAGCTTACAGAAGCACGACAAATGGGCTATCCTATATAAGACGCTTGTCTGCTCTCGTGGCTCTCACATAACAAGTAACGGTGCGTCCTCTTATGAAGCTGATTAACTGAATGATATAATCAACTGATGCTCTTAGAGATCTGTGCTGATCACGACAGATCACGAGATTCGTGACAGTTTGTGGCTTTGTAGGGTAACTGCCATGTATACTTTCGTGCGTTCCAAGCATTGTATTTCATGTGACAAGGCAATTGCTAAATGACTGTACTCGTCTGTTTTAATCGTTTTGTTGCTAAGTACAATTGCCTATCAAGCACAATTGCTAATTACTGTGAACATTAGAAAATTCCTGACCTCAGCGGCTGGTGATATAACAAATGCTGATAACTGCAAACAAATGCGATTTATCAACCGTCTCATTCAATCATTGTGATACACACGTGTATTGGCGTGTGGTATGTGATAGCGGTTACAAACACATTTCAGGAAGTAAGGTTTGACCCCCAAAAAATTGCAAGAAAAGGTTTTTTTGTCTTTTTGTGTTCAATTAGCTGTACTTAAGCGCATCCTAAAAGTTTACCAAATTTGAGCCACCGGAAAGTGGTGAAATTACATAATATCAAATATGGCCGCCATTGAATTATGAATGTACAGCAAACTTTTTAATGGTTGGTTTTAGACCCCATAAATGTATTACATACATATATAAATGTGATACCTAAGATTCAAATAAGGTCATGATGAATTCACCTGGATGTCCCTATGACGTAGTATTGCATCATCATGACGTAGTGGGTTGCTGAATAGATCAAGACCGCCAGAACTGGTAGAAAACCAACATTTCGGCCCTTGATAATCAATCAGATGTACATACACAAGGAACCACAACTTGGAAGGGCTATTGAACCATCATGGTCATACGCCATACGTCACACATCATAAATTACCAAAATGTCCCAAATAATTGACATAGTACACACCTGAATTTTCTTATCAAGTTCAAGTGTCATTCACACAATATAATTGTTCATAACAGAGCATGGTTATTATCATCGCAATCTTCTTCCTCGGAACCGTCTATTGTAGAATCACTATTGATTGTAACATGACTCAACTTGGCAGGGTCCACAAGCTTTCTGGAGCCGCTTTCTGGTCAGTCATAACAGGTAACAAAATGTTGTCTTCACACTCCCAAACCCAGTCCTTTTGGTCCATGTTTTCATCCTTTCCCATCCACACCATGATCTGATAAAATGAACGTTGAGAGTGGAACTTTGCCGCAGATTCCGTCGGGGGCAATTTCTCGGGCTTCACAAATGATTAAGCAGATGAAACCTTTTTAGCAAGCAATGTATTTCTAAGGTTTACCAGAGATGTGCCAGCTTTTCCTCCAAACAAAGAAACAAAGACTTTGCATCCTGAATCAACTATTGTTGCCACATCCTGACCAGCTGTAGTAAAGGTCTTTGCACAAGCTCTTATCTGAGAATAATTTTCCATCACTTTTTGGAAAAGGGATTTCTTGCCAATACCATAAATCCTGGAAGTGCTATCACAACCTGTAAAAGCATGTACAAACAGCAGCTGTGAAGATATGTCATTTCCCAAGAGTTCCTTTAGACGGACAATATCATATACATGTTTTGCTTTCTTTTTGTCCGAACGAAAATAGATTTTCTTGCTGTCCCTCTCAGCGTAATGTAGAAGCACAATCAGAAGGTCAGTGTCTTCCCCAATCAAAGTTGTGTCTCGAACTTTTGCCGATGTTGCTGCCTTCACAATATGAACATCTGCATCTCCATGCGCATTGATGACTTCGCAACCCCTCTGTTTCAGTTTGTCACTGATGAGGAGGATTAGTTGCTGTTTATTACAGTCCCTTGATAAGAAATCCTCCATTCTGCCAGAGGAAATGACGGTATTCATTTCAAAAGACACAAGCGGGTGTGATTTTGTTTGTCTTCTCTGATGTTCATTGTCCTTGATGCTAGGCTCTTCACTGTATCCGTCAAAAACTACTGTGGCTTGTCCATACTTGGAAAGGGTGAGATTGGCATACTCCTCAGCAATTTCCCCGTAGGTAATCCCTTTTTTCCAAGACAGACGGTGAAGTAAGGAGCCTCCGTCAAGCACAAAATGTTCGGAATCTGGCGTCGAATCTGTTAGAACGGCCTTGCTGGAGCTGGAGGATTCATTTGCGTAATCCCGCAGAGCATCAACCAACTGTGGCTTGTCAGCCTTCTGGGACACATGTTTTGCCGCGAATAGGGCAGGAGGATATGGACTAAGTTCGTAGTCCATGATATCTTGCAGTGTCAAGTCGCCAGCTTGTGAAACTACAAGAAATCTCTGGAACAGGAGTTCAGAATTTATCATTTGTTCGGTATTCACTTTCACTGACGATGAGTCACCAAGAGTCTTGGCTTTGTCCTTTCGTTTAAAGGAATAAGTGAATATTGGCTGACCAACTATTTTTTGTACTATGGCCTTGCCGACAGCTCCATATTCATGCACATTGACATCTGCGTTGGCCACTACACCAGTCACAACATTTTTTAATGAGGAATCATTAGCAAATTGATTACAGTCAACTAATTTTTGCATCAGTTTAGTACTGTCTACATGATCACGTTACATCCTTGGCACTGTGGCGTCTTTGTGCTGTTCACTTGAGGTAAATGATTGTTTAGAGAACACTTGCATCGCAAGGTTGTACGCAGATGACACGGATGATGACAGTGTCCAGATGGTCCTTAGTTCCTCTGTCATGCCACTTCCTCTGGTTAGACCACCGCTACTTTTGAGGGAACGCATGAGAGTCTGTTCAATAGTTAGATCCGATCCCAATCCTGCCCAGAACTGGTCTGTCCTCCTAATAACATGTAGGCCGTTTTCAAATTTTGTAACAATGTCTGGATGCTTGTGACCTAGTTCATTAATGCACTGTAGGTAGAGGTATTCAGACTTAACATAATTGAAATGTCCAGCAGCTGCGAATATCGGAATGCAATCAGACACTGCACTGAGATACATTCTCCAGTCGTCTGAGCGATCAGCTCTGATCAATGCACAAGCTATTTCCAACATCTCCTGGATATCCGATCTAAAGTTGACTGGTTTTGGATGAAGCTGCCATACTAACCTTTGCTGACTGGATTTTCTGTTCAATGTGCTTTATTTCTTCTAATGATTTTAACGACTTGTAGGACATTTGACCAGACACAACTGAAGAATAAACTCTATCCATTCAATCGTAGAGCGTTGGCGGGGTGGGGTGGGGGTCAGCTAGGATTTCCCCTAACGAACAGGGCACCTTCATCAGAACTCTGTCTCAATGACACTGATGAAAAAAACCCAACTCCAAAAGCATGCTTACAACAGCGTTTCCGTGTGAGAAATAAATCATGAACCAAGGAGCCATTTCAAACAAATACCAAACAGGGGTAAAAATCCTGAAATTGACCAAGATTTACCCTCCAATTTTAGGGAACCTTTGCTATCTTAATGTTCAGACCTTAAAGAACAATGAAAAACCAAGAAACAATAGTTCTTGCAATTCCTTAATTAATTGGGAAATATAAGGTTTCCCTAATATGTACCCAAAATACCACTTTTGGGGTAGGGGTGCCCTTATTGCACCCCCATCGGGATGTCACACATGAAAGAAACCAGGTTCAGGTGAAAGGTTGACCTCAAAAACATTAGAAAACATACTTACATAATCAGTTTTGGGTGAAAAATGGCTGAGTTACGGACAGCCAAAAAAATTCAAGCATTTTAACAATTTTGGCGGCCATCTTGGAAATTGCCTAATTAACCCACTTTCCGGTCATCCGAGTTTGGTAAACTTTTAGTATGTTAATCTACAGATGTTCAGGAACCAAAAACAACCAAGAAACGTTTTCTTGCAATTTTTTGGGGGTTGACCCCTTTTTTTTGCACCATTCTATATCAATAAATACGTGGAAGGTGCATGATAGGGTAACGCATAGATAACGCTATCAGCGGGTCGTTGTGAAGAAGGTAGTGCAGATAATTTGCTGCCACATGCATTGTGATGAGAATGATTTCAGCAAAATTCAGACTTCACTCTGTACCATTGCCGTAGGAACTAAATATAACCATTGGATCTGGAAATCAGAAATTATGCTGCAGATATCTCCGATGCATTTGGACATGTAGAGTACTTACAGCATAAAATGGAGAAATAAAATGAAACCCATTAGTACAATAATCAGCAAATGAGTATACTTTGATTATTTGTTTTAACACTGAAGGTTAGAAGCATGTCGTACATAAAGCCAGTATTATTTGCTAATTGTGCACTATCCTTCCTGCGTACAGATGCTTGGTTTTACACAGGTTTGAGATGTTATACTTCTGTCTTGTTAAACTATTCAGTGCAGCACATTTTCATTCACCATGCATTACTAAGCCTGTACTGCATTGAATATGTACAGTGTCGTAGCAAGGGAAGTGTGTCAGTGTCGTGTAATTAACGGATTGTGCTTGCTTGATGGGAACAAATCACCTTCAGAATCGGCCCGTGAAACTACCTCCCTTGGTCAATTCATTTCATGGGTAAATACACTAACGAGCGCCGTTAGCTCTGTAAGGCGCTTTGTCATTTTGTACGGCTAATATATTTCACCTGATGCGCTATTCATATAAAGACACACAAATAAAAGTTAGTTTATGGGCGACTGAAATAATCTACTTATGATTGTAGTTGAATATCCACCTGATCCATTTGAACTGTACCTTGTTTAAAGAGCAGCTGGCGCCGCCATAACGGTTTGCAACTTTCGTTTTATTAAAGTCAAACCACTGCATCTGGAACAATCTTCGATTTGCATCTCGCTATATGGGATGCGTATTGTAAGGGGAAATGGATTTTGTCATATTTTAAATGCCGGTGTTGTTTTGTGAATAACTGAACCGCGGGCTGTCTTCTGTATTTATATCGTTTGAAAACGATGTACTTTTTTATTCGTGGGCAGTGCTGTGTTGATGGTGGAGGTGTTAG